>JACEFZ010023859.1:0-288459 GCA_014155875.1 Cepaea nemoralis
TAATGAGTCACATCACAAAGATCTTGTTACGAATTATTCATGCAAAGAGTGAGGAAGAAAATACAACCTGAAATAGGGGAAGAACAATGTGGGTTTGTAGAAGGAAAGGGTACAGTAATGCTGTGTATATGCTGCGAACAGTTATTGAACGTGCTATTAGTAAACAAGGATATACATCATTGCTTTATTGACTACACAAAGGCTTTTGATAGAGTTAGACAGTGTCAACATGGTGGATATGCTTGCAAATCTACAAATTGATGGGAAAGACATTAGACTTATAAAAAAACATATATTGGAAACAACAAGCTGCCATAAGGATTGATAATGAAGTAGGGACAATATCAACCTATTAAGAGAGGTGTTAGGCAGGGATGTGTAATGTCTCCAGATCTTTTTTCCCTATACAGTGAAAATATTTTCAGAAATGTAGAAGACCTAAATGGAATCAGCATTGGAGGAAGAAACATAAATAACATTAGATATGCAGATGATACAGTATGGATTGCAGACAATGCACAGGATCTGCAACAATTAGTAGAAGCGGTTGTTGTCCACAGTGAGCAGCTGGGGTTGGAATTAAATTGTAAGAAGACACAGGTTATGGTCGTCACTAGGAAGAACGAAGTACCACAATGTAATATACAAGTAAATGGGAATATTCTTCAACAAGTGAATCGGTTCAATTATCTCGGAACAGTCATAACATCTGATGGCAGATGCCTTGAAGAGATTAGAACAAGAATCGCCATTGCGAAAGTAGCCTTTAGCAAGATGAAAAACATTCTGACCAATAAAGATGTCAATTGAAACGAGAAAAAGAGTGTTGAGGGGATACATAGAGCCTGTTCTTTTGTATGGATGTGAAACTTGGACAATGTGCAGTCAAGCTGAAAAACATCTGATGGCTGCAGAAATGTGGTTTCTGAGGAAAATGCAAAGAATACCATGGACAGATAGAAAAACCAATGACCAAGTACTACAGGAGACAAATGAAAATCGTAGATTGATTAGAGAAATTAGACGTAGACAGTCACAATTTTTTGGACATGTTATGAGAAGAAATGGACTGGAGAACTTAGTGACAACTGGCAAGATCGAAGGGAACAGACCAAGAGGAAGACCGAGAGGAAAATACCTGTATGGCTTGGCCACATGGCATGGACGAGACAGGAACACTGAGCTGATCCACGACTCTGGTGATCGAGTGAAAGGGCGAGTCATGACCGCCCACGCTTTCCGGCATGGCACATGATTGATTGATTGAACATATTTCCTTCTTGAGTCCTTCTGTCACTCGATAAAGACACATTCCCACTGCTTCGCAAAACATCGCGGTTTCATCCATTTGCTTGCCTGTTCGTTCCTAGCAGTTAAGCCTGTCGTCCTCTCACTATTTGCAAGCATCGATCCAGCCACTGTTTCGACGTTGAGCCACCTACAGCCACTTATTCCTCCCAGATAAAAATCTGCTGGAGTCTTCTAGAATCTCCCAAGCAATGTCAAATTGTTGTCATGCCGTTTCTCAATGACGTATCTGTGTTTCTCCCGTCCATCTTCTTGACTTCCACAGCACTTCGGTTCGTGGCTATTTTAACTATCTAATTAACGTCATTCAGTCGCACTTGCCCCCCGCCCTCCCTCCCCTTTGAAAATGATGTAATCATTTTTTTTCTGTCGTCAAATAATTTAACCTGACAAGTAGCAGCGCAGACTGAATGAGCCATATGTGCTAATAAGATGGTATGGTCTCCTATCATCCCACACAAAATCTAATATATAAAAAAATTATTATTATACGACGGGCACTCACTCCTATCTACACCCAATGGTAGACGTCGTGTAGTACTGCCTATGCTGCACCAACTACCTATAACCTAGTAGTCCCTCATTTGTCGAAACCGACAAGCGTACAAACCCAAGCTAAAAAACTCGAGTAAGGGGACGTGTGTGGTTCACAGGTAATAATCCGTCACTTCTAGTTAATGCCCAATACTGCATCCTTAGTATATTTTTAACTGCTATGTCATCGATTAATAGGATAGGTGAGGTTTCTCTGTCGTAGCTGATGACGTATCAGTGTCGCTTTTATCGTGGCATGTATAATGGTCATCATGTTGACTATCAACGAAGCACTGGCTCTAGTCGTTATATATATATATAGCAATGTAATGTAGAATCTCTCTGCATATAAGATATACTCATTGTGGCTTGCCGTGGTGACGATGACTAGGATAATCATAATCTCAATAATTATAACAACTTAAGAACCGGTATCTAATTAATCATACTAAATTCCAAATTGACCAGAATAAATATGAAATTGCATAATATATACATTCTTTCCTTATCATGCTATTCAACCGTGTGTGTGTGTGTGTGTATATATATATATATATATATATTATATATATATATATATATATATATATATATATATATATATATATATATATATTCTCCATTGGCACCTTGCCGTCTTGACAGACGATAGTTTGTGCTTTAAAAAGGCATAATAACTTTTAACTATGGCGGTAGCGAGTGTGACTGATAAGGCCAATTTGCGCTGTAAATGTCCGTTCACAGTGGGTGCATGTGAACACGTGGTCATTTCCACCATCATGCACCATCTTACGTCTCAAACGCTTGGTGTGTGACTTTTCTGCAATAATTTTCTCCTTTGACTTTATTCCATTTCTGATATTTGCCCTCCATGCAACACGTTCAGCGGCGACTTGCTCCCAATGTGCATTATCAATGCCTGTATCAATCATGTCCCGCTTACACACATCTTTGTATCGTAGTAGAGGCCGACCCTGAGATCTCTTACCCATCTGTAATTCACCAAAAAAGATATCCTTTGGTATTCTACCATCATCCATCCTCCTAAGATGTCCTATCCATCTAAGTCTACGAAGACCTGAGCATGGAATAAACTGTCACACAACCTGATCTTTCCAATACTTCAGTATTTGTGATTTTGTCTTGCCACTTAATACCAAGAATTCTTCGCAGACACCGCATATGAAAGCTGTTTAAATTGTTCTCTTGGTGTGAGTAAGTTGTCCAGGTTTCACTGCCATAGAGAAGAGTACTAAGGACACAGGCTTGATAGACAAGGACTTTTGTTTTGGCAGTAAGCTTCCTGTTCTCCCAGACTCTTTTCTTAACCTGTTCATTGTTGTTGCTGCCTTACCAATCCGGATGTTGATTTCCTGATCTAGGGATAATTTGCTATTTACCACTGATCCTAGATATGTAAAATGGTCTACTATCTCTAGTTCGGCGTCATCAATAAAGATTGATGGTACCTCATGTGCACCTTGTGACATAATCTGTGTCTTCTTTTTGCTAATTGTTAAACCAAATTCAGAACAAGCATTGGAGAATGCAGATAGTAGACATTGCAATTCTCCTCAGAGTGGGTCGTAACTGCAGCATCATCTGCAAAAAGCAACTCTCTGATCAGTACCCTCCTAATTTTGGTCTTAGCCTTCAATCTCTGAGCATTGTAGAGGCCGCCATCTGAGCGTGAGTGAATGTATATACCACCATCCTGATCACGAAATGCATATTTCAGTAGAAGTGAAAAGTATATTCCAAAGAGGGTGGGAGCTAGTACACAACCTTGCTTAACTCCACTCTTGATTTCAAATTCTTCAGAAGTTGCACCATCAAACTTGATTATACCCTTCATGCCTGTGTGGAACGATTCCACAATGGACAGAAGAGTTGGTGGGCAGCCAATCTTCTTTAGTGCCTTGAACAGACCCTCACGACTGACCAAATCAAATGCCTTTGTGAGGTCGATGAAGGCAATAAACAGTGGTTGATTCTGTTCACGGCATTTTTCTTGCATTTGTCGCAATGAGAATATCATATCAGTGGTAGACCGGTTCTGTCGAAAGCCACACTGTGATTCGGGGTAGACTTGATCTCCTAGGACTTGAAGTCTGCGCAGAACAATTCTGGCAAATACTTTTCCAACAATACACAGAAGTGAGATACCCCTATAGTTGTTGCAGTCGCTCCGATCGCCCTTGTTCTTGTACAGTGTTATGATGCTTGAATCTTTGAAATCCTGTGGGATTTGTCCTTCACGCCAGCATAGCTCTATTAGCTGGTGGATCTGTATAGTGAGTGTGTCTTGCCCACTCCTGATAACCTCTATTGGAATCCCATCCTTACCTGGAGCCTTGCCAGATGCAAGTTCATTTATAGCACACTTAACTTCTGTTATGGTGGGAAGTGTGTCCAGGTGGTCAAGAGTTGGTAGAGCCTCTATGGCGTTGAGGGCATCATCCGCTAGTTTGGTCTCACTTGAGTAAAGCTCCAAATAGTGCTCTACCCATCTGTCCATCTGCTGTTTCTTATCAGTGATGACTTCTCCAGTCAAGGTTTTCAATGGTGCACTTTCTTTTGATCACTGGACCACAAGCTTTCTTTATTCCTTCATACATGCTTCTTATGTCTCCCTTATCACTTGCGATTTGAATGGACTCACATAACTTGATCCAATAATCATTTGCACACTGCCTGGCAGCCTTTTGCACATCCTTCCTAGCTTGCCTTAGCTCACTCAGAGTGTTACGCGTTGGTCTTTCCTTGTTTCTTAAGAGAGCTTTCTTCTTCTTATCAATCAGGGGCTGCAGAGTCTCGCTGTTGGCCGCAAACCAGTCCTGACTCTTATGATCCTCAGTGCCGTAAACCCCTACGGCAGTTTTATAAAGAGTTTCCTTAATTTGACCCCCACTTTTCATTTACTGTACAATTTTCTGGTGTATCAGTGAAAGCATCTTCAAGTTGCTGTTGAAACTGAAAGCACTTTTCAGGATCATGAGTGTTAATAATATTAATCCTGGGGCTAGATTTTGTGTTTAGCTGTGTAGATTCTCTTTGGTCTCAGTCTAACCCTTGCAACAACCAAAGAATGATCCGTATCACAGTCAGCACTGTGGTAACTACGAGTCAATGATATATGGTTCAGATGTTGTCTCCGTGTGATGATGAAGTCCAGCTGGTGCCAATGGCCGGATCTTGGATGTTTCCATGTGACCTTATGCATCTCTTTTGTTTTAAAAAAAGAGTTTGTAATACATAGGTCATTACTGGTGCAATGCTCCAGCAGCCTTTGCCCATTTTCATTCATGCGACCGATGTTGTATTTTCCAAGGCACACTGGCCATGAACTTGAGTCCTTGCCCACACGAGCATTGAAATCACCGAGCATATAAATGTAGTCAGATTTTGGAACTGCCTTGATCACGGAGTCTAACTCCTCATAGAACAAATCCTTCACATCATCAGAGGAATCGAGTGTCGGTGCATATGCAGTAATAATGGTGGCAAACCCAAAAGAGGTTGCCAAGCGCAGGGATAATAGTCTTTCATTTCCTCCTGCTGGAATTTCAATCATTCCCAGTAGCGAATTCTTCACTGCAAAGCCCACACCGTGTTGCCTTTTTTTCTGCCTGCCCTCTACCCTTCCAGAAAAAGGTGTAGTTGTTTTCCCTGAGTGACCCTTCCTCAGCGAGGGCGAGTCTCCTGCAGGCCAGCAATATCAATGTTAAGGACGATTGAGTTCGGCATCAATCACAGCCGTTTTTCTCACATCGTCAATATTGGTCAAGTCAGTGGAAAATCCTGGACACATGGTTTCTCACGTTCCAGGTTGCAAGCCGTAGCTTGAGGTTTCTATGTTTATTTTTGTTTGTACCTGGTGCATTGGTTTTACAGCCTGCGATTCAGGATTTTGTCCTAGCCCCAAGCACCCATTGAAGCAGGCAGGCTGTGGCGGATCAGCACCCAATTGGCTGGGGGCTGCCCAGCTTGAGGCGGGCGGTAGCTGATCAGTGACACCTATAGGTGTCCTCCCACCCGTCAGAGGCAAACGCGTGGCGCCCCATGTCTACGCCAACTGACAGGACTTATAACCCGTAACAGTTGCCTCTCGCTTTGATTCCGAGACCAGTTTAAGACCAGGGATGGAGTTATTGCCTCTCCATAGCACCAAAGCCTGGGCTAAATATAGAGATCATGTGTTGCCCATGCAGCATGATCCCTCTCTCGGCCCGCCTAGTTCACTCCAGAGGAAAGGTAACACCCCTACATCTGGAACAAGACAAGCTGCAGAAGCTTGCCGGATCAGCAAAAGCAATGCTCTAACTGTCCGCCTGTCGGAGCTTCGATCCTAGACCAGTCGCCAACCAAGGCTTAGGGCCTGGTCTGCCCTGCCATGACAATTTTGTCTTTAGCTTGCATTTCCTCGCACCAGGGTAAGGCCTGTACCCTCCCAATTGCGCTCTTCCGCCCGAAGCCGTTGGCACAATGTGGGGTGTCGGGTTTGGTAAGCGCCGCCCAACGTTCGGCGCTAACAGAGACCAGGTAGTACCGTCTACTGTTATACGGTAGCTTCAGTCATATCTGACTAAGACCTGACTGACATATATATATATATATATATATATATATATATATATATATATATATATATACACACACACACACACAGACACACACACACACACACACACATACTGTATAATCTGTACTGTTGGTAGTCTGAATGTATTGTGTATATGTGCAATCAATAAATAACCATTCTACCAACGCATACCTTTTTATAATTCAAATATCAATAATACTTCAACAAAGAATAAAGTATATGTGCACAGGCTCAATAATAATAATAATACTAATTAGCAATGCCCATCATAAAAACGCGCACATAGTTCCTGGTAAGTGAAAAATACCGGCTCATAGTTCCAAGTCCATCACACACTGTCATGAATCGTAACCAATGCACAGAACGGATTCGGAGATTACTATACGGCCTCAGCATGAAGAATATTCTCTCTGGCAATGAATGAAAGGAACAAAATATGTATATAACTGAATTTATGCTATGTCATGAATAGATATTTGACTGCCTGGTGTGATGAAATGCGATCTAATCGGGTGTATATTCTAAACTAATCGGCCTAAATAATACATGTATGAACGCAGATTAGAATAAGGAAAGTAATAGTTTATAAAAATTCCAGAGTCTGCTAAGAAGATCTGCCAAATTATTATCTTTGCCTGGAATATGACAGATGTCAAACTCGTAATCCTGTAAAAGAAGTGACCATATATGTATTCTGGAGTTCTTTGGATGACCAGATTTAAAGATCTGCAATGGTTATTGTCAGATAGAACTAGAAATTTTTTACCAAGGAGGTATCTTGAGAATTTCTCAATACTCTCAATTAAAGCTAAAGCTTCAAGCTCAGTGACAGCATAATTTCTCTGAGTTTCTGGAAGCTTCTTACTGAAATAAAGAATAGGATGTAACTTCCGTCGTGCATTTGGAGTAAGACCACTGAAATTGCATGAAAACTAGCGTCTGTCTGCAATACGAAATCCTTTGAGATATCCGGAAGTTTTAGAATAGCATAATTGCTGAAAAGAGTTTTATTTTCTGTAATAGCTTGTCATGATCATTTGTCCAGATACGGGATGAAGAAATGTCCCACCATCTTGCTTCAAGGTAACTCACTCCACTCCTCTCTCATCCCTCTCTTATTCTCACTCCAGATTCTGTTGTAAAGCAGCATAGAAGTGCGTGGGCATTTACAGCCCGTTCAGCGGGCCGAAACGTTCAAGAATCCAGTGGTGCCCACTCTGTGACCACGAGCAGCATGACAATGGAGGTGATGGCAGTTACACAGGCTTTCATGTGGCTGGAATCACAGCATTATACCAATGTGTGTGTACTAAGTGATTCAATTAGCATGATTCAGAAGGTCGAAGCTTGATCTGTACGTAGACAGTGGACTGAGTCGCTGCGGAAGTCTGTTGTCCGTAAAGTAACCTTCATCTTCGTCCCGGGACATGCGGGAGTCGAGAGAAATGAACGAGCTGAAAAACTGGCTGGCTCTGTGCTCCCTGTAGATGGCCAGCCAATGCATCGTGCCGATGTTATTAACGTCCTCAAAGATATGGCGAGAACAGACGACTTTGACGTCAGTGAAACCACATCGCTGTCCAGGATGAAAGACTTGAGAGTAAGAATCGGCACGGACAGACGCGAGAGGTACATCGGGAAAACAAGGCCCCTCGTCAACCAACACAGAACTGGCACTATTAGCCACCGGACGCTGATGCATATACTGGGGGGGGGAGGATCTGAGCACCTATGGACATGTCCGGAGTGCAATGAAGATACCCCAACTGATAGCTGATAACTGATTTGTCCAGATAATTTTAGTAGGCTGACCTTTCTTCAAAACTTCGGAAAATGTTGCTGTCATATCAGCAAAATTAGGAATAAATTTCTGATAGTAATTAATAAGACCAAACAGACTTGTGGTAGGTGGCTTAATGTTTAAAATCTTGGTGACTACTTGTGGATCTGTTTTGCGAAACCCATCTGAAATTCTATGACCGAGAAATTGTATTTCCGTAAAACCTATTTCGATCTTGCTCAGTTTCGCTTTAAGACCATGTTGTTGTATTCTTTGAAATACTTGTTTTAAAATTTTAATGTGTGTGTCTATGTCAGCAGTATGGATACAAATATCGTCCATATATGTAGCAACATTAGAAATCCCATACAGTAATTGCCTCATCATGCGCATAAATTTGCTCGGTGCATTTTGTAAACCGAATGGAAGATATGCCCATTTGTACAAACCCAACGGAGTGCTAAAAGCTGTGATATGCATGGCATCTTCATCCATGGGAATTTGCCAATAACCCTTGGTTAGATCAATCTTTGAGAAGATTTTAGAGTTTGCCATGCCTTCAATCAACTCATCGATATCTGGCATTGGTTCTGCATTGAGGAGTGTTAAAGCGTTCACGTTCCTGTAATCAACGCACAGACGTAAAGACTTATCTTTCTTTTTGACTATTACTACAGGAGAACAGTAATTAGAAGTAGATTTACTAATGATACCGCTCTGATCTAGTTCAGATAGTTCTGCTATGACTTTCTCCAAATAATGTATCGGAATAGGATATGGTTTAACTTTCACAGAAATATCAGAAAGTAATGTGATCTTGTGTTTGATAAGTGATGTCTGTCCCGGCTTATCGGACAAAATGTTACAAATTCTTGTATCGCTGAAGTTAGTTTATATTTATCTTGTGCTGATAGGTTTTTGATTGATTTGAATAGCCTCACGCCAAGATATGTCATTGACTGGTTTCTACTCAAAATGCTCCCATCTATTCTCACTGCAGGCAGGTTTGTGTTCACAATAAGGATGTTTAGTGAGAACCATGTAACCGATGCCTTTGCAGGGTTGACAAGGGCACGGCATCAGCACACCATGAGGAAATTCGATCTAGTTCGCCCTGCATATCATTGGCAACCGCCTGTCTATCTGGACCCTTTCGATACACGAGAATGTCGTCAGCAAATTACAGAGTCCTACCCCTCCCGTCCAACTGTTGTTCAGTGATCGGTACCGTATACACGTTGAATAGTATTGGCGACAGTGGTGAACCCTGCGGCAATTCTGGACATATCGATATCGGCTCAGAAGACCAACTCCCGCATCTTAGCACCACCTTCCTTTGGAGCAGAACTGCAGCTACCCATCGTACAAGGTGAGGGTGTATTTTCAGTCTGAGGAGGGTTTGCATCAAGTGCTCGAAAGATACTCTATTATATGCGTCCTCTAAGTCTATGGCGGCCACATATGTCTCTTCTCTGACCTGAAATCCTTCGTAAACATCTTGACCGCCGCATTCAGCCATGACTATTTGTTACGTCTGTATCCTTCAAGCCAGATGTTATTTGGAAAGGGTCTGATTTCATGCCTTTATATGTTACTATATTATAAGTATCTTCCATGCCTAGTCTGGTCATGTTGATTAACTTCCTTGGTATTCCAAATTCCCGCATAGCATTCCATAGACTATTCCTATGGACACTATCATAAGCCTTTTTAAAATCCACAAAAATGTTATGGAGATCTCTTTTATATTCCCAGTTTGCCTCGGCTATTTGTCGTAAGATAAATATTTGATCTATTGTTGATCCGTTTTGTCTAAAACGCTCCTGGTAGTCACCTAATATGTATTCTGAATATGGTTTTAGTCTATTTAGTAATACTGCGGATAGTATCTTATAGCTTATGGACAGTAGTGATATTCCTCTATAATTTTTCACACTGGAACTTGTCTCCTTTCTTAAAGATAGGTATCAATAATGACTCTTTCCAGTCATGGGGTAATTCTTCAGTCCTCCAAACTTGTATTATTAGTTCGTATAACTTTAGATGTAATGCATGGCCACCCGCCTTTATAAATTCAGCAGCAATTCCATCATCCCCAGTTGCCTTATTGTTTTTAAGTCGTGTGATTACATATAGGATTTCTTCAAATGCAGGTTCTTCAATTTGTGGTTCACACGTTAGAACCTCTTCCTGAGGGAAAGTGTTACTTGGAGCTTCACAATTTAATAATTCAACATAATATTCTTTCCATGTGTTGCACATTTCCTCATTGGTATTTATCATATTCCCATTTTTGTCTTTTAAACCATATGTGTTGTGTTGGTGCCCTCGTTTCATTGACTTCAGTTCTTTAAAAAACTTTCTGGATTCGTTTTTCTGGTGATTAGTTTCCATATCTTTGATTATATTACTCAAATATTCACACTTCTGATGTCGAACTATTTTTTTGTAGCCTCTTTACATTAATTTCTATATTGCTCTTCCTTTTGGATGTTGTTGATGTCATTTAGCCATAGCTGTCTGGCATTCTTTTTTCCTAATGACTGCTTCTTCACATTTTTGATCGAACCATCTGTTCTTTCTATGCGTGGATAACACACCGAGACATTCTTCTGCGGTAGATTGAATTGTATTCTTGATGTTCAACAAAATGTGGTCAACGATTTCCTCCAACGAGTTTTGTAGAATTTCAAGTTTACATTTTATTTCATCTGCAATTTTCTCTTTGACTGTAATTTCTTGTAGTTTTTCTCTGTTATATGTTGGGTGTAACCTTTGTAGTTTAGCATAGAAAGCTCTCTTAAGTTTTATTTTAAATTTTGCCCCAACGAGGAAGTGGTTGATGTGGCACTCAGCTCCTCTATACCTTCTAACTTGTTGTATGTTTGATCCATTTTTGTTTTTAATTAAAATGTGATCTATTTGACTATAGGTTCTCTTGTCACATGATTTCAAAGTTTGTTTATGTATATCCTTTCTTTGCAGTCTGGTACTTCTGATCTACAGTCCTTCGGATTATGTTAGTGTCAGCAACCGATGTTTCAGGCATCACAGGATTACTTCCCTTGCACCACACAAGGAACTTGTAAGTCGTGTGAGAGGAAATGGATGATACATTTTATTGCCGTTGGCTCTTTACATTTACAAAACAGTCGCTATCAAATCACACACAAAGCCACAGAATTGCCTATAACTAGTTTCCTAACCCTATTGCTAATCTCTATCTACTTGGCTACAGAAAAACTCCTATCGACACTAAACGGTGCACTCGCTAAGAAGTCAGTCCCCAGTCTGACTTTCCTACTCGCGTAACTACACAGCACGCGGAAGGACCTTGTGCGTCCTTCGGCTTTTTGCGTGCTGTCACACTCAGCACGCTTATAGCAGCCGTCTCCGATTGAGTGGCAATACACTTCTCCGTGGCTATCACGTAGGCGTGATTCTGCCGTGACCAGAGTACTAACTATCTGGTCGACGCCTCCGTGTCTCATGAGAGAACTAGTTAATAGTCCCCCTTCCTATCACCTACTCATATCGGGGCACTGTGTTACCTCTGATCTACTTGAGGTTGACCACTCTTCCCGGTGGTCTTCTATCTTGAGGCAGACCTCAGACCTCTATACTTCAGTCTTTGACACACACCCTCCCCTCCTGTGTTGCGTCACCAACTTTGACTCATTGGTTGTGACGCAAGAGGTTTCTAAAAAATTAGTGTATCTAATTTTTGTCAAAGACTGCTGATAACCTGGCTTTGGGTAACTCAATAGACTTCTACTGACTATTATCACAATGTAGTATCACTTTACTTGGCTACTGGCAATCGCCACAAACTTGTCTGGTTGGCGTGAGCCCTCTTTTCAATCGCAATATTATATTAATTAGAGGTTTGTCTGAACCGGACCATTGTCTTATAAGACCTGCCCTCAAATAGTAAATTAACTCACTACCCATACAAAGTTGACTTTCTTAGGGTCAACACATGAATTGATTCATGTGTCCCCATATAATATTAAACAACCATTACACAAGCTGTGTGCGATAGGCTTTACCTATCTCGCTTCCGCGTGTAAAGTTATCTTTCATTGTTAAGTTAGTGTTTCGTTGTCTATTGTGTCCCCTGACCCGGAGTTATCTCCCTTTGATCTACAAAAAATGTATGCAATTTACACGTATGTTTTTCTGGTTGTTTGCGTGTTTGGATGTAACTAATAGTATAATCTAGTTTCTAACATGTGTGTCTATTTATAATATGTATGTAAGTTAGTTTTCAAGTGCCATAATTCGGTTAAATGTGGCCACAAACAAGTGTATAACACTAATTCGTGACTACGTTTCCGTCTTATGAGACTTAAAATACTTTCTCTAAGATCTACACTAACTACACACAACACATTCAAGCACATCTTCAACATGGAAAGCAAACATCTGACGCAGACAAAAATAAAAAAGTTGCGTAGAGCGGCAGAAAAAATCCGCTGACTGATCTCTCTCTCTTGTATAATTTACATTTGCTCTCACTTTCACACTTCTGTCACACATCTTTTACCCTTCACAATTATTTAAAAACCTTGGAGTGACACTGTACAAGTTTGGCTCAGTTTGACAAAGTTGAGCTTAATGACTGTGCGTAAATTGCTGCACGAGTCATGTATTTGCAATCGTATTTACATGTAAGAAAAAGAGTTGATGTTTTGTACCCTGGTATTATTAACCACTATATTCTACTGAAATATTACTCTAAATACTGAAATACTAATACTAGTTCTGTATTTAATGTGTTACCTACTTTAATCTAATTTAAGGGAAGTAATCTAACTATTTAAAATGAAATTGATATGAGATGAGTTATGTACCTTTCTGAAATGGGTATTGTGAAATGTAATAAATTATGTAACTTTCTAACATGGGTAATGTGAAATATAAGAAAATCATAAATAATGTTTTTATATGAAACAAATATATGATTGATATTTTTTTTCTCTAAATGGTGTAAATGATGTATGTTTATTTGTATAATCCTTTTATCCTATCCGGTGTAAACTAATCATAATACTAAATGATCACGTTTGTTAAATGGATTGGTTCATTAAGATGGAATGAACTCAAATGAAATGAAACAAAGTGAAATGTAATAAACTAAATGGTACTATTACTATTTAAACTTTTTATCCTAGTTTATAATTAGCTCTTATTACGTTTAAATTACTATCCTCATCTACTTTTAAGCTAAGTAAGTGGGTAAATTAATGATCTATCTAAACTACTAAAAAATGAAAACTATTATATTTCCTAACTGTCTTAGAGTGACCTAATCTAACTATAATTTATCACTATATTAAAACGTTATAATACATATCACAATAAGTATATATATACACATGGTATTTAAATACCTCAGGTTAGTCGTTGCCCTAATGTTCAGAAATTGCTTTCATTGGCATACTATATATACACAATTGTCCTGGGTATATTAAATACATTACACAGTCATACTTGTGTCCTATGGGTATTGCACCTGTAGAGTTCGCTGGTGTCGTAGACAAGTATTTTCGTGTCTGTTATTTATGTACTGTTCTGACACTGTTTTTCCCTGCTTAACACAGATGATTCACCGGAACACATATGGAGCTTAGTAAGTAACGAGCTGTCTCAGTTCACACGGTGATATATTTGTTCTCGGAGCACAGTTCTTATTTTGATGTCTACGGACATAGGGTAGTTCACTGTTCTTAGTACATAGTTCAGAACATAATGTCTATGTATTCGTAAAATATTTCACATAGAATATTCTAATGTACTAATTTAACCTCTATTACTCTACACTCTCATGTGGACTCTCCGGTATTTCTACCTCAGATGGTCGACTAAGGGTATCTGTCAGAATGTTGTCCTTACCTTTAATATGCTCTATACTAAAAGTATAATTTTGTAATATTAACGACCACCTGTAGATACGGTCATTCCAATGCACACCACTTTGTATGACCGTGATTGGGGAGTTGTCAGTCTGGACAACGAAGTGAACACCCGCTAGAAATCGATGCAGCTTCCTCACCGCATAGATGACGCTTAGGGCTTCCAACTCTGATATGGAATATCTGGACTCAGCAGGTGTGATCTTACGGCTCACGTAGCAAATCGGATGGAAGATGCCATCATAAAACTGGCCTAGTACTGCAGCGATGGAGATCCTGCTGGCATCTGTCCTAAGATAATTAACGAGCCTAGGATTAGGCAAGCGGAGGATTGGTACATTACTAAACAGGATTTTCAATTTTTGACAATGCAGAAATAAATAATGCATCTTTGACATCTAATTTTACAGATGCTTTTAAAACATTTGAAAATACACTTGTAATTTCCGCTAAGTTCGGTATGAACTTACTATAGTAATTTACTAAACCCAAAAGACTCCTGACCTGCTTCTTTGTTGTAGGCATGGTCAGGTTCATGATTTTGGTAATAATTCTATTGTCTGTTTTTAGTTGACCCAAAAAATCAATTTCTTGTAGGCCCAATTCGACTTTGCTCGGTTTGACAGTGAGACCGAAGAGTCGCAACCTATCGAAGACATGTCTTAGTTTCAGTAAGTGTGTTGTCCAGTCATCTGTATGGACACATATATCATCTATATACGTCACTGTATTCGTCACTCCATGAAGTAAATCTCTAGTTAAGCGTACGAAAGTGGCAGGAGCGTTTCGAAGTCCGAAAGGAAGAAAACGCCACTCGTAAAGTCCTAAAGGTGTTGAAAAAGCAGTAAAATGAATGGATTGAGTCTGCATAGGGACCTGCCAATATCCCTTAGTAAGATCTAATTTAGAAAAGATTTTGGAGGTGGACATGTCAAGAATAAGATCTTCGCAGGAAGGAATTGGTTCTGCGTCGATCTTAGTGACGTTGTTGAGCTTTCTATAGTCCACACACAGACGAATTGTGGAGTCTTTTTTCTTAACTAGGACGATTGGAAAGGAGTACTCAGATGTAGATTTCTGAATGATCCCACTAGCTTCTAAATTAAGAATTTCCTTATTTATACTTTCTCTATAGCTGAGTGGGATAGAGTACGGCCTGCATTTGATAGGCTTAGAGTCCGCAAGAAGGATGGAGTGCTCGATTCTGTCCGTCCTACCTGGAATGTCGGAAAATATGTCTTTATACTCCGTCACTAATTCTATTAAATGTCGTCGTTGATCGTCTGTTAGTCCCTGTTCTATCCGTATACTATTTAATGTCGCAGTCTTGTCTACGATTGGAACAGGTAGTTCCATTCCGTCGTCGTCTACCTGATTCAGTACGGTGGTGGTGCTAAGTGCGTTTTCTGTATTCTCACTAGGTGTATGCACTTCGTCGGCTTTGCCAGTCTCGCTAACTAGTGTAGTTGCGTTGTGTATGTATGTCGTCTCATCACTAGGTGTTGGTGCGTTATGTTTGTCTGTCTCTATTTCTGTCTCTTGTCGTGAACAGTAGGGTTTCAACATGTTGACATGAAATATCTTTAAGTGTCCGTTTATCGATATTTCATACTCGACATCTGAAAGTCTTTGTATCACCTTGAAAGGCCCATGAAGTTACCATTTTATTATGCTTATCTGGTAGTAGCACCATTACGTCTTGATCAATTTCAAGTATTATGGGTCTAGCACTCTTATTAGGACTGTGATGTTCGAGGATGTCTGAACTGTTCACTGGAGTGAATCCATTCTTCTCCTCCCAGACAGATATTTCTTCATCTGTACAGTGCCTTAGCTGGGGTAGACACCCAAGAATTAAATCAGTACAAGGGTTGTCTAATATTGCACATGTAAAGGTACCAGAAAGGAACGGGGTGTTTATACGGACTCTTGCCAGAGGATAGGTTTCTATATTACCAGAAAAAGTACGGCATTTTACAGTCACCAGTATAATCCTTTGGATTAATAAGTTCCTTTTTCACACCAATAATAGAACTCCCACTGTCAAGCAAACATCGGCATGGCTTATAATTGACCAATGCAGGGTGAAACACTAGATTGCCTCTGGAGGCTACAGCTGCGTTTGCATTCTCCAAGGAGGATGTTACAATATGCCCACATGTAAGTTTGCCGTCTGTATGAAATTGGTGACATTGCTCACAATTATCAAAGTTTAGTACATCATTTACAGAACAAACATTTTCAGCTTGATTAACAGGTAATTCATTGTCAACTTCACACTCAGTCTCACTACCACTATCAGAAGATGTATCAATCAAAATAGCATTGTTGGCTTTCATACGTTGGCGGCCCAGGCACTTATTTGAATAATGGCCGTAGCTGGAACAGAAGAAGCATTTGACTGCACGCCTGTATGCAGTTCTCTTGTTTTGTTGCTTCTTAATGACATTTTCAAGATGTGCCGGATAGTTAGGCGATTTATCACACATAGAATAAGTGTCATGAAAAAGTTGACAGTAGACACATTTCGACACTTTCTTATCTTTCTTGTCGACTCTATGAAATGGTTTTCTATTACCCTGATAGTTTTTAGGTTGGTCCTTTACAAAAGAAACTATTTCAGAGTAGCTATTTGAAGTCTTAAAAATATCTCTATTTGAGGAAAAATATGCAGAGCCTTTCTTTTCAAATTGTTCTATGGTCTCAATGTCTGACTGCTGCAGGAATTTAGCGAAAGGAGATGGTATAGTGGATATGACTTTATCCATGGCTATTAAATTTTTAAGCCTGTCAAAGTCTTTTCCTATGTTAGCTGCATTAAGCCACCTATTTAGTACACTTTGGACATTTGAGACGTAATCAATGAAAGTCTCACTAGGTTTTGGTTTTAACTTTGAGAACTGAACCTGATACCCAGGGGCATCAAGTAAAAAGTGTTGCATTATCCTATCATGGATGTACTGATAGTTAGATCTAAGGTCAGTTGGTATTGATTCTATCACCTTAAGTGGCTCACCACTCAGGTTCTTCATATAAATCATAGCCCACATCTCTATTGGAACTTGGTGGTATTTAAACTGATACTCGACATTCTCTGTCCAGGCTGATATGGAATCTTCTTTGCAGAATGGTTTAATAATATTTTTGTACTTATTAAACTTATTTTCTTCTTGTTGACTTTTTAGTTTAGTAGCAGAGATCTCTGCGTGTGAGTCTACATCCATACCTTTCATCTTTAATTGTGTCTCTGATTCAACTTGTATTTGTTTTTCTTTCACTCTTGCCATTTCATCTATCTCTTTTTGCTTTAGATCTAATTCCCTTTGTTTAATTTCCTTATCTTGTTCTAACTGTTTTAGCTTAATTTCTAATTCTTTTTGTTTTGTTATCTCAGCTAGTTCTGCAATCTCCTTTTTGTGTTGTCTTTCCTGTTCTCTTTCTTGTGCGCGTTCATCTCTCTCAGCATCCTTTGCTTCCTTAAATTTTTGATCAGCATATTGCTCTAAGTCCTTTCCTGTGTATTGTAATTCCTTGCCTGCTTTTATGAAATCAGCTAAAGTTGCCATGTTGTTGGGAGATTAGATAGATTTGACAGGCACTCAACTCTTTTAATCACTTATTTATATTCGATCTGTCTTATTTATCTTAAATAAGTTATGTTTCTTAACCTCTGAGCACTACAAGTTGTACTCTTAGTTTATAACCTGGAAAATTTTATCCTGAAAAACAGAGCATAAAAATATGCTAATGCATCACACGCTGAAAAAGAGATGCATTATTAATCACATTGCATGCCAAATATGTTGAGTATACTCATCTTAATGTTCCAGAAAATCAGTCACACTCGTTTGGCAACTCAGGTCCCCTCGTTTGGCACTTCGGCATACACACGAGTTACTTTTCTAACCAGCTGTTGTTCACCCTGGTTCACAGAGCAGCAACAATTAACAAATTGCAAACGACATATAATTTTTGACAATTTGGTACAATCACAATGACATGCCCCCGGACAAATATAATGTAGTTTAATTAATATTAAATGTCAATGTCCTGTCTTCGTTCTAACGTCTTATGCCTTTCTTACCTAATCTAGTTTAATCTATGGAAGTGTTGTGCAGACCAAGTCTAATTTGCATAGCCAAAATAGTGCCATCGCGACGGTAACCAATTAGAAAAAGTACGGAAATAATTCAATAAATGCTTTGAAATAAATATAAATGTAATAATAGTGTTTAAATAAATAAATATATTCATTCAGTAACTTAAATAAATAAATAATAGTTAATATAAAGCATAGATTCAGGCGGGCAGCAGCTTGGCGATTTGTAAACAATCAGATGCTGAATGCCAGTGGCGTAAAACAACTGCTTGTCAATCGCAATACGTCAGAGACGCAGCGCTATTTTTAGCTTGCAAAAATCGATAATGTCGCCGGCATGTGTATCGCTCCGCCATGAATCATATTTGATTATTATTCATAAACAAATAAGTAATTACATAAATAAATGAGAGAAAATCATAATATCAATACTTACAACTTCGAAGAACACATGATTATAAGTACACAATATTTCAATAAACACAAATAAACATTATTTTGTCACGATAGGCACAGCTTAGCTCGCAACTTGTTCTAGTCTGCACACGTCATCAGTCACTGACACAAATTAAACCCTGTAATTCATTACTAGTAACCTTAGTCTAGAGCCGTGGGTGAGTGTATTAGCTTGAACATTTGTTCAAGCCACACTTCTGACACCACATTAATCCTAGCCTGTCAGCAACCGATGTTTCAGGTATCACAGGATTACTTCTCTCGCACCACACAAGGAACTTGTAAGTCGTGTGAGAGGAAATGGATGATACATTTTATTGCCGTTGGCTCTTTACATTTACAAAACAGTCGCTATCAAATCACACACAAAGCCACAGAATTGCCTATCACTAGTTTCCTAACCCTATTGCTAATCTCTATCTACTTGGCTACAGAAAAACTCCTATCGACACTAAACGGTGCGCTCGCTAAGAAGTCAGTCCCCAGTCTGACTTTCCTACTCGCGTGACTACACAGCACGCGGAAGGACCTTGTGCGTCCTTCGGCTTTTTGCGTGCTGTCATGCTCAGCACGCTTATAGCAGCCGTCTCCGATTGAGTGGCAATCCACTTCTCCGTGGCTATCACGTAGGCGTGATTCTGCCGTGACCAGAGTACTAACTATCTGGTCGACGCCTCCGTGTCTCATGAGAGAACTAGTTAATAGTCCCCCTTCCTATCACCTACTCATATCGGGGCACTGTGTTACCTCTGATCTACTTGAGGTTGACTACTCTTCCCGGTGGTCTTCTATCTTGAGGCAGACCTCAGACCTCTATACTTCAGTCTTTCACAGTTAGGTTGATGACTCTCCATCCATTATCATTTGAAGTTGTATGTAGACTTTCCATACCGGCAACTTTTTTATGAGTTTGCTCTCTAACTATTTTTGCGTTGAAGCACAATCAGGATGTCCTGTTTGGGGGTTTCTTCTATGACATCGTCCAGATAATTATAAAAGTCTTCTTTAATATCATCTTCTTTCTCTTCAGTAGGTGCATGTACATTAATCATCGCTATATTTTTCCATTTACCTTTTATTCATAATTTACGAATCCTATCATTAACAGCTTTAAAGTTTAGAACGTTCCCCCATAACTCTTTTTTGGTGACAAATCCTGTTCCTAATTCATGTTTATTTTGGGTGTTTCCTCCATATATTATAATCATTCCATTTTGCTCTAAAGTACCCTCTCCTGGCCACCTTATTTCTTGAATTGCTGTTATATCCATTTTATACTCAACCAGCTCCCGGGTTAGTTCCTCGGCCGCTCCAGCTCGATATAGTATCCCTACATTCCATGTTCCAAATCTCAAAAGTCCTTTAACGTTCCAAGGTCCATGTCCAGATAAGTCAGTCCGAATTCGAGGCTCATGTATCTGTTTCGTAAAACAATGGTTTTTACACAGGTGGGGATGTTAACCCCACGCGTCAACCCCCAACCTGGAGGACCAGAGTGTTTCTCTTTGTCTGTTCTCTACCCTTTGACCTGTCCGGCTTGGGAGGCTCTGCTGGTAGCTACGCTACCGCCGGCATAGCTCTCAGGGTCATTGAGAAACTCAAGCTCTCTCACCATGAGAAGGTGGAAACACCATCGCGGGAGAGACAGCCTCATCATGATTTTAATTTTGAGTATTTACTCATGAGACCACTACAGTAGATAGGTCTTGAAAAACAAAATCTAATGGTACCTCAATGATGCCTGTATGTCAATTCTAAGTGAAGATATTCACATTTTTGTGAAGGTGAGGCAAGTGGCGATTTCTTATGTTCCTCATACTTTTTTGGAACTCTTCAGTGTGTCCATTTCCTCCACCACCTGTCTGTGCGTGCGAGATGGTCTCAAACGGATATGAAAACTGACTTCAAAACTATGTTCCTTCATGTTAAATAATGTAAAAATAGTACAAATTAAAATTCACAGTAAAAAAAAAATAGTACAAGTATGCAAATAAATTATTATTAATCTTTAAACTTGTATGTTCTTTAACTATAGTCGTTCGAATTGCATGTTTTGAGTAGTCCGATCAATATGCTCGGCCACCATGACCATGACCCGTGTTTTTCCAATTCACAAAGTCACATCTTCGCAGAACATTTGTTTTTCAACTGCAAGTCAAGCAAGTTTAGCAATGAAACTATACTGATTCAGGGGCAATATTATATATGGAAATTCAAATTCACATTAAACAAAGACATCTATTGGATCCATCGATTCCGACATTCGATCATTCCGCTGCCTCTGTTGGATGAGCTCCCCAGTCAGGAGCTTCTGCAGATCCACAGAGCACACTTTATTCACAAGCTTTGAGTTTCTCAGTTCTATATAATAGTTTAGTTCATAATGTTTAATATTTTCTATTATATCACCTAATAAATCTCAGAAATCCTGAGGGGAATAGAACCCTGGTCTCCTGCGAGACAGATGGGACACTTACGGCTACGCTAGCGAAGACACAATGGTTGTTCTATCAAAGATTAATAATGTAGTCAAGTCCCCGTTTTGGGTTTCTCATTCACAAAGGCACTCATCATGGTCTTAACATCTTCGCCTGTTTTTCAACTACAATTAAAGCAAGTTTAGTGATTCTTCTTCTTTCGTTCGCTTGAAATATGTCTATAACTGCAGTGCTGTCTCTTGTATGAATTGAACTGTCTTTTTCAGCGGTCACATAGAGTTTATCTTCCACTGTCGTCTCTCTAGGCCAGAAGGTTTGCCTAGATATGTTATATTTTGGGCAGTCTTGGAGTATGTGCTCTGCTGTCTGCGACGCCAATCCACATGTACACATGGCTGTTTCACCAATCTTGAATTTTGTATACATGTGGTTGCGTAATCTATTGTGCCCTGTTCTGAGGCGAAGAATAATGACTTGTTCTGGTCTATCCATAACGTGGCAGTCATCTTGAGCAGGTTTTGGTGGCTTTCTGACTGATTTGATCATTCTTTTCTTTTGGTGGTATGTTACAGGCACATCAGGCTGTTCTTCTTTTGCTCCTTCCTTAGCCAATTGATCAGCTCTGTCATTTCCGGGTACTCCACAGTGGGATGGTATCCACTGTATGGTGACCTTATGCTGACTGCTAAGTTCAGAAAGTAGTGTCCTTAGTACTGGCAATTTCCCAGACAGGAGCGCCTCGAGTACTGATTTTGCATCTGTCAATAGCACCACAGGTTGTGTACCATTGCTGGTATTTAGTAATTTCTCTGTTGCTATCTTGATTGCCTCAATTTCAGCATCGTAGTTATGGCAGTACTTTCCTGTCGGTACTCTAGCTGTGTCCCTGGTATTATTTGGGTATTCTATGTACACTCCCGCTCCTCCATTTCGAACAGCATTTTGTGCTGACCCATCTGTGTAGATTCGGATCCAGAGGTCCTGTGGGTATTCTTCATCAAGGAAGCTGAGAGTGACTGTTCTGCGCTGCACACTGTTCTGATCTTCCTTGTCAAATATTCCTCTCACGTTTGTCTGGATTTGTAATGATAGTCTATGCTCATCTTTCCATGGAGTTCGCTCTGGAATAGTTGTTAGGGGGATACCAACTGTGGGCAGATCGGTGGTTTCTCTGCAGAGTCGTTTGGCCTGGTGGATAAAACTACTTTTTTTCAACCGCCCCATAGCTAGGTTTTCAAATCTGTTCTTCATAGGGTGGCCTGGCAAGCTGAGGAACTTTTCTGCTTGTATTAGCGTTTTCGTATCTCTGCGCTCACTCAGTGCTTGTGTCCTCCCCATCTTCTCCATTTCCACTATAGGGGTTGATCTCATCCCTCCTGTGGTGACTCCAAGTGTTTGATTTTGCACTTTGTTCAGCTCTTGTAGTGTGGTTTTTGCTGCCGAACACCATGCAATTGACCCGTATTCCAGGTGTGGTCGTATGCTCTGTTGATAAACTTTGCTAAGTATTTTCACACTGGCTCCCCATGTGGTTCCACTTAGCTTTCTCAGGATGGATATTTTCCTTCTGGCTTTTGCTACTGCTTTGTTGATGTGCTTTCTCCATGTCAGCCTGCCATCAAATGTTACTCCAAGGTATGTTGGTTCTTTATCTTCTCGTAGGGGTGTTCCATTTATCTAGATGGTCCCTGCCTTTTGTTTTGGAGAGAGGGTAAATAGGGTGGTGCTGCACTTGTCAGTGTTTATGCTGACACACCATCTATTTGCCCATGCAACAAATGTATCTACAGCTATTTGTAGTAATCTGGTGGCCACTGATGCATGTTCATTTGTGCTCCATAGAACCAGGTCATCGGCAGGCTGTAATTCAATGCGGTAGATTAGCAACGAGATCATTGATGAAGATTAGAAAGAGTGTGGGGGACAATACTCCGCCCTGGGGAACTCCGTGACGCATAGTACTTTCTTGCTCTTGAGTCCGTCTATCTGTACTCGGGCTCTTCTGTTGTGCAAGTATGCTTTCACCCATTTGTATATTCTTCCATTGACTTTGCAGTTTCTCAGTTTATTCATCAGACCTTCTTTCCAGACTTTGTCAAAGGCTTTCTTCAAATCTATCCATGCCGCAAGCACCAGCTTCTTCTCTTGGAATGCATCCTCAATTTCTTGAGAGAGGTAGGTTGTCTGATCTTCCGTAGAGTAGCACTGCCTAAAGCCAGCCTGCTGTGACACAAGGATGTTTTTACTTTCAATGTACCACTGCAGTCTGTGATTGATGATGCGATCCAGTGTTTTGCAGAGACAGCTGGTGAGGCTAATTGGTCTGTAGCTAGAGGCAATGGAACTATCTTTCCCTGATTTTAGGAGGGGTATCATGATTGCTTCTCTCCAGGCTTGTGGAACACTGCCTAAGGTCCAACTGTTATTGAAGATCTGCAACAGCTTTGCTTTGGCCTCTGTGCCTAGGTTCCTGATAATTTCATTGGAGATACCATCAGCTCCTGGTGACTTTCTCATTTTCAGTTTTGATATGGCTAGCTCCAGTTCGCTGATTGTGATGGGTGCCTCCAGAACCTCATGTACTATTTCCTTCTGTCCTGTTTGCTGCCGTTTCTCTTGAATCTCTTGTTGTTTCTCTGGACTGATTTTGATATTGTTATCTTGTGCGAATGAGTCTGCAAAATGGTCAGCTGCTTGCTTTCTTGTTAAGATGTTTCCATCTTTATGTAGTGCAATTTTTGAGTTTCTCCCTGTGCCCTCATCGTTAAGTTGTTTTATTAGCTTCCACAATTTCCTTGTGTTTCTTTCAAAGTTCAGAGACTCTGTTTTTTCCTGCCAGCTTTTCCGTCTAGCCTGCAGCTTGGCCCTTTGAAATTTGGCTTTTGCATGCTGGAATTTATTGTGGTGCTCTTGGCTGGGTGTGGCCTCTGCTTGCTTTCTACATACTTCCACATCATTATGCAACTGTTCCAGTGCACTAGTCCAGTAGGGTTTATATTGTTTACGGGCTCCTCTTGGTACTGTTTCTCGCGCTGCCTGTAGTATGCATTTCCCAAACTCTTCAACTACTTTATTTATGTCTTTCTCAGTGTTCAGGTTTCTAACCAGTATGCTGGTGCGATGCTTGTACACTGCCTAGTCTGCTTTCTTGTAGTTCCACCTCGGGAGGGTGCTGCTTTCACTTACAAGCTCATTTTCTACAGTTAGAAAGACTGGTCGATGGTCACTGCCACCTAGTTGTTTCCCAACAATTCGTGACATGTTCCACTCCAGGTCTGGTGA
Organism: Cepaea nemoralis; assembly: GCA_014155875.1. Lineage (NCBI taxonomy): Eukaryota > Metazoa > Mollusca > Gastropoda > Stylommatophora > Helicidae > Cepaea > Cepaea nemoralis. Next base: position 24,416 of record JACEFZ010023859.1, read on the forward strand.
ATGAAAAGCCAGGTCAGGTGTAGTTGTAGAGTGCCATGATCTTGAGTAGAAAGTATGTGGGTCGGACGGCTTGTTAACCAAAATGAATCTATTCTCATCCTGCCAGTCTTCCAGTCTCTCTCCTCTCTGGTCCATGTGATCATAGCCCCAACTCTGCGAGTGGTTGTTGAAATCGCCGCACACAATCATTTTTTCTGTTAATGGTAGTGTGTCCAGTGCTTGTGGACGGTCATTTGGACAGTAGTAATTGATCAGATGTAGGTCTGTATAGCCTGTTTTAAGTTTAAGTGTCTGATACTCAGCCCCTTCCATATAGACTTCGATTTGGGAAGCAGTGATGTTATTTTTTACAAGGGTAAGTATCCCACCTTTTCGCCTGTCCTTTCGGTCAGATCGGTAACACTGGTAGCCTCTGATTTTGAAGGCTATATTTTCGTTGAGGTGAGTTTCTTGCAAGCAACATACTTACTTTTTCTTTGTCCAGGATGTTTTCTAATTCTACTTTTTTTGTTGCTGACTCCCTCCGCATTCCAGTGCATTATTTTAAGTCTTAGTTTAGTATGGCCAGCTGTTCTATTCTCATGTCCCCTGGCTCCTCAGGACATCTGAGAAGGACCTCCAGTAGTTGGGGTTGGACCCTTTCGAGACATAGGGCCCGGCACTGCACCTGCCTGGGGGTCCAAAGCAGGGCGAGCACCATAACGTTTAGCAGCAGTCGACATATTCCATTTTGCGTAATTGCGTGGCATCCTGATTTCTGTATTGCGCCTCCTGGCTGGTTGCCTCCGTCTTCAGCACCTTTCCTTTGCTAGAGCAGACTGTGGTCTCACTCGAGTTTAGATGTGTACACACGCACACACGTGTCTGCACATGCATGTATGTGTATACACATCTAGAGCACACTGGTTATTTTCCGGCGCCAGATACTCGCCGTCGCTCCTTCCAGGAGTTGGACTTTTGCTGCAGAGGTTATGTATTCACGAGCCATTGGGGTATTTAAGCAATGTTGGGCGCTCACCCAACACTGCGCTCCGGCTACATACAGCAATTTGGAACCAAGTTTAGTAATGAAACTTTCCATATTTCTGTAAAATTTGATGCACAATTTAAAGATCCATCTACAATTGATGGTTTTCTATTGAAAGTGCCAGAATAAAATTAATTACAGTTAAGTGTGCTATTTCCAGTTTTCTCCGCGTGCGAGGTTGGTCTCAACCAACGGGTCATAGGCGGATTATGAAAACTTACTTCATAAATATGTTCCGTCACATGAAATGATTAAAATATAGTACAAGTATACAAATAAATTATTATTAATCTTTAAACTTGTATTTTCTTTAACTTTAGTAGTTCAAATTGCACGTTTTGAGTGCTACAAAGTGAAAGTGTATATGCCAGTCCAATTGGTATGCGCATGCGCAGCCGCCATGGCCCATGGCCAAGGGTTTCCCCATTCACAAAGGCATGTCTTCGCAGAAAATGTTCTTTTTCATCCACAATTAAAGCAAGTTCAGCGATGAAACTTTCCAGATATATTTAAAATTGTATGCAGAATTCAAAAATACATCTATAATTGATGATTTTCTATTAATAGCGCCAGAATAGTGTTACAAAGTGTACATGCCAGTCCGGTCGATATGCGCAAAGAACAAAAACACATCTTTGCAAAACATTTTGTTTTAATTTACAATTACAGCAAGTTCAGCGATGAAACTATCCAGATATATTTGAAATTGTATGCATAATTAAAAAAATACATCTATAATTGATGATTTTCTATCAACAGCGCCGGAATAAAATTAATTACGGTAAGTATGAAATATATTTTTAGTTATATGAAAGGTCACAATGATTTTAACCAATCGCTGTGCACGGAATATTAGGCAAACCTTTCCTGGAAAACCCATGGTGACGTGTATTATTGTCATGTGATATTTGTATGAATAAATGACGTCAAAAGAATGCATAGTCTATACATAGTGATGTTTGGAGTCACAGTGGATCATTGCGGGATAGCTCCGTACATCACTTCCGTTTTAATTTCGGGTCACGGCACGATCGTACTGCCTACTACATGGTTGAAGTCATCATCAAGTACCCTGCCAGCTGGCGTAGGCGTTCATGGTTCTCTACAGATCTCGGTATTTGGTGTTCTGGATCAACTCTGCTGATTATATTCCTCCATGCCACCGTCTCAATCCACCCAGCATCATTTCTCTTGGTCTGGCTCTGCCTATCTTCCCCTTGATCGTTCCAGTTGGTCACGATGTTCTCCAATGCCTCTCTTCTCATCACATGACCAAATAAATCTGTTTGTATCTTTCTTATTGCTGCATATAGTGTTCTAGTTTCATTAGCCTCTATCAGGCAATCGTTGTTAGTTACTCTGGCAGTCCAAGAAATTTGCAACATTTGTCTTAAAAACCACATCTCTGTTGCTTCTGAGTTCTTCCTAATTTGTTCATTTACATTCAAAGATTCAATGCCATACAGCAAATTTGTTTCTATATAGTATTTCAGCACTCTCTTTCTTACATTCAGTAATAGTGACTTACTGCATAAGATGCTCTTCATTTTCTGAAATGCGGCTTTTGCCTGCCCTATTCTCCCAAGATTTCATGGCAACACAAATTTCAGAGATAGTGAACGGCGTTAATGGCTTTCTTAGGACATGGTTGAAGTAGGTTTCGGAATTATATCATCTAATGGCGTGATTGAGACTTGCTTGCTGTCTTCGAAGTAAATAGTTACTCCACACCAGAGGGCTTACAAATAATTTACTTTGAGCCACTTCTCTGAGACATTATTCAAGAGATCATAATAAAAGGGGATCATGTTTACTCCTAACTTACTAGGGGTGACTTTTCTGTTGCATAAAAAGAATCATACTGGGTCCGGTTTAACTCCTCTCTCACTCACCATTAATAATGTAATCGGGAGGGAATTGTTTATCGGATGAAAAACTCTACTCCTAGATTTATCTTAATAAAAACACCAACCAACGTTAAAGAAGAAGTAAATTAATTGTGGTTGGATGAAAGGCATTGATATATGTCAAGGTTCTATTTCATTGGTACATAACCAAAATCAGACGACAAGGGACTCAACCTAAGGTACATTTCCTAGCAGGTGCACTCGGTTACTATGACAGATTCCCATATGAGAATAAGAAGAAGAAAAAGAAATTAGAAAACTATTGTCATGTTTCTTCTGTTAGTTTTGAAAAGGGAAAATGACTGACTGAACAGGTCTGTGCAAATCTAGACCTGATCCCAGTCAGCTGAGAGCACCATAATGAAAGGGAAGGTCAGTTCTATGGCATGTGACATCTAGAATTGTACAGATGTAAAGCCTGACTTGTTATCCTGGTACCCTCCTGAATTAGGGTTATCCAGCTTCAAAGACAGGCTGGTGATATTTCCCAGTCGAATGTAAGGTTATTTCAAAGTCATGTTCAATTCAAGGCGAAGCCAATGATATTTAAAACCCAGTTCAAGAAGAAGTCAAGGGGTTTTCAAGGCTCATTAAAGCCTATTTTCAAAGCTACCTCAAAGTGAGATCAAGGCTTTTTTTTTTTTTTTTTTTTTGAGTCAACACGCAGGGAACTCCAGCTTATGAGAAATGACTGGTGAAATATCAGCCAATATCCCAGAAGTCTAGCCAGTTATTATAGAATCATGTTCAAGTTTGGCAGAATTTAACCAGCCAGATGTACATTTCAAATCAAGAGGGAGGCCAGAGAGCCTTCCGGTATTTATATACATCAACCTTGTTGCAGTTAATGAGGTCCCAGGTTACAGAAGACAGGAGCAACAAGGTCAATGAGTCTTGTCTAATTCTGGACTGTGTCAGGACATGGAACTACCTAGTAGTTTGATGATGAGCCATCCAGTTGGGACTTCCTTTACTCAGTAATCCTTCTTCTTGATTATCTTTATTAACTTCTTTATTTTCATTTTTAACTTTCATTCTGAGTTGTCAGTTACTTTTTTTTTATAGATAGAATAGATTATGTTATGTAACTTTAGAAATTAGTCAATCTCTTCAAAAGTTCTGGGGGGACAACTGAGATTCTTCACAAGAGAACATCTAGGAAAAGAATGAATATACTGTTTGGGACAAGTTAGCAGTCATCGGCACCTAACTCGTCACAGATGCAGTGAAATATGCCAGGCAATAAATTGTACAACATATTGTTTGTAACTTCTGTATACATAAAGTGTATTAAACTGTACTATACAATGCAGCTCTCATTCTCAAATTTGAAAACAAATTTGACTGTTTAAAAAACAATTATTCAAGCCTGCAAAATGTCTTGAAAAGTATAATTTAAATGTACATTGTTCAAGTATCCACTTCAATGCTAGGCAAGATCATTTTATCCAGTGTTCGGATCTTGGAGAATGTCAGCAATTTTCTGCATGTTCCATGATTGATTGATTGATAGTGTAAGAAATGTTCTGCATGCTCCATGATTGATTGATTGATAGTGTAGGAAATGTTCTGCATGTTCCATGATAGATTGATGATAGTGTAAGAAATGTTCTGCATTTTCCTTGATTGATTGATGAAAGTAAGAAATGTTCTGTATGCTCCATGATTGATTGATGACAATGTAAGAAATGTTCTGTATGTTCCATGATTGATTGATGATAGTGTAAGAAATATTCTGCAACTCTGATTTCAATCACCTCATTTTCTTCTATTGTCAATGTGAATGATCATGTTTAATTGTATTTGTTTGCTGGAGTTGTACTTCCAGATATGTTCTATGATTACAAAACTCATGACAGATTCAATAACATGGTAGGCATGGAAGGTTGTTGCAGCCTTGAAGACATGGCAGGACACACAGACACAGGATCAAGACTGACTGAAAATAAAATAACTCTCACTCAACATGAACAAATATCGCCTGATGATAGTGGGATTGAGAATGGTTATATAACTACAGTAAAATATGAGGAATGTGATCAAATATCAGAGAGTGTGTCATCTATCAATGAAATTAACACTAAACTATGATATGTGACCAATACGTGTTGTGAAATTCTATGCAGTCTCCATAATTTGCTGTATACTCAACCCAATGAACTGGTGTACCTTACTGTCTCGACATGTCCACAGAGATTGTATCACAAATGTTTCTTTCAGACAAGAAAGCAACTCTAGACTATGTTGGACAATATTGCTTATTATTATCAGCTGGCCAGAAATTATTTCAAACAGACTAGAAATAATTAATGAAGAATATAAGTGAGGTCTTTAACATGCAGTACTAAATGTTTAGATATAACTAGAAATAATGAATGAAGAATATAAGTGAGGTCTTTAACATGCAGTAACTGTTTAGATATAACTAGAAATAATGAATGAAGAATATACGTGAGGTCTTTAACATGCAGTAACTGTTTAGATATAACTAGAAATAATTAATGAAGAATATAAGTGAGGACTTTAACATGCAATAACTGTTTAGGTATAAATATTGAGCACAACCTACTACTGGCAACGCTGATCGTATTCTGGTATGAACGTCAATGTGGAAGCACTATACTCGAGTTTCGCTCTCGTTTGAGCTCGTCAGTAGTGCACATCCTTGACCGGAACCGGAAACAAACCCGGGGTCACTGGTGTGTGAAGCGGGTGTGTAAACACTAGACCACGCGGCACACGCTGGACACTGCCAAATTATCACAACAGAATATTACAACGTCACCCATTATAGGCTTTAGCTCAAGATTTGCCCGATATCCGCGACTAACGTCCATCAATCGATGTGGCCCCGAACGATCAAGTCTTCTCATTGGCAAGGCACACCAGGCCACCTAAAGTCCAGCAAGCAATAATCATGTGTTTAGATATAGCTAGAAATAATGAATGAAGAATATAAGTGAGGTCTTTAACATGCAGTAACTTTAGATATAACTGGAAATAATGAAGAATATATGTGGGGTCTTTAACATGCAGCATCCGTTTAGACATGACTAGAAATAATTAATGAAGAATATAAGTGAGGCCTTTAACATGCAGTAACTGTTTAGATATAACTAGAAATAGTTAATGAAGAATATAATTGCGGTCTTTAATATGCAGTAACTGTTTGGGTTTTTTTTTTTTTTTAAATTGTTGCGTATCCCTTACGGGACGTTGCAGTCAAAACCAGCATTTTTCAGCTGCTGTTGATGTACTAGGCAAGTATTACGTTCAGTAGTTTGCCATTACTTTCTGAACGACCGGCTCCCATACCAGCACGTTATAACACATCGCGAGACGGTCTGCTGCACAAATCGGTAGCAGCTGAGCTTCGAACGCCTGGTACCCGGCTCACAAACCGCGTTCGCAAGCCTTTAGCCACGGAGCCGGCGTTTAGATATAACTAGAAATAATGAATGAAGAATATAAGTGAGGTCTTGAACATGCAGTAACTGTTTAGATATAACTAGACAGGCCTTTGTCTGGAATCCTAAGACAAAAGAAATAGAGGAAGATCTAAAATCGCATGAAGAAGAAAATTAGAAGCAAAAATGAATAATGTGGTGAGGACATGCACGAAGTTGTATAGCAAAGCTAAGGACAGGAAGGCTTCAGTGAGGACATGGACGAAGTTGTATAGTAAAGCTGAGGACAGGAAGGCTTGGAGTGAGGACATGGACGAAGTTGTATAGCAAAGCTAAGGACAGGAAGGCTTGGAGTGAGGACATGGTGAAGTTGTATAGCAAAGCTAAAGACAGGAAGACTTGGAGTAAGGACATGGACGAAGTTGTGTAGCAAAGCTGAGGACAGGAAGGCTTGGAGTGAGGACATGGACGAAGTTGTGTAGCAAAGCTAAGGACAAGAAGACTTGGAGTGAGGACATGGGCGAAGTTGTATAGCAAAGCTAAGTACAGGAAGGCTTGGAGTGAGGACATGGACGAAGTTGTATAGCAGAGCTAAGGGCAGGACGGTTTGGAGTGAGGACATGGACGAAGTTGTATAGCAAAGCTAAGGACAAGAAGGCTTGGAGTGAGGACATGGACGAAGTTGTAAAGCAGAGTTAAGGACAGGAAGGCTTGGAGTGAGGACATGGATGAAGTTGTATAGCAAAGCCGAGGATAGAAAGGCTTGGAGTGAGGACATGGACGAAGTTGTATAGCAAAGCTAAGGACAGGAAGGCTTGGAGTGAGTTGGTTGAGGATTGATGCCCCAATGGGGGGTCAAGGATTAAAGAAGAAGCACTGGTTAGATTACATTTACACCAGCTGTTCATTTGTTTCGTTATTCTTACAATGCCTGTTTGGGCATTTTATTACATTTACAGTAACAACATTTCAGGTAAAACTGAGACATGTTATTGTAATATGTTACCTGCCATGCTAATTAAGCTGTTGTTTATTTTTTGTGTCTCTTTCAGAATTATACAACTGCTGACAAGTTGTCACTCCATTCCCTACATGAGAACAATGACAAATAGAGAAGATGAAGTTTGGTAAAATTGACTTGGATCTTTGAAACAAGAACTTTCAAATGATTCCTATCATTGCAAGAGTCACTATGGATTCAATCAAATATGAGGTTGTTGCATCTTTGAAGACATGGCTGGACAAACAAACCCAAAATTAAGAATAATTTAACATAAAATAACTCATAGTCACCACGAAACATATCATTTGACAATAGCGGATTGAGAATAGTTATATAACATCAGCAGAACATGTATAATGTATATTTAATAAAAAACAAAGAAATATCAGAAAGTGTGTCATCTATCAATAAAATTGACATTAAACTATATGTGATTTTTTTAAGCTTGTGATTTACAAACTGTAGAGACATCCATGGCATATACACATGTCTCGGAGGAGTCTCTTGATTATACAGTTGGTTATAGCAGTTGTGGCTATGAAAAAATAAATCAAGAAGACACGCCATACATGTCTGATGTTTGTGATTTAACTGATTGTGTAGATATTTAAACAAAAAATAAGAACAAATGCAATAGAGAACTCTTACAAATGTGGTGACTGTGATGCATCTTTTACTCAAGCTGGCAACCTGAAATGAGACAAAAGAACACACCAAAGAGAGAAACCTAATACATGTGATGATTCTGGTGCATGTCTTACTCAAGCATACAATATGAAATTTTAAGAAAACACATACAAGAGAGAAAACTTACAAGTGTGATGATTGTGGTACATCTTTTATTGACTCTTACACTTTGAAGTGTCATGGAAGAATGCATACAGGAGAGAAACCTTACAAATGGGATCTTTGTGATGTCTCTTTTAATAAGGCATCCCATTTTTGCCTCATGAAAAAACATACAGGGGAGAAACCTTACAAATGTGATGAATGTGGTGTATCATTTACTCACCTTCGGAGTCTGAAGCAGCACAAAAAAGCACATACAGGAGATCAACTTTTGAAATGTGATGATTGTGGAGCATCATTTAATCTTCTTGGCAATCTGAAGTGCCACATAAAAATACATACCGGAGAGAAGCCTTACACATGTGTTTATTGTAATGCATCCTTTACTAAGGTTGGCAAATTGAAGCTCCACATGAGAACACATACAGGAGAGAAACCTTAGAAATGTGATGATTGTGGAGCATCTTTTACTGATTCTAGCAGTCTGAGGAACCACAAGTGGATAGATACAGGAGAGAAACCTTATAAATGTGATGATTGTCTGTCATAAGTCGGGGTGCCCCACCGCCTAGATGAAAGTATTATTCACTGGCGAGCAACCCCAAATAGTCAGAAACTGACTAGGGACAAAATCTATATGGCTGAACTACAGATTAAGCCCATGAATATCCAACGTACAGCTCCAAGTGGCTCGTTACAAAATGAAATGAACTGTGCTGAATATTCGCCAAGGAATGGGAAAGAGAAGGTTAGCTAAGATAGATGTTTAAGTCTAAATATATGAGTATAGACGACTATCTCAGTACAGGTTTTTCTCCCTGACTGCTCCCTTCCTTGGTGTCTAAGTGAACCCCCACCAATGTACACAACAACACGTATGCACAATTGGAAAAAATATAATGACAGAACTATGAGTTACAATACTACAACATTTATTTGCTAATCATAACAATAGACATAGGATGATTGTCAATATGAGGATAATGAAATCATATACATATTGATATTGATGACAAACATTACGTAACTTTACTTGTTACTTGATCTATCTGGATCTGTGGTCCAGATCCCCACTCTCCAGTAGACACACACAAAAAGAACAGCTTGCCGGTATTCTGACGAATCCTGTCAGTGCTGACACTACCTAGTCAGTAGTCTCTAGTCTTGAGATCTATAACATAGGTGCTCCTTGTGAGAGCTTGAAAGAAAGTCGAGAATGTGTTATCTAATTCTACATCAGCGCAATCCTAATTAAAACATATCATAACACAAACATATACAATGAACAGTCTGGCCAAGTTTATCTTCCAGCTCTACTGCGTTCACCATCCTCCTTCTCCCTCCTACTGTCTTAGTCGGGGACGGGCTTTTCAATTGTCTCACACGCCTGTAATGATTACATTTCTGCCGCCCCATGTCCATGTCGCTAATACAGAAATTCTGTGTCGTACAGCCGCTCCGTCCAAAGTTGGTTTTGCCGCTCACAGGATCGGTAATGGTATTATAATAATGCCGGGTCATCCGGGCTTACAAGCCGTGACCAGTAGTTGTGCCAGGTTCCCATGCATTACCGTGAACGCACGCCCACAATACACTGAGAAGATTTAGCACCATATACCCTATACCAATTGTGGGTAATGTCTGTACCATTACACCTCTGCTTCCAACACAATAGTTGGCCAATGTGCCAATGCGCAGACAATAGCATAACACTTCATATTGGTAGGTTTGCATATGACAAATCAATATATCAAACATCCAATACACATAAACATATTAATTAAACTAGACATATTATGATACTTTAACATAATAGCATAATGCACTAGTTAGTTTGTATGTATACGAAATGAGACGTATATACACAAAAAGAATATGTACGAAGCATATTACTAGCATCGTATATTCATATGAAATTACACATACATACATCCAACATATCTGTAAACATTATATTACTTCAAGATGGACATCTAATGATACTCAACATAATAGCATCAGGCATTATTAATGAGTACTAATATTGTATAGCTACAAAATGAGATATACAACAAGTCTAATTGAAGTGACCACACAGACCAGCCATATTTGCTGATCTGCCCGGTTTAATCACCACTTAGTTACTGCTGTTGTAAGAATTAAATAAATAGTCAGTTGACTATATTCTGTACAACAAATGCACACACCAAAAAGAGACTAGTCTAGTTTAGAAAGAAATGGCAAGCATCTGCTACGACACCTCAAGTTCATCTAGACAATGATATGCCTTTCACAAGTTTCTCCTTCTCAGAAGAGTAATACATGAAGAACAATGATATTGAACACAGAACTTAGAAAGAACACTCAAGTAACCTACGACAATGATAGTTCTTGCGATAACCTAGATCAGATATAGACTGACTAGTTACTAAGAAATAATTCTCCTAGTGAAATCTAGCAACATAAGAATCATACATATGACTACAAACATTGAGCTGGCTGCCTACCTGTTCTGAAGTCAGACTTAATCTAAAGGGAACAGGTATATCGTGGGCTTTTATACCTAGCCTAGCAGTAGACACTTATCTCCCAGGAATACCAGTCATAAATTCTTCTTATCTCTCCATGACGTTAATTGCAATCCTAACTGCAACCTGGCCATCACACCTTGCTCCTCTCTGTCTGGTACAAAGTCTACAGCCCCAGTGTTAATTGCCTTATCAGATCTGTTTTCACACATTCCTGAGTCTGCCAGTCAGAGTGGACGGGGCTTGTTTACAGCCCTGGAGCTATTATCTTCCCCTGTGTCAATGTTGTTCACACCTGGGCGATTTCCTACCTCTGCTTATCAGGTGTCATGCCTGGTCGGTTTTAATTACACTGCCCATTTTACTTGCCATCTGCAAGCTTACATCATGGCTAGAGGCTTTTGTGAATAATCTTACCTCACGACTAGATAGCCGTGGAGTAGCGTGATTAATTCATTCTTTCTCAATTTGGCCTCTCAAATTTGGAGACCGAGAAAAATATTCTGGGATGTTAAGGCGGCATTTCACGACATTGTGGTGCATCTTTTACTCATTCTGGCAATCTGAAGTGTCACAAGATTATTCAAACAGGAGAGAAACCTTACAAATGTGATGAATGCGGTGCATCTTTTACTGTAGCGTGCAATCTGAAGTTCCACAAGATAACACATACAGGAGAGAAACCTTACACATGTGATGAATGCGGTGCATCTTTTACTGTAGCGTGCAATCTGAAGTTCCACAAGATAACACATACAGGAGAGAAACCTTACAAATGTGATTATTGTGGTGCATCCTTTACTCAGGCTGGGAATGTGAAGCTCCACATGAGAACACATACAGGAGAGAAACCTTACAAATGTGATGATTGTGGTGCATCTTTTGCTAAAGCTGACATTCTGAAGCTCCACAAGAGAACACATACAGGAGAGAAACCTTACAAATGTGATGATTTTTGTGCATCTTTTACTGATTCTAGCAATCTGAACAACCATAAGAGGATACATACAGGAGAGAAACCTTACAAATGTGATGATTGTGGTGCATCCTTTACTCAGGCTGGCAGTTTGAAGCTCCACACGAGAAATCATACAGGAGAGAAACCTTACAAATGTGATTATTGTGGTGCATCCTTTACTCAGGCTGGGAATTTGAAGCTCCACATGAGAACACATACAGGAGAGAAACCTTACAAATGTGATGATTGTGGTGCATCTTTTACTAAAGCTGACAATCTGAAGTTCCACAAGAGAACACATACAGGAAAGTAACCTTAAAATGTGATTATTGTGGTGCATCCTTTACACAGGCTAGCAGTGTGAAGCTCCACATGAGAAAACATACAGGAGAGAAACCTTACAAATGTGATTATTGTGGTGCATCCTTTATTCGGGCTGCCAGTTTGAAGCTCCACATGAGAACACATACAGGAGAGAAACCTTACAAATGTGGTGATTGTGATGCATCTTTTACTGATTCTAGCATTCTGAACAACCATAAGAGGATACATACAGGAGAGAAACCTTACAAATGTGATTATTGTGGTGCATCCTTTACTAAGGCTGGCAATCTGAAGTGCCACAAGATTATTCATACAGGAGAGAAACCTTACAAATGTGATGAATGGGGTGCATCTTTTTCTGTAGCGTGCAATCTGAAGTTCCACAAGATAACACATACAGGAGAGAAACCTTACAAATGTGATGATTGTGGTGCATCTTTTGCTAAAGCTGACATTCTGAAGCTCCACAAGAGAACACATACATGAGAGAAACCTTACAAATGTGTTGATTGTTGTGCATCCTTTACTCAGGCTGGCAGTTTGAAGCTCCACATGAGAACACATACAGGAGAGAAGCCTTACAAATGTGATGATTGTGGTGCATCTTTTACTGATTCTAGCAATCTGAACAACCATAAGAGGATACATACAGGAGAGAAACCTTACAAATGTGATGATTGTGGCGCATCTTTTGCTAAAGCTGACAATCTGAAGCTCCACAAGAGAACACATACAGGAGATAAACCTTACAAATGTGATGATTGTGGCGCACCCTTTACTCAGGCTGGGAATGTAAAGTTCCACATGAGAACACATACAGGAGAGAAACCTTACAAATGTGATGATTGTGGTGCATTGTTTCCTTCTACTGGTAGTCTGAAACGCGCAAGAGAACACATACAGGAGAGAAACCTTACAAATGTGATGATTGTGGTGCATCTCGTATGTATGCTAGACATCTGAAATGTCACATGAAAATTCATACTGGAGAGAAACCTTACTAGATTGTGTTGTTTACTCAAGTTGACCATCTGAAGTGTCACAAGATGTTGCATAACAGACAAACTTATGCATGTGTGGCATTTGCTCAATTGATTTACAAGTAAACATACTGGAGACACTCCATACAAGTAAACATACTGGAGACACTCCATACAAGTAAACATACTGGAGACACTCCATACAAGTAAACATACTGGAGACACTCCATACAAGTACAGTGATTGAGTTATCAAGCCAACTAGAGAGGCAAGGTGTTTTCCCACCTACCCTGGGTGGGTACCGTCCAAAAAGAGAAACCTGGACCAATGCAGCAGTCTTTGCCCAGGATGTCTATGAAGGTTTCCACGCAGGCACTGAAACCGTTGCTGCAGCGATTGATCTTGAGGACGCATACAACAGAGTACCACTGGATTTTTTAATGTTTCAGCTTCTTGAACTAAACGTAAGTCCATTCCTCCTTAGTTGGATCGCTGCAGCCCTCTACCAACGGAAAGTAGTTTTTAGATGTGGCAGTTGGACTTCGGAACCAACAACAATATATCCTGGCCTACCACAGGGATCGCCATTATCTCCGGTACTGTTCAACGCCTACACAGTGAGAATCACCAGTGAGCAGATCACTGGACCTGGCAGGACATTGTCGTATGCCGATGATATTTTAGTGTATCGTCAGGGTAAGGATAGAGAGGAGGTTGCTGTGGAACTACAAACCGAACTCAATCGCATAAGTACTTGGTGTGATGAAGCTGGGGCAATGGTCAACCCAACAAAGGCAACAGTGACTTGGTTCTCTTTGAATAATCATATTGTCAACAATCCAACACCAACTGTAATGCTGTGTTCAGAGACGGTGGAAAGAACGCAGGCAATGAATTACCTGGGAATACGGTTTGATCGAAGCCTTGCTTATAATGTGCACATAGACCAGGTGATAACAAAGGCCAAGCGGGGTTTGGCAGCGATGCGGGTGATGGCGGCAGCAAACTGTGAGCAGCGCCATCTATGTCTTCTGTACGAGGGGCTGGTCATGTCTGTTTTGGAGTATGCAATGGCAATCCTGACTCTCAGCCATAAGCAGATAGAAAGGATGGAAAGGATACAGAATGAAGCAATGCGCATTATTCTTGGATGTACAAGAGATACAGCATGCAGGGCGATGCGCTACCTTCTTGATTTTCCAACCATTGAAGAGAGAATACAAGTTTGCAGGGCACGCGCCTACCTCAGAATTAACGCAAACACACAACATCCACTGCATAGTGAAATTAGGACGGTGAAGGGCAGCAGGTTAAAAAGAGGACGGTCGTGGATGGGTCAAGCCGAAGACATTCTTCAACAGGTGTGTTCACTTGAGGACTTAGAACCTGGCGAGGAGTGGGTGCAAGTGCCAACAGACTTCTGCACATCCTTTTCAGTTTGCATCCAACTAGATAGAAAATGCAGACAAGAAAATCCGGCTGCTGTTGAGGCTGAAGTACAAGCGTTGATTTTCGAGAATTCGCTAGACGGTGACGCGGTCATCTACACAGATGGGTCGGTCGTCCGACATGTGAGAAGCTCATGGGCCTTTACAGCTCGGGCCGGAGGGAGAATTGTGAAGGAGGACTCTGGTGCTTTCACTGAAACCACAAGTAGCCTGACCATGGAAGTCATGGCAGTAAGTAAAGCAATAACATGGCTCGAGACACAGACATTCACTAGGGCTTGTTTCCTTAGCGACTCAATGAACATGATCAAGAGGATAGAGGAGGGGTCGATCCGAAGAGAGTGGTTGCTGCCTCTGAAGCGGTCTAGGCTGGCAAAGATTAGTTTCATCTTCGTGCCAGGTCATGCGGGAGTACAAGGAAATGAGCGGGCTGACAAGCTCGCAGGTGAGGCTACTGTGGAGGGCGGACGCGCCATGGACCAGGCTGACATTCTGAATGCTCTACGAGAAGTGAGACTTTTGCGAGAACCAAGTGATGACTGGGAATCTACAACAATGGCCAGACTGCGGGAGCAGCAAATTAAAAGAGGGGTGGCCAAACAAGAACACTACGCAGGAAGCCAAAGAAGATTGATAAACCAACACAGAACTGGCGTCGTTAGCCGCTACACGCTGCGGGATTTGCTGAGGAGGGGATCCGAGCACTTATGGACTGAATGGTTCGATGTGCAACGAGGATGATCTGTCGACTAACTAACTAACTAACTAACAGTGATTGTGGTCATCTTTTTTACAAGCTGGCTATTTGATTTACCATATGAGAATGTATACAGATGAGAAATCTTAGAAAAAGTAATTATTGTGGTGCATCTTGATCCATGGGTTCAATCTGATATATTTTCTTCTTCTTCTTCTTCTTCTTCTTCTTCTTCTTCTTCTTCTTCTTCTTCTTCTTCTTCTTCTTCTTCTTCTTCAGCGTTCCGAGCCATTGAGGTTCTTTGCTGCAGATACAATACGTCTCCATTCGTCTCTCTGGTTGATAATCTGATATATAGTATAAGAGTTTAAAATTCAAAGTTTGATGGTAAACTTATATTCTTTTTTTTTTTTACTTTTAACCCTGATAAAGTATCTGTGTCATGTTACTAATTAAATAACTAAATTGTGTGGAAAAGTTCTGAGTGCAATTATGTTGTTTCTTGATTTCATATTTCCTGTGACTACCACACATTTCCTAGTGCTACGATTGCTGCACTTGCTGTTTGTATTCTTATTGTAATACCTGTTTTTTCTCCCATCTTTTTCTACATTGCTGCTTAATTAGGTAAATGAATCAATTTCTTGAAATAGATTTCACCTAGGGGCATTGGGTTATTATTTGCTTGGTTCATTATCATTCTTGAAGAACACACAGAAAACATTGTAGTGCATACTTTACTGACACTGACATTCTGAAGAGGCATAGACTAGCACACAAAGTAGAGACACCTAGCAAATGTGATGTTTATGATGTATGTTTGATATGACAATATTGGATATCATGAGAGAACATAACTGGATTTATGATGATTGTGCATGTCTGTCTCATCTTGTGGAAGCTATGATAATGTAGTGGCTAGCATCTGACATTACAACCTGGTGGCCAGGTATTATAAAACTTATTGAAGGTTGTATGATGATTGTGCATGTCTGTCTCATCTTGTGGAAGCTATGATAATGTGGTGGCTAGCATGCTGACATGACAACCTGGTGGCCAGGTATTATAAAACTTATTGAAGGTTTTATGATGATTGTGCATGTCTGTCTCATCTTGTGGAAGCTATGATAATGTGGTGGCTAGCATGCTGACATGACAACCTGGTGGCCAGGTATTATAAAACTTATTGAAGGTTTTATGATGATTGTGCATGTCTGTCTCATCTTGTGGAAGCTATGATAATGTGGTGGCTAGCATGCTGACATGACAACCTGGTGGCCAGGTATTATAAAACTTATTGAAGGTTTTATGATGATTGTGCATGTCTGTCTCATCTTGTGGAAGCTATGTGACATAAGCCTGGGTCATTGACATTGAGGTGAGTGACCGGGCATGAGGAAGAATGGAGATGAGACAGTAAAGTGACTGACCTGGCTATGAGAAAACAGCCAGTCCTGAGAAACAAAATAGTGAGGGTAGAGAAAATCTCCCAGGGGGATGGGGGAAGGACAGTTTAGTTTTGTGTGAAGTCAAGGGACTTAGGACAGTTGATGTGTAGATGCCGAACTGATCGGTAGTCTAAGGAGAAGCGGAGTTAGAGATCTCCGTGTTGTGTTGTTCTCCTAGTTGTGAAGACAGGCCTGAACCAGAGTGGGTTCTATAGAGAGTGAGGGCCAAAACCCAGAGTGGGTTGCATAGTTGAGCAGTGGCTCCGACCCAATGTGTGGGTTGTATTGTAGGAGATCCAGCCGTGGATAGTAGCTGGATTACCTGTCTTGTGGATTTGATAAGAAGCAGGCCGTGAGAAGGCATTGATGTGTGCTGGATAAATCGTGAGGAGGATATTTATATTCTATGGATTACATTGTTTCTGGATGTCTAAACATGTTCCGTTTGTCCGTCTTATTTCTGGAATAAATGATTATGTGCGCCAACTCAATCTTGTTTCATGACTGGTGAATATGCACTGCGGGGGTGAGTTATATTGCAAGACAGTTAGATATCTCCATTGACACACCATGAGTATCGTTACCTAGACAACGACTATCACACGACAATATCATGAACATATCATCGTAAGAACTTCTTGATATTATCATCAAGAACGACGTGTGACAATCTGGGCGCTCGTCGCTTAGTGAGGAGTATCTGGAAGGCTACGTACGGTCAAGAGCATTATAGACATTGTTGTCATTCGGAGATATCTGTGGGCTCTTCGCTGAGAGAGGAGTTATTATCTGGTGACTTCGTTCCATCAAACTAACAAACCCTTGACAATTTGGATTGCGTGGCTTCAAGAGGGTAATGTGAACTCTTTGGGTGTGCGCCAGATAATTCACACAGACAGACGGGAGTAAAAACTCAAGCTAGCAGACAGTTCAAGTGAAGTTCACGACAGGTAAATTTGATACCAGACAGTAGTGCTCAAGCTAATAAAAAACCAGGATTAATCCAGAAGGGAGTGGGAATATCGAGCGTGTGTGTGTGTAAGACGCCACATCGAGGAAAAACTGTCAGCGCGCTAGAGATCAACCGGCAGAGTCGGCTACGGTGACAGGGGAGTCACGAGTCAAAACAGCGGCACACAAAAGTCTGCGCGGCAAAACAGACAGTGAGTGATTTAGCAGCGAAGTCATGTGCGCGCTGAAGACAGGTGTACGGTGTTTTTCATAGGTCAAGAGATGGGGCGTCAGAGAATTAACGCAGAGAGGTCAAAAATAGGACAGCACAGGTAAAGTCTAGTGGACAGCGAGTTGTTTGCAACAAGAGCGGTCAGTCCTAGTGTGTGTGTGTTTGACAGGATTGAACCAAAGATTGAAGACAGCGAGCAATTTCGTCTCAACATCCTGTGTGTGGTGGGATATTTGGTGTGTGTGTGCTGGAGGCAACGCAGTGTGTTGGTCGCGGGTCGACAAGTGACGAATTTCGCCACAGGTAACACAACGGGGGAGGACGGTGGAAGTGTGATTCTCCACGGACAAATCGGGTCAGCGCTGTTTACGAGAACATTAAACTCCCGGGAAGGGGAGAGATAATGAATGTGTAGAATACACTGAGAAAATTGACATTTCTGAATCACCGGGAGGGGTGACAAAAGTGGGTGGAAAGAACCCTACCGCCAGAGTTGGGGCGGGTTAATGGTGTAAAGTGTATTTTCCACGGAGTTACCAGAGCAGCCGGGCGGGGCTGAGAGGTTGGGTGCAAAGTTTTTTTTTGTATGACGGAAACGTGTCCGGTCATTTTACAGACAGTCAGTGTGGATTATTGTGACAAAGAAGACTGAGGTACTGACTTGAGGTGTCCGGCAAGGTCAAGGCTGGGGACAGTGGAAAGTTACTGAGATGTTCCATAGTGGAACTGGATAAACAAGCTGTTTTTGTGTGAAACAAGACTTTATGTTCGGCTTTGTTAAAAGCCCTTTGTGTTCATTACCTTATAATCAGCAAACATTTTGTCAACGATTGATGACGTGGCATCTCCGCGAACATAGTTGCACACAGTAGCAAAAAAAAAAAAGAACTGACTGTACAAAATTAAAATGTTGAACATTTCCTGCCATCATTTTGGTCTTTTCTCTTGGTGAATCTACAACATATAGGATACAAATAGAACCATTTCAGCAACTAAGCTTAAAAGAACATTTTGGATTATTACTTTTGTGTTACCACGTACAGAGAAAGTAAATAACGTTACGGACTGTGTCAAAGCAGAACATGTTGGATAATCACTATCATCGTCAGCTTTGTCGACAGTTGGAACTTACACATACAAGATCATGTGCTTCATTCAAACACAACCAGTCCTGGAGCAGACGCCTGGCCTGGGTATGTGAAGTGTTGTCACAGTTTGGTCGGCCTTCTTGCACGGAGAAATAGGTGGCAGTCTTTGCCTTCCATAGTCAATGATGGGAGCTGACACGGAAAAATAGGTGGCAGTCTTTGCCTTCCATAGTCAATGATGGGAGCTGACACGTAGAAATAGGTGGCAGTCTTTGCCTTCCATAGTCAATGATGAGAGCTGACATGGAGAAATAGGTGGCAGTCTTTGCCTTCCATAGTCAATGATGGGAGCTGACACGGAGAAATAGGTGGCAGTCTTTGCCTTCCATAGTCAATGATGGGAGCTGACATGGAGAAATAGGTGGCAGTCTTTGCCTTCCATAGTCAATGATGAGAGCTAACACGAAGCCTTGTCTGACTGCACGCAACCCATTGTCCATGTAATGTATGAACCATTACTGTTGTGGTGTATCATTTAAATTATCATTTGATTTCTCTGTCAGATGTCATTAAAATCCATTTCAAGGAGTAGTCATTGTTGTCTTCATAAACCATCCTGTAGTCCGGAAGAGTAATACAGATGACAAAAGGCATCCCTGTCTCACTCCTATTGTTATGTTAAATGTATTTTTGAATGTTTCCCTTGAACAACTTTGCATTTCATGTTTTTTTTAAATGTTGCCCTATTAAGTTAATGTTTTTATGTGGGATCACATGTTTGTTATTTGCTTAAGTCAAATTTTGAAATGTCACAAGAGAACACATACAGGATAGAAATCTAATCAGTGTGATAATGTGATGCATCTCTTATTCCAGTTTGCACTATGAAATGTTGTAAACGAAAACATATAAAGTGTGTCAAGATTTTCAATATGTGAATGGGTAACAAGTTGATGAGTTATTGAGTTTAGTCTCTGTGAGTATTTACAACTCGTCTTCCCATGGATTAGCTTGATGGTATATGAGTAGGAAAGCATAAGTTCCATGATAGAGTGAGCTGGGAAAACCATAGACAGAATATAATCATGTTTGACATGGGATTATTCTACAACTGGGCACTCAAAGGAGCCACAGAAGGGAAGTAATAGTATAACAGAGTGTCTTATAGTGGAGTGTTGGTTGGTGTGCAATGAGAAGATTCTCATATTCACCAACACATCGGTGAGCACCCTGCTGGGGGGTAGCTAGGGAATGTCGTGCTGTGACAACGGGGTAGTGAACAGTTAGTTACCACAGTACCATCAGAGAGAGGTCGCAAGAGTTGTCATCTGGAATGCGTGTTGGCGGGGACCTCTGTTGATGTCTTCATTTTCATCTATTGTTCTGAGCATGCCTGTAATTATCAAGAGAGCTCAATAAATACTAATCAAAGATTCTGGAATTGGATTGTCTGTTGATTCCAACTCATACCTCATTCATTGCCTCCTGCACTGCTATAACACGGAGGTAATTTGGTGCAGAATAGCTCCACAAACTGCAAGTATTGTGACCTCTATAACGCTTGTACAAGGCGAAACTCCGGCTGTTTTGAGAATCCTGCCATGAGACGAGTTTGCAGCACGTTTTGTACACCTCTATTGAACGCCTATCAACTTCTACACAGTTCCTTCGACGACTGACCGGAGGCGAATTTCTGGCAGTTCGTTTTCAAGAGCCCGCCCAGCGGTGTCTTGTGTATACAGTTGGTTTGCTAGCTATCAAGGGCCTGACCAAAGGCGGCAGTCAAGAGCCAGCCCAGGGGTGGCTGTACTTAGTTTTTCCAGGGCGCCCATCCACATAGGTTTGCTAGCTATCAAGGACCTGACCAAAGGCGGCAGTCAAGAGCCCGACTAAGGGTGGCAGATACTTTCTATCGTTCTCTGCAGTGAGGGCAGTTGTCGTTGCTTACTGGAGCTGTGCGGCTGAATTAACTGAGCTGCTGCACTTGTCGTCGTGTAGCTGGACTAATTTAATCATTACTTTACAACTTCCTCCTGCTGCTGGCCAGAGGATAATACGCGCAGACACACGGTGAATAGACTATAATTAATTTTATTAATTATAAATTTGATTTATATTAGTTACAAGTGTTGCAGTATGGAACAGGACGAGGCTTCGTTAACTCAGGTATTACGGGGCATGGGGAGAGCTATATACAGGTTGGATACGTCTTTGAATAAACAATGAGTAGGCATGTGTGTATAATTATTTGTTTTAAGATAGAATTGAAGAATTGAAAACATGATGCATGCTTCTGAAGATGTGTCTTTGAATAACGTTTTGCAGAATAAGGGATAGCAAAAGGAAGGCTGCACACGTATTGAAAAACAACAAGGGATTTTCTATCTGGCATCTTTAATAGCAAGCGTTTTAACCATGATGTTGTGGAAATTATAAAAGAAAAGGGATCAGCTGAAGTGTTTGAATGTTAAGTTGGAATGGTTGAAATTGTCAAAATTGCGACATTTAAGTAATGAAGGCATGGTGAGTTGCTATGGAAATCTTTTATTGAAAGCTAGGACGTTTGAGAGAGTTGGTGGATAGCTTAAAAGTGGACAGTAGATAGAATTTCGTATATGATAGAATTGATAAAGAGGCAAACGCTTGAAAGAACGGCGCACAAGACGGGTATGAGATATTATGGTGTAGGCAAGTCCAATAGATGGCAGCCAGTTGATAAGAACAATAAACGGTACGGCAACAATACTAAAGTTATTAGCTGTATAAATACGAAAGCAGATAAGAGTGAGACACAGAGATATATAGTAAAACAAAACAAAAATTTAGGAATTGGTAAAGGCCAGAAAAGGAATTTGTATAAGAAACAGTGGTCTTGGCCTTCAAATAGCGAAAACGCAAGAGCTTTACAAGAAAACTGGTTGCAGATCAGACAGTTGCGATATTCGGTTTCAAGGTTGAGTAACCGAGAAGAAAACACAGACAGAACTTTAGGTGGTCAGAAGGTGTTTTCAGTCTTTAGTGTCAGACAGGAAAAAGAGACACAGACACAAACAGTCAGTAATGTGGAGAAGAGTACTCAGACACAGATTGATAGAGTGGAAAGGAAAACTCAAATAAAACCAACTCAGTTGAAAGTTACAAAGGGAGACACAGTTAAATTTAAGCAGGCAGGCCGTACAGAGGATAGACAGACAAAGACAAAACACACCAAGAGAAAAATTAGAAAGAGTGCCAGGGCTAGATCTGCAACGAGTTTGCTTGTAAATATAGGGGATGATTCATCAGAGGCATCGGAAAGTGGTCAGGTAACGGTAAGAGATACCGAGGGAGAAAATAACCAGGGAGCAGTGCAGAATACTAGGTTAATATATTTGTATGCAGATAATGAAGAAGTAGATTTGGCCGGGTTGGCAGATATTGACGATAATGTACGTGACCATAAAGTAACTAAATTCAAAAGGAATAAGAAAATTGTAAAAGAAGAGTATCCAGAGTGGAGAGGAATTAATTCTTCCAATTGGACATTTGACAGTAACCAAGAAACTATAGCTGTTGCTGCTGGTGTGTCAGGGGAAGGTACCAGTATAAATAGCAGAAATGTAGCAAAAGCTAGGAGACGAATTCCAAACATGAGAGAAAAAGATACTTTCAAAAAGAAAGATGTTTGTCTAGTAGAAAGTAGAACACAAAAACAGCGGAAGACTGAAGCAGCGGAGGGCAAACTTGGAGGTCTCATGAAATCGATAAGACCATGGTTATATTTAAATAAGAATTAACTGATACGCTGAGCGATTCTCCCAATTTTAAATTTAGGAGAACAAGTAATGGATGAGGAATCAGAAGTGGAAAGATATACTAGTTTGAGCGAGGACGATATAAGTGATGAGGGCGCTGACAAGGTTATGACTATGGTAGAAAGCAATAAACTATATGGAATTAATTTAGCACTGTTGAAAAATCAATTAAAGAAACGTAGAGGTACTTTATAGAAAACGAATAAGTAATTGAATGGGCTGAATCACGGTTGATGGGTGCTCGATGTAGTTGTAAACTCCCAGCAAATTAGAGGAAAATGGTCATTTTTAGTTAATTAACTTTTGTTGTAAGTAAATATATATTATTTTATGTTATTGCCTCTGTCCGTAAATTGGAGAAAAATCTGTTACAATTTTTGACTTGGTTGTTATTGATGCATTGATTTGCAAATAATTAGCAATACGGTGTTTTCTGTTGGTAATTGTATATATTATTTTGAATAATATTGGGGGATAAAAGATGTCCATATAAGAGACAAATATTATGGGGGGGGGGGGGGGGGTGTCGTGTTTTGAATTGTGGTCGTCTCCAATTACTTTTGATTTGTGGTTTTCATTTACTTTTGATTCGTTTAATATTAACGTATGGGTTTGACCAGTTATTTTGAGTTGTAATTTTCAGTTCGCAATAGTGTTAATAATTTTGGCCTTTTTGATTGAGTTGTACTTGATCAAGCTTGGATTTGATTCTAAGTAAAGTGGCTTTTTGTTTTGTTAAGTGATAAAACAGAGTGTTCAATTACGTGGAGTTACAACCAGAGAACGAACGAACGAACGAACAAACTTTATTTTCAAAGGGTTAAGAATTGGGCACGCAGGCCCGTCTAACATTCTGCCCTTCTATCACTCTCTTTCATACATTATTTCATTCACACATCATACAAGGCTAACAGAGAACAGCAACAATATAAAAGATATGCATTATAAAGGCATGGGCAAAATGCGAACATCAAAACTACACGAGAGTATAATTAAGGGTATATGGTTGCTCAATAAGACTTGTCCATATTGAGTGGACATGTTAATAAGGTCCTTGGGAGTTGGTATACGTCTGTATATAAAATTACGTTCAGAACCATGATATGGGGCGACTTTAAGACATAAAAAGAGATATCTTTGCCTTGTTGGGGTTGGTTTTTAGCAAACCTGGGGTAGACATGGATTGAGTGTCATGAGGTTAGAGGTGATGGGTAGATATTTTGTAGTGGCTTGGGGGTTGCTGTGGCTGACGGCGTAACCGAAATCAACTAGAAGATAGATAACTTTCCGGACCATGAGGTTGCAGGGTTTTAGGAAAGGTTAGCCATGGTAAATTGTTATAAATAGCATTTAAGGTTGCTGCGGTTGTCAGCAATAACTGGAGTAAACATGGACTGAGTGCCATGTTCGGGATGTGGGTTACTGGTTTTCAGCTTAACCTGGGGGTGGCCATAAATGGAGCTGTGGATATCAGCATAACTTATTAAAATGGTCGGAGATTAGGTTATGTGGATGTTTTTAGAAGGTATATTTTTTTGGGTGCTGTGGTTCGCAGCATGACCCAGGGTAAACAGATTGAGGGCCACGGGGTAGAGGAGATGCAGAATATCCATAATAGATTACTGGGTTGAAAATGGTGGACGTTCAGTGCCATGAGGACGTTGGTAGTAAACAATTTTGTTTTGGCTGCGGATAACATCATAACCAGTAGTAGTAATTTTTTAAAGAACAGATTCACC
This sequence comes from Cepaea nemoralis, assembly GCA_014155875.1. Classification (NCBI taxonomy): domain Eukaryota; kingdom Metazoa; phylum Mollusca; class Gastropoda; order Stylommatophora; family Helicidae; genus Cepaea; species Cepaea nemoralis. Next base: position 48,715 of record JACEFZ010023859.1, read on the forward strand.
AATTAATAGGTTTTGACTAGGGTGTTTAATTATGAGGGTTGTGCCTAAGATTTTTTTTTAGACTTTATCATAGTCTACTTAGAACAATGGAGGGGGGGGGGGGATAAAAGTGAGTGTTTTGGATTTTTTTCATTTCTTCTTGCCTTTTCTGGTGCGCACCATTTCTCTGTCTTTCTATCCTGTGTGGTGTGGATGAATTCAAGTTATGTTAAACCTTTATGATTGGAGTAATTGTAATAACTTTTATCATGGCGATGTATACATGTTGAGGATGGAATCTAGTGAGGGTTTAAGAGGATTGCTTTGGACCCTGTGGAAGAGAAGAAGAAGCATTAATGGTCCACATATAGTGGAGTGATATAGTGTCTTGGAGAATAGCGGATAGCTATCATGACCTACAGAAGTTCCCATAATGTAGCTTACTTAGATTTTTAGAATGTAGAGGTTGTGGGTTGAGGGTGTTAAATAGGTTTTGTTTTAAGACTTTTCAAGGAAAAGTCTTGGTCAGGGGAAAGGAAGGAATATAACAGAGTGTCTTATAGGGGAGTGTTGGTTGGTGTGCAACGAGAAGATTCTCATATTCACCAACGCACGGGTGAGTACCCTGCTGGGGGGTAGCTAGGGAATGTCGTGCTGTGACGACGGGGTAGTGAACAGTTAGTTACCACAGTACCATCAGAGAGAGGTCGCAAGAGTTGTCATCTGGAATGTGTGTTGGCACGGACCTCTGTTGATGTCTTCATTATCATCTATTGTTCTGAGCATGCTTATAATTATCCAGAGAGCTCAATAAACACTACTCAAAGATGCTGGAGTTGGATTGTCTGTTGATTGCAACTCATACCTCATTCATTGCCTCCTGCACTGCTATAACAGTTAAGTCAGTCAATGACCCTTGTACACACCTTGAGGCATATGGTCCTAGACACATATTTGTATAGACAATTGGCACTCCAAGGTCATGTAGTTTGCTATTTGTGACAGACGAATGAACGCTGTGTCCTAGATACTAGAATAGTTTTAACAATGCGATCTAGGTCATTGTTCTTGTTTATTTATATTTATATTATTATGTGTTAGAATAAATGAATATTGACTAACACTGTTGTTCTTTGATGTGTAGAGTGCTAGAATTGTTGCCAGGAATGTTTCCAGGACAAATCAGTGCCATTTTACAATATTAGCACCCTGACAGAGAGGAACATCGTATCATGAGTAATTATAGGCCAATTTCCATATTATCCTCTTTATCCAAACTGCTAGAAAAGCTCATCCACAAAACAACACTAGAGCACTTAGTTCGCCACAAACTAATAGCTTGACAGCAGTCAGGATTTCGGCCAAAATATTCCTGTCATACGGCCCTAACAAAACATGATAGAAAACTGGCATCAAAATATTAACAACAATACTCTATGTGGAACGATGTTTATAGACTTTAAAAAAATTTCAATATGATAGATCATACTATCCTAATTAAAACACTAGAAACAGTGAAAGTAAGCTTTAATATAGTGACATTAATAAACTCATTTTTATTAGACTGAAAACAAGTAGTATCACACAATAAATCTCTATCCCAAGCTATTACCATTAATATTGGAGTATCTCAGGGGTCTATACTTGGCCCTTTGTTATTTGCCATTTATATAAATGATCTTCCCTTATATCTGTCATCGTCCTGCGATTTATTTGCAGACGACTGCACAGTATATACAAACGCTATTGATCGTAATGTGCTAGAATTATCTTTGCAACAGGAAATAAATAGTGTAGTTAACTGGAGTCATGCAAATCGCATGCAAATTAACATTTCTAAAACAAAATCTATGTTAATAGGAACGAGGCAAAGACTTCACACACTAAACTCACAGGGAACTCTTCAGCTGCATATTGGTAGCACACCTATAGAAAGTGTAACCGAGCACAAGGCACTGGGTCTTATCATAGATCAAAATCTATCCTTTGAATTCCCATGTTCATGTTTAGTTAAACAAATAGCCAAAAACGTATACCAACTTGCCAAAATTAAAAACTTCCTCGACGAAAACACAAGAAAGATATTCTATACTTCCCACATACAAACACACATTGATTATTGCTCCACAATCTGGGATGGATGCTCCAAATCAATAACAAAACGCCTTTATTTGCTCCAGAAAAGGGCAGTGCGATTAATGAATGGTGATAAGTTTACAGACAATTCCAACCTACATGAACGTCTTCAGTTACTGCCACTCCACAAACGCCTACGTTTTAATAAGGCCAAACTAACTCACAAAATCCTATTTCAAAATGCCCGAAGCTACCTTTGGCCATTGTTTAAATATAACGCAAGACATAGTGAACGACTAAATATACTTCATTGTCCCTAAACCTAGGATAGACTTATATAAAACAAGCTTAGCATACTCTGCCACTCAGTTGTGGAATAATCTTCCACAAGAAATCAAAGACACCACCAATCATTATACATACAGTTGCAACCTGTTTGAACACTACCTCAAAACAGACTACATGCCCCCTTTAAAAAAAAAAAAAAGCAACGAAGACAATAATAATGGTAAATTATCTCGAACGACAACTAACCAGAAAAAATAACATTCCAATATGTTTGGCACGTTACACCCATCTTGGGTATTTATGATACCCATGTTAAACAATTGCCTCAACGAGTCATGTATTATTGATTATTTTTCATGCGTTTTAATGCTTACTCTTTTTTTTTTTTTTTGGGTCAAAGAATTGCTTCATAAGAGATGTTAAATGAAAGAATGTATGAGAGGAAATAGAGAAGAAGGGCAGAATGTCAGACGGGCCTACATGCCCAATTCTTAACCCTTTGAAAATAAAGATTTTCGTTCATTCGTTCGAACTTAATATTTGTGTTTATTATTACGCCCTTTTAAGAAAGCATTCAGTCTGAAGTACCACAGATGAATACATACAGCGACATTGTGATATCTGAAACACCACAAACGTACACATACAGGAAACATAGAGATACCTGTAGTTCACACTTTACTGACACTGACTTCCCGAAGAGGCACAAGCAAGTGCACAAAGAAGAGGCACCTAACAAATGTGATGTTTATCATGTATTTTTGAAATTACAATCTTGAATTTCATGAGAGATCATAAATAGGAGACAATCCTTCAAGTTTGGTGATTATTGTGCGTGTTTCTCTCATGTTCAGGAGCAATGGTAATACAGGCTAGTATGCTTGCCTGCTGACATGGTTTCCTCTGGCCGCGTTGGGAGCGTTTACCACAACTGCAACTCGCCGTAAAAAATTCGTTTAGGGAGCCTGTGATCTGGCATGCGAGTCAAGTGACCAGCCCAGCGAATCTGATTCTTCATCAGTAGAGTGTGGATACTGAGCATGGACGCTCTTTCTAGGACTTCAGTGTCTGGGATCTTTTCTTGCCATTTAATCTTCAGTAACTTCCTAAGGCAGACTGTGTGGAAGTGGTTTAATTTCCTAGCGTGTCGCTGATAAACAGTCCAGGCTTCACAAGCATATAGCAGTGTGGATAATACAACTGCTTTGTAGACTTTCAGCTTTGTTTGCAGGCTTATTCCATTTCTGTCCCATACATTCTTGTACAGTATGCCAAAGGCCACGGTGGCCTTGGAGATTCTTGCATTCACTTCATCATCAACTGTGACAGCTTGTGACACGGAGCTGCCAAGATAGGTGAATTTGTCCACAACACTTAGACTATGACCATTCACTTTGATATTCGGCACAGTGTGATTATTCCCTGGAGCTGGCTGGTACATAAACTACAGTCTTCTCCAAATTGATATTGAGCCCAAAGTTGGCACAGGCATGTGAGAAAGCTGAAACATTATGTTGCATGTCCGCCTCTGAGTTGGCGTATAGAACGCAATCATCAGCAAACAGGAGCTCTCTGACGGTGTCGCTGTCAATTTTGGTTTTAGCTTTCAGCCTTCTGAGATTGAATAACTTTCCATCCATGCGGTAGTTGATGTCTATTCCAATGTCGTTGTTCTCGAAGGCATTTGTCAACATAGCTGAAAACATGAGGCTGAACAGTGTTGATGCCAGGACACATCCTTGCTTCACTCCATTGGTGACAGGAAAGGGTTCAGACAGTTCGCCATTTTCCTGTACTCTTGCCTGCATGCCATCATGAAATAGCCGCACTATTTGGACAAACCTTCGTGGACAGCCATATTTTGCCATAATCTTCCACAGTCCTTCTCTGCTGACAGTATCAAAAGCCCTGGTAAGGTCAATGAAAGTGGAGACCATTTCGCAGTTCTGTTCCTGACATTTCTCTTGCAGCTGCCTTGCAGCGAAAATCATGTCAACAGTTCCACGTTCTTTTCTGAAGCCACATTGACTCTCAGGAAGAAGACCTTGATCGAGATGGGCTGTGAGGCGATTAAGAAGAATTCTGGCGAGTATCTTCCCTGCAATTGAAAGCAAGGAGATGCCTCGGTGGTTGTCACAGGATTGGCGGTTTCTTTTTCGTTTGTAAAGGTGGACTATTGACGCGTCCTTGAAATCTTGTGGCATGGTCTCGTTCACCCATATGTTTGTAAAGACTTGGTGAGGCTGCTCTGTTAGGACCGGCCCACCTGCCTTGTATATCTCTGCTGGGATCGAGTCCGGACCAGGTGTCTTGCCGCTGGAGAGTTGCTGGATGGCTTTGCTTACTTCCACTATGGTTGGCAGGTCACCAAGTGTGCCATTTATGGGAACTTGAGGAAGGCAGTTGATGGTTTCATCATCGAAGTAGGAAGTTGCATTTAAGATGTTGCTGAAATGTTCTGCCCAGCGCTGAATGATGTCTTTCTTATCGGTGACCAATGTTCCCCCATCTGCACTGAGGAGGGGAGCTGTGCCTGGTGATGTAGGACCATAGACTGCTCTCAGTGAGTCGTAGAAGTTTTCCATATCATGTCTGTCAGCAAAGCCCTGAATTTCATCAGCTTTGCTGCTCAGCAAGGAGTCCCGCATGTGCCAAAGTTTTTGCTGCACTATTTGAATGTTCTTGAAGGCATTTTTTTTTTAAAGTTGACTTTGGGTCATTCAAATGTGCCTTGAGGAGAAGATGTTTCTCATCCAGCAATTAGTTGATGTCTTCGGAATTTTCATCAAACCAGTCTTTATGCTTTCGGGGGGTTGGGCCCAGGATTTCCATAACAGTATTGTAAATTATGTCCTTTAGGGCTCTCCTCTCTGTTTCTGTATCCTGTTTAGCTGCAGCATTGGGCTTGAGGCGGTCTTCCAGCATATTTTCAAACGACAGCTGCATTTTCTTGCTGTTTAGGCGGGTGACATTTAGTTTTTTTTTTTTTTTTTTGCATTTTCATCCCTTGAGGACGCCGTGGTGGTTTGATGTGCATGTTTATTTTCGAGATAATGAGACGATGGTCTGTCCAACATTCGGCACCACAGATGGATTTTGTCACCAGAACGTCTTGTCTGTCACTCCTCCTGACGATGACATAGTCAATGAGGTGCCAGTGTTTCGATCGAGGGTGCATCCACGATGTCCTGTTTCTCATGGGGAGACGGAAAATTGTGTTGGTAATCAGGAGATCATGTTCGGCACATGTCTGAAGAAGGAGGAGTCCATTGCTGTTACAATTTCCGACTCCGTGCTTTATAATAATGCCACTCCGTTCCTACTCTGGCATTGAAATCCCCAAGGAGTATAAGTTTGTCTCCTTTGGGAACAGATGTTAATACATTGTGCAGGTCCTCATAGAACTTGTTCTTGACATCATCTTCATTGGTCATAGTTGGTGCGTAGACACTCACAATGGTTGCATGCTTCCTCCCATTCAGCAGGGGCAATTTAATGGTCATGAGCCTGTCGTTTATAGCCTTTGGAAATCCAGCTAGTTTGCCGACCAGGGCTGACTTAATGGCAAATCCCACACTGGATTGGCGTCTTTCCTAGCTTTTCATTCCACTCCAGAAAAATGTGTAGCCGGCACCTATTTCACAAATTTGGCCTTCTTCTGCAAGTCGTGTCTCGCTCAAGGCTGCAATGTCGATGTTGTACCTGCCCAGCTCTCTCCCAATCAGTGCTGTTTGTCTCTCTGCACCCGATGCGCCATCTCTGTCAAGTAGGGTGAGTACATTCCAAGTTAAGCGAATATGGTTTGCTCTTTTAGCTTTACCTGTTTTTTCTTTCTTTGTATGTCGACCGCAGTTTAGGGTACCCACCAACCGCGGCTAGCTGGTTAGGTAGTGATGGAGCAGACAATGTTTAGGGCACCTTTTCTAGCCCCTTCCTCATGCTATGGAGGTGAGCAGTGTTTTCCTATAGAGGGCTGCTCAGTCGCTCAGGGGGCTGCCGAATCCCACTGCTGCTCCGGTCAGTAGAAGACGACCATATGGCCTGAGCCGCCTGTGTGCAGGTCTGCGACTACGGCTGCCAGCGCACCCACGCCTGCCGCTTCGCCGCTCGCCCATCGCCACAGGGCTTGAAGGTGATATATGACGTTGGATGAAGAATGACTTGCGTGATGAATTGGATTAAAGTGAGGAAGAGTTGCGCAATTCGTCGACCTCACTCTCTCGCCTGAGTCTATCTAAATCCAGTGGCAGGACAAGTCAAGATGACTGGAGACGAATACAGGTGCAGTGGATGACCAGGGCGCTCTACGTGCCTTGCCGTGCTCATTACGTTCCACAACGCTTTGCAGGTAAACGCCGTCTTGCCCGTTGAATCAGGAATGATTTTTTCCGCGCAGTCTGCCGGATCCTGTCTTCACATGCTGGGTAGGCATACCCTACTTCACCGCTTGGTTTGACACCAAATCGGCTACCCGCGCCTGGTTTAGACAGCCTCTCACAGCTGTTGCCCGGGGGGTGGCCACTGTCGCATGCTGACAGCTACTAGGAGCCACAGGCGTGAGCTGGGTGTCAGGCTTGGACCAGTGGGGGATGGGTCCTGAAAAGGACATGAGAGTCATCCTTACCAAAGGTGCTACCAATGCCTGACACCCCGTACCCCCCCCCCCCTCACTGACCTATATACAGCAGAACCAGCCAACACACAAACACAAAATAGGTTCCTTACAATACACAAAGATAAAGACATGCTAGACACAGAGCTTACATTGGTAGGTATAATACATGCACTCAATCAAATGCAAAAAGACAAAACACCAGGACCATATGGACTCACTGTAGAATTCTACAAACACTCCTCTCCTATCCTAGGCAATTTCCTTCTAAACGTCTACCGAGAAGCTTTTCACAAACAAGAACTCCCCAACACTTGCATCATGTCCTACATAACACTCATATCTAAAGACAACACAGACAAGATACTCCTCAGAAACTATAGACCCATCTCATTATTAAACTCAGACTTAGTTAGTTAGTCTTTCCTCTTGAGCCTAAGGCGGAGCATAGGGCAGAAGTCCTGTCTCTCCATGCTTGGCGGTTCGCTGCTACCTGTTGTAGATCTTGGATATTTACTTGGCCATTGAATGAGCCTTCTCTAATGATGGTTCTACGCAGGGTCTCTCTTGGTCTTCCCCGTTTTCTTTTCCCTACTGGTGACCATATGAGGGCTTGGTAGGGGAGTCTTGACTTGTCCATTCTGAGTACATGGCCGATGTAGTTCCAACGGCGTCTTCTTATGAAATTGGATACTGTATCTTGCTTAGTCTCTTGTCTTATTTGCGAATTGGTTCTGAAGTCTGTCCAGTGGATGTTTAGAAGTCTTCTAAGACATTTGTTCTCAAAATTGTCTAATTTTTTATCTAAAGCTACCGTTGATTTCCAACTTTCACATCCATACGTTAACACTGGAATCACACAAGAGTTGAAGATTTTAAGTTTTGTGTGTTTGCTGAGTGTCTTTGACTTCCAGATGTTTGACAGTTTATTGAAGGCACTAGATGCCAGTGCGATTCTAGATGATATTTCTGGTGTTGAGTCCCCTGTAGATGTCATTTTGCTTCCTAGGTATGTGAAGCTGTTGACTTTTTCAAGAACGTAGCTGTTCAATTTGGTGTCATCTGAACTGTTTGTAAAACTCAGACTACAACATTCAAAATCACTTGCAAACAAATTAAAAACATTTATGCCCAAACTCATCAACCCAGACTAACAGTGCAGTATTCAGCACAGAAACATATACCAACATACATACTTCATTAGAGATTTCATCGCATACACACATCACACAGATTGTTAATCCCCCTTCTTATCGCTAGACCAGGAGAAGGCCGTTGTCACACTCATACTTACACAAAACACTATCACACTGCAACATAGGACAATACTATAGACCAGAGGTTCCCAAACCACGGCCCGCGGGCCACTTGTGGTCCGCCAGCTGTCAGAGAGTGGCACGCGAGGCCTCGATATAATTTTTTAATAATTTCAAAAATGCACTCAAATGGCTGAAATACCACTTGTTCAATAAACTAAAGATAGGAGATACCGATGAATGCAATTGTGGAACTGGTAAAATGACAGCTAAACATTTGCTGCAGGAGTGCCCAATATATGCAGAACAGAGAAAGATATTTTGGCCAACACCTGCTTCATTTGAGGACAAGCTCTATGGAGATATCAACAAGCTCAAGTTGACTGCATCTTACTTCAACTACATTCAGGTTGACATTTAAAGGTGCATGAAGAAGTATTTAGACTGCTACACTTCATACTACAGGTATGTCGGTTACAAAAGCGTCCCAGAGGCATGAAATGGAATATTGCTTGGATAGGAAATCCATTACGTGGAAAGTCCGAATCAAAAGCTCACTGTGTGGGCTTCATAAAAGGTGGAAAAAGTGTCCTAGTGGCGTGAAATGGAATATTGCTTGGATAGCAAATCCATTAAATGGACAGTCCGAATCGAAAGCTCACTGTGTGGATGTCATCTGCAGACTGCATTCTTCTGGTTTCCAGAGGAACAGCCTATGCTGAATGGAAGGCCCAATATACGGAAGTGAGGCTAAGCAGCCATGTGCAGGACGTGACGATTCCTTGGGTGAGCCCAGTACCAGAGCGCTATGTGTCAGCTCTGCAAGTATGGAAGCCTCTGTGGATGGCGGGGAATGCCCATGGTCTACCCCTGCCTTCCCTTGAGGGCTGACCAGGATGTCTTTGGCTGTTCTATATGGGCCAGCTGGGATGGGGATAACACCACAACAGTGAGAGTCAAACATCCTAAGAAACCCCCGGGAAGGTTAACCCAGTCAACAAATGCCCGCAGAAGTCGGATATGTCGGCCTAACGGCACAAGAACGCAGCTCTGCTGTAAACAGGCACAACGCAATCATGTCCGAAGAAAAGAAACTCCAGATGAACGCAGAAGAAGAAGAAGAAACCCCTAGCTGATGTCACAGGCATAATGTCTGCTGCATCAGAGACTCAGCTGAAACTGACACAGATATAAAAGAAACTAACTCCACACCATGAAACACCACAATTATAACCAAAGCTGTCGACCTACCAACATCCAAATTCAAGAAATTACTACTGCTGTGTACATCTAATATTAAAATCATTTTTATTTTAAAAAATTGTACCACCAAATTGACAGAGTGGCAATGAGAACTCATCTAGGTCCCATTCTAGCAGACATCTTTATGGTGCACTCAGAAAAACAAAGAGCCTCAAATATTAAGGACCTAGTTCTATACTGCTGGTATGTGGATGATATTTTATTCATCCCAGTGACCAGACAACAGGTTTAATCACTTCACTCCATCATGAACCAAGTCCACCAGAACATTTCTTTGCCTGTTGACTACGAACATAATGACACCTTATCATACTTAGAAATACTACAAGGAGCGTCTCGTAAGTCTTTAGCCTGACCATGAATGAGTAGGCAGAGAATATTGAAATGCGCTTTAAATGGGCACAGTGCTTATTCCTTCTCAATGTAGCCACCACCTGAATTTATGCATTTCTGCCATCTCTGTGTGACCTTGAAAAGACCTTCAGAATAAAACAACATATTTTTTCGAACTAAACCAGTTATCACAAGCCAGTATGACATCTTCGTCACTGTCAAGACGATTTCCTTTCAGCTGTTTTTTACGATTTGGTGAATCCAAGTCTCATCTACCGTCCCCGTAGTCTTTTACATGTTTTCGACCGCCACATGTTGAGCAACTGGCCACAGTGTGTTTCTGTTCACATGTCAGCAGACGTGGGGCACACACTTTTCTCATGTTCAGTCTGTTGTGTAAAATTCTAAAAACTGTGCTCTTACTCAATTTTGCTGAACCCGATATCTCTGCAATTGTGATTTTCCTATCCTGGTCTATGATTTTCTTCACTTTTGCAGCATTTGCATCATTGCACTCTGAGGACGGTCGTCCTGGTCTTGGCAGATCTGCAACTTGGGAACGGCCGCACTTAAACTGCAAACACCAATTTTTTACAGAAGCATACGAAGGACAGACTTCCTCAAACACTGGCCCCATCTCCCTGTGTATTTCTGTAGGTGTTTTACAATGTAACATCAAGAATTTTACCACAGTTCTGGCTTCTGATTTCTCCATTGTTCTGACAAACAGTTGGATGTGCAGATCTGGTCAATAGGGTGTGTTGTGCCATGCACCATATCGGAAAACCAGTTGAGATTGGAAATTCATAATTCACATGTCCATTACAAATTGAAAGCGCTATACATGTGCCAAATTTCAATTTTCTCCACCTACTCCTTCATTGTCAGGCTAAAGACTTATGAGAAGCCCCTTGTATACTGTTTAAAAAAAGAAAAAAAAAGAAACGCATAGCTGTCGAAGGCACACACATAGCCATAATTTTGATATTCAATAACTTTTTTAATGTAATGATTTAATTGTTCAAATTGCACCCAAGAATACCTGAGGGTTCAGACTACCAATTGGCAGTTTTTATTTTGATATCTGGGTCTCGGGAGCTTTTAGGCATACAGGCTTTCCCGTGAGTATGGTGTGTGGCCTCCTCTTGTGTCACGAATTGGCAGCCTTTACTTCCCAGAACAATTTTCGGTCCACTTTTGATAGGCCATGTAGAGAATCAACAGACGAACAAAACTGTTTTCTCTATATTCAAGGCTATACCGTCTTGACGTAAGCTTGCAAAGCCTGCAAGTAAACAAACCACCAGGAATGTCTTTCTATCTGAGAAGTGTAATTTGACACCAGTCAAACTACCCAGCCAGTCCAGATTCAAAGTGTTACAGGTCAAACTGATAATTACACCCACAGGAATGGCAGACCCCATGGACTGTGTAATTAAAACCGACCAGGCATGACACCTGATAAGCAGAGGTGCAAGGTGTGAAATCACTGATAAGACTCAGGGGGCTAATAAGGGTCAGACCCACAGGTGTGAAGGCTAGTGTGCATGCAGAAAGAATTTTTATGACTGGACAGACTTGGAGTTAATTGCAATTAACGTCAGGGGGAGATAAGAAGAATTTATGAATGTAATTCCGGGGAGATAAATGTCTACTGCTAGGCTAGGTATAAAAACCCCTGCTAGACTTTTTCCCTTTAGATTAAGTCTGACTTCAGAACAGGTAGGCAGCCAGCTCAATGTTTGTAGTCATATGCATGATTATTATGTTGGCTTCTAGGAAGGATTTCTTAGTAACTATGCAACAGTCTTTTAGACATATGAACTTTCAGTCTATATCGGATCTAGGTTATTGCAAGAACTATCATTGTCATAGGTTACTTGAGTGTTCTTTCTGAGTTCTGTGTTCAATATCATTGTGCTTCATGTATTACTCTTCTGAGAAGGAGAAACTTGTGAAAGGCAGATCTTGTCTAGATATACTTGAGGTGTCGTAGCAGATGCTTGCCATTTCTTTCTAAACTAGACTAGTCTCTTTTTGGTGTGTGCATTTGTTGTACAGATTATAGTCAACTGACTATTTATTTAATTCTTACAACAGCAGTAACTAAGTGGTGATTAAACCGGGCAGCTCAGCAAATATGGCTGGTCTGTGTGGTCACTTCAAATAGACTTGTTGTATATCTCATTTTGTAGCTATACAATATTAGTACTCATTAATAATGCCTGATGCTATTATGTTGAGTATCATTAGATGTCCATCTTGAAGTAATATAATGTTTATGGATATGTTGGATGTATGTATGTGTAATTTCATATGAATATACGATGCTAGGAATATGCTTCGTACATATTCTTTTTGTGTATATACGTCTCATTTCGTATACATACAACCTAACTAGTGCATTATGCTATGATGTTAAAGTATCATAATATGTCTAGTTTAATCAATATGTTTATGTGTATTGGATGTTTGATATATTGATTTGTCATATGCAAACCTACCAATATGAAGTGTTATGCTATTGTCTGCGCATTGGCACATTGGCCAATGATTGTGTTGGAAGCAGAGGTGTAATGGTACAGACATTACCCACAATTGGTATAGGGTATATGGTGCTAAACTTTCTCAGTGTATTGTGGGCGTGCGTCCACGGTAATGCATGGAAACCTGGCACAGCTACTGGTCACGGCTTGCAAGCCCGGATGATCAGGCATTGTTATAATACCCTTACCGACCCTGTGAGCTGCTAACCCAACTTTGGACGGAGCGGCTGTACGACAGAATTTCTGTATTAGCGACATGGACATGGGGCGGCAGAAATGTAATCATTACAGGCGTGTGAGACAATTGAAAAGCCCGTCCCAGACTAAAGACAGTAGGGAGAAGGAGGATGGTGAACACAGTAGAGCTGGAAGATAAACTTGGCCAGACTGGTCATTGTATATGTTTGTGTTATGATATGTTTTAATTAGGATTGCGCTGATGTAGAACTAGATATAACACATTCTTGATTTTCTTTCAAGCTCTCACAAGGAGCACCTATGTTATAGATCTCAAGACTAGAGACTACAGACTAGGTAGTGTCAGGACTGACAGGATTCGTCAGAATACCGGCAAGCTGTTCTCTTTTTTGAGTCTACTGGAGAGTGGGGATCTGGACCACAGTTCCAGATAGATCAAGTAACATAAGTTACGTAATGTTTGTCATCAATAACAATATGTTATATGATTTCATCATCATCATCGTACAAACCATCATATGTCTATTTTTATGATTAGTAAATAAATGTTGTAGTATTGTAACTCATAGTTCTGTCGTTATATTTTAATTCCAATTGTGCATACGTGTTGTGTGTGTACATTGGTGGGGGTTCACTTACACACCAAGGAAGGGAGCAGTCAGGGAGAAAAACCTGTACTGGAATAGTTGTCTTTACACTTTAATTCAGACGTAAAAATCTATCCTAGCTAACCTTCTCTTTCCCATCCTTGGCGAATATTCAGCACAGTTCATTTTAATTTTGTAACGAGCCACTTGGAGCTGTACGTTGGATATTCAGGGCTTAATCTGTAGTTCAGCCATATAGATTTTGTCCCTAGTCAGTTTCTGACTATTTGGGGTTGCTCGCCAGTGAATAATACTTTCATCTAGCCGGTGGGGCACCCCGACTTCTGACAGATTGAAAGCGCTATACATGTGCCAAATTTCAATTTTCTCCACCTACTCCTTCATTGTCAGGCTAAAGACTTATGAGAAGCCCCTTGTATACTGTTTAAAAAAAAAAGAAAAAAGAAACGCATAGCTGTCGAAGGCACACACATAGCCATAATTTTGATATTCAATAACTTTTTTAATGTAATGATTTAATTGTTCAAATTGCACCCAAGAATACCTGAGGGTTCAGACTACCAATTGGCAGTTTTTATTTTGATATCTGGGTCTCGGGAGCTTTTAGGCATACAGGCTTTCCCGTGAGTATGGTGTGTGGCCTCCTCTTGCATCGATCAGCGACCGGCATCTCCTGGGCATGAATGCGATCATATGTCTGATGTGGGCCTGTGGGATGGCTGCCAACTCTTTCTGGAGTGCCTGGAACAGATCACGATGATTGGCTAGAGCAACGTTTCGGCGACAGGCATGTCTATGCAGCTCATCACACAGGTGCTAAATCTGACTCATGTTTGAAGACAGGGATGGCCAGAGAACGGTGAGAATGTTGTTGGCAGTCAGGAACTGCGTGGTCAACCGTGCACAATGGGGTTCTGGCATTGTTCTGTTGAAACACTGAACTTTGGGTAGCCAAAAGTGGAAGGACACGGGGTAGAAGAATTTCATAGACGTTTCGTGGCGCATTAAATGTGAACCAACTGACTCCTTCCGCTGTAACTGATCATTCCCAACACCACTGCACTTCCACCACCTTGCAGTGGAGCTTCATTACCGCAATAATGGGCAAAACGTTCATTTCACTCACGGTAGATCCTTCTCCACTGCAACAAGAATAAAGATTCGTCACTAAACCAGACACATCTCCATTGGTTGTCTGCTGCCTAAGGACGATGCTGGTTAGCCCAAAGAAGTCGAGGTTTGCGATGGCGGCATGTAAGGAGCGGTCCCCGATGAGTTTGTTGTGCCCCACGTCCAGTGTCATGCAGTCTATACCAGAGTTTGATCAGACACATGATGTCCTGCAGGCAATGGCTGGGCAGTTGAGGAAGTTGTAAACCTGTCTCTGAGGTGACGAAGCCGAATAAAGCGATCATCCACTGCTGTTGTCACTTTGGGTCGTCCACAGCGATGCCAGTCTTCAACTGAGCCAGAAGCTTGGAACCGGTGCCCAAGTTGACTGATAGTACTCTGATGCATGTTTAGATGCCTGGCAACCTGATTTTGACTTTCGCCTGCATGCAGTCAGCCAGTAGCAATGTTCTTTAAATTTATCGTTAGAGTTTCTCTAACAGTTTCTCTATACAGTGAAAATGTTTTTTTATTTTTTTAGAAATTTAGAAAAGATGAGATTAATCGACATTGGGGGAGATGACAATTATAAAATAAAATACCACACACGCAACAAATCAATAACACTACAAGTTATGTTGTATGTCATTACCACTTCAAAGAAGAAAGTCCTTTGCTATTATCTCCACCCCAGTAAGTGAACAAAAGACATTTTTAGTCAGCCATTGGTCATACAGCCACTAACCTTTAGCATAATCAAAAGCAAACAAAAGAAGAAGAAGCATAAATAACAAACTTTATTTGTTCACTTTACAATGTCAATAATTGTACTAGTATTCACAATTGTGAATGCCTTTGTAAATGCCTTTTACAAAGAACAATAATGTCTGATCTATTTTACACAAGAGCACACAACTCTGTAAATTCCATCACCAGTTAAACAGGTTTAGCTAAACAGATTAAGCTAGTGAAATATGATAAACTAAACTATGATTTTACACCAGAAAAGAACACAAACACAAAGCAATCAAATGTTACACTTATTCATGAAACCCCTGGATAGTTCAGTCGCCATCACTGTTTCCCTGCCAGACTGTGGCTGTAACAGTTGCAAAAGTACATGTGATAGACTAGTGTGGCAAATGTTATTTTGTGTGGGCTTCTAATCAGTTGTGATAGTCATCATTATTTGTAAATGTACAGGTTGAAATTATGGGCACACCTACACAATTGTATATACATGGTATGTAGTATATACATTATACAGAAATGGTTTACACTGGTTGTTAGGGCAGGGAAGACCGGCCAAGCAAACATAGTTGGCCACCATCACCTTCATTGAGTTATCTACCAGAGATATTTTGGTACATGCTTTGTGGCTGTTCCTGTCAAGATCACTGTGATAGCCTGTTCACTGTGATACCCCATCATTGGAGACTAACAAGTGTTGAGTAAAGAGGAACACAACCACCATAAACATCACATCCGTGAAAGTCAAGAGGAACAAAAGAACCATAAACATCACATCCGTGAAAGGTTCCAAATTGCTGTATGTAGCCGGGGCGCAGTGTTGGGGTGAGCGCCCAACATTGCTTAAATACCCCAATGGCTCGTGAATACATAACCTCTGCAGCAAAAGTCCAACTCCTGGCCTTCACGTGGCGGAACTGTTTTAACTAACAGGAGAAGGGGCGACGGCGAGTATCTGGCGCCGGAAAATAACCAGTGTGCTCTAGATGTGTATACACATACATGCATGTGCAGACACGTGTGTGCGTGTGTACACATTTAAACTCGAGTGAGACCACAGTCTGCTCTAGCAAAGGAAAGGTGCTGAAGACGGAGGCAACCAGCCAGGAGGCGCACCACAGAAATCAGGATGCCACGCAATTACGCAAAATGGAATATGTCGACTGCTGCTAAAAGTTATGGTGCTCGCCCTGCTTTGGACCCCCAGGCAGGTGCAGTGCCGGGCCCTATGTCTCGAAAGGGCCCAACCCCAACTACTGGAGGTCCTTCTCAGATGTCCTGTGGAGCCAGGGGACATGAGAATAGAACAGCTGGCCATACTAAACAAAGACTCAAAATGCACTGGAATGCGGAGGGAGTCAGCAACAAAAAAAAAGTAGAATTAGAAAACATCATGGACAAAGAAAAAGTAAGCATATGTTGCTTGCAAGAAACTCACCTCAACGAAAATATAGCCTTCAAAATCAGAGGCTACCAGTGTTACCGATCTGACCGAAAAGACAGGCGAAAAGGTGGGATACTTATCCTTGTAAAAAATAACATCACTGCTTCCCAAATCGAAGTCTATATGGAAGGGGCTGAGTATCAGACACTCACACTTAAAATAGGCTATACAGACCTACATCTGATCAATTACTACTGTCCAAGTGACCGCCCACAGGCACTGGACACACTACCATTAACAGAAAAAATGATTGTGTGCGGCGATTTCAACAGCCACTCGCAGAGTTGGGGCTATGATCACATGGACCAGAGAGGAGAGAGACTGGAAGACTGGCAGGATGAGAATAGATTCATCTTGGTTAACAAGCCGTCCGACCCACATACTTTCTACTCGAGATCATGGCACTCTACAACTACACCTGACCTGGCTTTTCATTAACCAGACCTGGAGTGGAACATTACACGAATTGTTGGGAAACAACTAGGTGGCAGTGACCATCGACCAGTCTTTCTAGCTGTAGAAAATGAGCTTGTAAGTGAAAGCATTATCAATCACAGACTGCAGTGGTACATTGAAAGTAAAAACATCCTTGTGCCACAGCACGCTGCCTTTAGGCAGTGCTACTCTACGGAAGATCAGACAACCTACCTCTCTAAAGAAATTGAGGATGCATTCCAAGAGAAGAAGCTGGTGCTTGCGGCATGGATAGATTTGAAGAAAGCCTTTGACAAAGTCTGGAAAGAAGGTCTGATGAATAAACTGAGAAACTGCAAAGTCAATGGAAGAATGTACAAAGGGGTGAAAGCATACTTGCACAACAGAAGAGCCCGAGTACAGATAGACGGACTAAAGAGCAAGAAAGTACTACTGTGTCACGGAGGTCCCCAGGGCGGAGTATTGTCCCCCACACTCTTTCTAATCTTTATCAATGATCTCGTTGCTAATCTACCGCATAAAATTAAAGCCGCAATGTACGCCGATGACCTGGTTCTATGGAGCACAAATGAACATGCATCAGTGGCCACCAGATTACTACAAAGAGCTGTAGATACATTTGTTGCATGGGCAAATAGATGGTGTGTCAGCATAAACACTGACAAGTGTAGCACCACCCTATTTACCCTCTCTCCAAAACAAAAGGCAGGGACCATCCAGATAAATGAAACACCCCTAAGAGAAGATAAAGAACCAACATACCTTGGAGTAACATTTGATGGCAGGCTGACGTGGAGAAAGCACATCAACAAAGCAGTAGCAAAAGCCAGAAGGAAAATAGCCATCTTGAGAAAGCTAAGTGGAACCACATGGGGAGCCAGTGGGAAAATACTTAGCAAAGTTTATCAACAGAGCATACGACCACACCTGGAATACGGGTCAACTGCATGGTGTTCGGCATCAAAAACCACACTACAAGAGCTGGACAAAGTGCAAAATCAAGCACTTAGAGTCACCACAGGAAGGATGAGATCAACCCCTATAGTGGAAATGGAGAAGATGGGGAGGACACAAGCACTGAGTGAACGCAGAGATACGAAAACGCTAATACAAGCAGAAAAGTTCCTCAGCTTGCCAGGCCCCCTATGAAGAACAGATTTGAAAACCTAGCTATGGGGCGGTTGAAAATAAGTAGTTTTATCCACCAGGCCAAACGACTCTGCAGAGAAACCACCGATCTGCCCACAGTTAGGTATCCCCCTAACAACTATTCCAGAGCGAACTCCATGGAAAGATGAGCATAGACTATCATTACAAATCCAGACAAAAGTGAGGGGAATATTTGACAAGGAAGAACAGAACAGTGTGCAGCGCAGAACAGCCACTCTCAGCTTCCTTGATGAAGAATACCCACAGGACCTCTGGATCCGAGTCTACACAGATGGGTCAGCACAAAATGCTGTTCGAAATGGAGGAGCGGGAGTGTACACAGAATACCCAAATAATACCAGGGACACAGCTAGAGTACCGACAGGAAAGTACTGCCATAACTACGATGCTGAAATTGAGGCAATCAAGATAGCAACAGAGAAATTACTAAATACCAGCAATGGTACACAACCTGTGGTGCTATTGACAGATGCAAAATCAGTACTCGAGGCGCTCCTGTCTGGGAAATTGCCAGTACTAAGGACACTACTTTCTGAACTTAGCAGTCAGCATAAGGTCACCATACAGTGGATACCATCCCACTGTGGAGTACCCGGAAACGACAGAGCTGATCAATTGGCTAAGGAAGGAGCCAAAGAAGAACAGCCTGATGTGCCTGTAACATACCACCAAAAGAAAAGAATGATCAAATCAGTCAGAAAGCCACTAAAACCTGCTCAAGATGACTACCACATTATGGATAGACCAGAACAAGTCATTATTCTGCGCCTCAGAACAGGGCACAATAGATTACGAAACCACATGTATACAAAATTCAAGATTGGTGAAACAGCCATGTGTACATGTGGATTGGCGTCGCAGACAGCAGAGCACATACTCCAAGACTGCCCAAAATATAACATATCTAGGCAAACCTTCTGGCCTAGAGAGACGACAGTGGAAGATAAACTCTATGGACCGCTGTGTGAACTGAAAAACACAGTTCAATTCATACAAGAAACAGCATTGCAGTTATAGACATATTTCAAGCGAACGAAAGAAGAAGAAGAAGATCCGTGAAAGTCAAGTCAAGAGGAACACAACCACCATAAACATCACATCCGTGAAAGTCAAGAGGAACACAAGAACCATAAACATCACATCCGTGAAAGTCAAGTCAAGAGGAACACAACAATGCGCTCCACCTCTTTCCGGATGCTGCACTAGATATCGTCCATTTATTCCAGAAGTCTTGTGTTGCTGCAGGTGTCCTTGTTCTTGGTTTTCATTGGTTGGCTTCTGTGTCAGAGGTTTTTGGATGTTTCATCAGATCAGCTGTTTGGTCTTGACGCTGGTTTTAGTCAACCCGTGAAATGCCTGTGGCTGTCTCGCACCACCATCCTGCTTCCTTGAATGGTGTGTTTGTTGTTATGGCTAGTCTTATGGTGTCTCTGTGTCTTTGGAGGCACGGGCATCCCAGATATCTTGTTCTGTGTTTGCCAAAACAGTTTACACACTTCCTATTATCATTAGGCTTCCAAAAGTCCTTGTCCTATTTGGACAGTGGACATCCGTTGAAAAAAAAAAAAAAAGTCAGATGTCTGTCTTGCTGCGACATGTTGTTTTACTGTGACAGGCCCTCTGGCACCAAGAGCATTATGTACTTCTAGGAATAAAGCATTCAGGCTGTTGTTGTTTTCTGTCTTTCATCACTTTGGTCATCTGCCACATGTCAGTTTTTCTACTATGGTGTCTTTTTCCTCAATCTGCTTTTGGGTAGTCTTTGATCTTTTTTGCGGTGGGTTGTCATCATCTTTCACAGTGGTCACTTCATTTGTGGCTTCTGACAGTTTTCCTTCTTTTGGCTGTAATGGTGGCACATTCATACAGCTATTAGGCAGGTTCTTCTCTCTCTCCCCCCCCCCCCATCTTCTTGGCGGCCTTGGTATCGATGGCGACTTCTTTGCTTCTCATCTTAAACATCTTCTAGTTTTAGGCTTGGAGGGTGCCATCCTTCTCTCATCCCTCGTATCTGATGTCTTAAACAGTTGGGTCACATTATCTTCATATGGCTCCGCATGCAATTATAGATGATGATCACTGTTTCTTCCATGGGAATGTCAGTGAAAATAGTTGTGTAATTTAGGATTAACTGTGCAGTCACCTCACTGATGAATTTACTATCTAAAAGTGACCAAATCTCTTTCCTCACTTTTGCATCCAATTTCTGAGGGTTGCTGGCTTAAGAATCTAAGTAAAATTTGGTTGGATTCGATAATATGCCCTCCATTTTGTTAGAAGCACAGATGTGATTCTTGAGATGGTTGTTGTGAATAGCTAGAGTTGAATCATCATTTTCATTTCACTTTCATTTGACAATGTTTTTTTTTCATTTTCTCATGTGAATGTATCATGCGTAATATGCATTGTTTATGCTTACAAAATCCATTTGACAATGTTTTTCCCCTATGTTAATGTAACATGCACATTTTATGAATGAATGATGAGTGATTGAAAGGGCCGAATTTAAGATGGGCCTGTGTGCCCAATTTGTTACCCTTTTAAAATAAAGTTCGTTCGTTAGAGTAACGTAATAATGATTGCCTGGAAGAGGATAATGAAAGTAGAACATTATATACAACTATCAGAAAGAGACAATAGCGTTCTTTAGTATTGTGATGAGAAGAGAAGCGTGGGAAAGCATTGCGATGACAGGACAGATCAGAGGGAAAAGACAAGGGCAGACCAAGAGAGATGATACTGGATGGACTTATGGTGACATTGAGAAATATTATCAGCAGAGTTGATCCTGAATAGGGACCAAGATCTGAGGAGATACATGAACAACTATGGTAGTTGGCAGGAAACATGGTGATGATGCAGTCTCATATGTTTCTTCAGATTGCCGGCTAGAGTAAAAGCAGCACCACAGTCATCACACTTGTAAGGTTTCTCTCCTGCATGTGTTCTCTTGTGACTCTTCAAATGGTCAGCTTGAGCAAAAGAAGTACCACAAACATCACACTTGTAAGGTTTCTCTCCTGTATGTGTTCTCTTATGTTTCCTCAGACTGCCAGCTTCAGTAAAAGCAGCACTACAGTCATCACACTTGTAAGGTTTCTCTCCTGTATGTGTTCTCTTATGTTTCCTCAGACTGCCAGCTTCAGTAAAAGCAGCACCACAGTCATCACACTTGTAAGGTTTCTCTCCTGTATGTGTTCTCTTATGACTCTTCCCAGACTGTCAGCTTGAGTAAAAGCAGTACCACAAGTCATCACACTTGTAAGGTTTCTCTCCTGTATGTGTTCTCTTGTGTTTCCTCAGACTGCAGCTTGAGTAAAAGCAGCACCACAGTCATCACACTTGTAAGGTTTCTCTCCTGTATGTGTTCTCTTATGTTTCTTCAGATTGCCAGCTTAGAGTAAAAGCAGCACCACAGTCATCACACTTGTAAGGTTTCTCTCCTGTATGTGTTCTCTTGTGACTCTTCAAAAGGTCAGCTTGAGCAAAAGAAGTACCACAAACATCACACTTGTAAGGTTTCTCTCCTGTATGTGTTCTCTTATGTTTCCTCAGACTGCCAGCTTGAGTAAAAGCAGCACCACAGTCATCACACTTGTAAGGTTTCTCTCCTGTATGTGTTCTCTTATGTTTCCTCAGACTGCCAGCTTGAGTAAAAGCAGCACCACAGTCATCACACTTGTAAGGTTTCTCTCCTGTATGTGTTCTCTTATGTTTCCTCAGACTGCCAGCTTGAGTAAAAGCAGCACCACAAGTCATCACACTTGTAAGGTTTCTCTCCTGTATGTGTTCTCTTATGTTTCCTCAGACTGCCAGCTTGAGTAAAAGCAGCACCACAGTCATCACACTTGTAAGGTTTCTCTCCTGTATGTGTTCTCTTGTGTGTCTTGAAGTGGCCAGCTTGAGTAAAAGAAGTACCACAAACATCACACTTGTAAGGTTTCTCTCCTGTATGTGTTCTCTTGTGACTCTTCAAAAGGTC
Source organism: Cepaea nemoralis (assembly GCA_014155875.1). NCBI lineage: Eukaryota > Metazoa > Mollusca > Gastropoda > Stylommatophora > Helicidae > Cepaea > Cepaea nemoralis. Next base: position 70,765 of record JACEFZ010023859.1, read on the forward strand.
AGCTTGAGCAAAAGAAGTACCACAAACATCACACTTGTAAGGTTTCTCTCCTGTATGTGTTCTCTTGTGTGTCTTGAAGTGGCCAGCTTGAGTAAAAGAAGTACCACAAACATCACACTTGTAAGGTTTCTCTCCTGTATGTGTTCTCTTATGTATCCTCAGACTGCCAGCTTGAGTAAAAGCAGCACCACAGTCATCACACTTGTAAGGTTTCTCTCCTGTATGTGTTCTCTTGTGACTCTTCAAATGGTCAGCTTGAGCAAAAGAAGTACCACAAACATCACACTTGTAAGGTTTCTCTCCTGTATGTGTTCTCTTATGTTTCTTCAAATTGCCGGCTAGAGTAAAAGCAGCACCACAGTCATCACACTTGTAAGATTTCTCTCCTGTATGTGTTCTCTTTTGATTCATGTTCTGTTGGCACTCTTGGTCACCTTGAATCAAAAGACCATCCCATTCATTACATTTGTTTGGCATCCCTTCAGTATGTATTCTCTTATATCTGTCTACACAAACATTTGGACTAGAAAAATCAGACAAGTCTCCAGTGTGAGTTCTTTGAGAGCTATAACTGACATAATCAAAAATGTCATCAAGAGACTTTGTAAAGCTCTGCCTATGTTTTTCTTGTGTTTCCTTATTTTGCTGCTGACAATTCTCAATAGCTAGACATAGTTTATTGTTTGTATCCATTACAGAAGACACATTTTCTGACATTTGACGATAATTTTCTTGTTTTACTGATGCCTGACAAGTGTTCTCAACCATTCTTGATTCTGAGTTGCTGTGTTCTGTCATTTCTTGAATGATGCTACCCCCAGCTATGTCTAACATTTTACTGAAGCTGTCACTCCTGTCCTCACACAGAACATCTGATAGTTCTTCTTTCACAACCTTCATGTCTATGCTGTCATACGTCCACTTTTGTGAATGCTCTTGTATGGAGAGGTAAGAACTACTTGGAGACCAAGAGTATGTTTCTGAAACACACCAAAGTAAATAATTAATATTCTCATGAATATACCAGGTATTGAACAGATGTGTAGATGTAATCAAACAGGCAAACATTGCAGCTATAGACAATCAATTTCACGTGAACAAAAGATGGAGAAGAAGAATTATTAATGTGCTCATGTATGATCCATGCTGTTGTATGATCTAGGATGATGTATGATCTCGGTTGATGTATGATCTAAGAGAGATGAAGTGATTGCCATTTAATCTTCAGTAGCTTCCTTAGACAGACTGTGTGGAAGTGGTTTAATTTCCTAGCGTCGCCTAAACTGATAGTTGACAGTCAGTCAGGATTTCGGCCAAAATATTCTTGCCATACGGCACTAACAAACATGATAGAAAACTGGCATCAAAATATTAACAACAATACTCTATGTGGAGCGGTGTTTATAGACTTTAGGAAAGCATTCGATATGATAGATCATACTATTCTAATTAAAAAACTAGAAAGAATGAAAGTAAGTTTTAATATAGAATTAATAAAATCATTCTTGAGACAGAAAGCAAGTGTATCTCAAATAAAGTTTTATCTCAAGCCATTACCATAATATTGGACCTCAGGGGTCTGTTCCTGGCCCTCTAGGTATTTGCCATTTTATACTGGCCAAGACCTACTAGCACATCCTGGGCAACAGGTCCCTTCGAGGTCCTGGTTAACGTAGCAGGATTGCTGATTCTTCCAAAGTCGGAGAGTATCTGCCTGCACGGCGAGGAACCACCAGTCTGCACACCAATAAGCCAGACGTGGGACAACAGATACTCACGCAAACTTCAGTCTGGTATGACATCACACTGATGTTGGACATAAGGATATCTTCATCTGACATACAGGACTTCACACTGGAGTTCACAGCCAGTGAACACAAGCAAACAAGCAAGCAAGCACTGTTCCTCAGGTTTTGGTCCACATATCTGCTAGAGTGCAATGAACTCCACGAGGTTAGCAGAAACACCAGATGTTGAGGTTAAACTTTTAGAGGACAAGGTTAGAAACCACTGCTCACTGACTAGACTTGTACATTCAGCATTATCATGTGCCTTGCCGGCTGGCGTGAGAATTCATATCTCTCCACAGATCTCGGTCCCTGGTGCTGAGAATCACATCTGCTGATGATATCCCACCATGATACTGTCTCAGTCCATCCAGCATGCCACTGTCTCAGTCCATCCAGCATGCCACTGTCTCAGTCCATCCAGCATGCCACTGTCTCAGTCCATCCAGCATGCCACTGTTTCAGTCCATCCAGCATGCCACTGTTTCAGTCCATCCAGCATGCCACTGTCTCAGTCCATCCAGCATGCCACTGTCTCAGTCCATCCAGCATGCCACTGTCTCAGTCCATCCAGCATGCCACTGTCTCAGTCCATCCAGCATGCCACTGTTTCAGTCCATCCAGCATGCCACTGTCTCAGTCCATCCAGCATGCCACTGTCTCAGTCCATCCAGCATGCCACTGTCTCAGTCCATCCAGCATGCCACTGTCTCAGTCCATCCAGCGTGCCACTGTCTCAGTCCATCCAGCATGCCACTGTCTCAGTCCATCCAGCGTGCCACTGTCTCAGTCCATCCAGCATGTCACTGTCTCAGTCCATCCAGCATGCCACTGTCTCAGTCCATCCAGCGTGCCACTGTCTCAGTCCATCCAGCGTGCCACTGTCTCAGTCCATCCAGCATGCCACTGTCTCAGTCCATCCAGCATGCCACTGTCTCAGTCCATCCAGCATGCCACTGTCTCAGTCCATCCAGCATGCCACTGTCTCAGTCCATCCAGCATGCCACTGTCTCAGTCCATCCAGCATGCCACTGTCTCAGTCCATCCAGCATGCCACTGTCTCAGTCCATCCAGCATGCCACTGTCTCAGTCCATCCAGCATGCCACTGTCTCAGTCTATCCAGCATGCCACTGTCTCAGTCCATCCAGCATGCCACTGTCTCAGTCCATCCAGCATGCCACTGTCTCAGTCCATCCAGCATGCAATCATCACAGTGTTTTCCAATGTCCCTCTTCTCACTACACGACCACAGAATGTTTGTCTCCTTCTTATAGTTGTATATAATGTTCTAGTGTCATTAACCTTTACCAGGCAATCATTGTCAGTTATAGTTGTATATAATGTTCTAGTGTCATTAACCTTTACCAGGCAATCATTGTCAGTTACTCTGGTGGTCCAATATATTCGCAACATTCATCTCAGCATCCACATCTCTGCTGCTTCTAAGCTGTCCTGAATTTGTTTATTTATGTTCCATGATTCACTGTGTGTGAGAAAGAGTGTGAGTGAGAGAGTGAGTATGAGACAGAGAGAGTGAGAGAGTATGTGCCTGAGTGTGTGTGTGTGTGTGTGCCTGAGTGTGTGTGTGTGCCTGACAGTGTGTGTATGCCTGACTGAGTGTGTGTGAATGTCTGACTGAGTGTGTGTGTGTGTGTGTAAAAAAAGGAGAGAGAGAGAGAGAGAGAGAGAGAGAGAGAGAGAGAGAGAGAGAGAGAGAGAGAGAGAGAGAGAGAGAGAGAGAGAGAGAGAGAGAGAGAGAGAGAGAGAGAGTTAGTTGAATTACATCACTAATTTTTACATAACAAAATGCATATGTGCAATTTTTCTCAATTTTTTTTTACAATTTTGCAAGAATGCTCACGACAATCGTCACTGTATGTGTGTGTAAAGTGTGAGAGTTTGTTTATACTAGTAGGTTGGGGGATGGTGGGGGATGTGTGTGTGTGTGGGTGGGTTCAGGATGTGTGGGTGGGTGGGGGGAGATTAGTGTGGGTGGGTGCAGGATTTGTGTGTGGGTTGGTGGGGAGATGTGTGTATGGTGGGGAATGTGTGGTTGAGGGATGTGTGTTTGGCTGGGCAGCTGAGGGTGAGTGGGTGGAGGATAATATGTGGGTGGGTGATTGTTGGTGGGTTATGGGATGGGTGGGGGATATATGTGTGGGTGGGGAGATGTGTGTAGGTGAGGGGAGGTGTGTGGGTGGGGGAATATGTAGATGGGGGTATGTATGTGTGCCTGGGCTGTGTGTGGGTTGGTGGTTTATGAGGTTGAGTGTACAAAATTCTTCATATTCAATAGCGACTGGTCTTTTCAGCAGAGCTACAAATACATATTTCAGAATAACACTAGGTATGTATCCACTGTAAGTGAGACATGATTGATACAGGCATGTCACCACTGATTGTGATGCATGGAGGGCAAAGATCAGAAATGGAATAAAGACAGGAGAAAATGATTGCAGATAGGTCACACACTGAGCGTGTGAAACGTAAGATTGTGCATGAGTGTGGAAATTACCATGTGTTCAAATGCAACCATTGTGGACAAACATTTACAGCATGAATTAATCTGATCAGTCACATTCACTACAGCCATGGGAGTTAGATGTTATGCCTTTTTGAAGAATAATGTCACAAAATATCATCTGTCAAGATGGCAAGGTGCCAGTACAGTATCCACTGTTGTAAATATAATTCAACATTTTAATTAAGATTTCTTCTTTGAATTCTCACAGTAATTCAAATTCTTCTATAATGATTCCATTTGACCCATCTGTTTTTCCTTTCTTCGTGTGTTTGATAGCACCACTGACTTCATCTGTTAGTATAGATGGACCTTCTAAGTTACTGTCTTCTGTTAATTCTGCTCTTTCTCCATTATATAACTCTCTTACGTATTCATTACATCTCTTTATTATAGCACTTTCTTCTAGTAATATTTTTCATATATATCAACTTCATATATATCAACTTTAAGTATTCATCAGTATCCATTTCTTCTTAGCTTTTTTAAAAATCTTTTTATTTATCTTCTCTCCACTAATATGTTTGGGTGGGTGGGGAAATGTGTGTATGGATGGATAGATGTGTGGGTATGGGTGGTTGATGTGTGAGTGGGTGAGGGTTAATGTGTTGCATAGATGCTGGTAGGTAGTGCAATGTGTGGGTGTTGGGGGTGGGGGATATGTGTGGGTGGGTTTGTTGGGGCATGTGTAGGGGCTGTGGGGGATGTGTATTTGCATGGGATATATGTGTGTTGGTGGGGGAATGTGTGTAGGTGGGGGATGTGTGTGTGGTTGGATGTAAAATGTGTGGGTGGGTAGGGAAATGTGTGTGTGGATGGAAAGATATGTGGGTATGGGTAGTTGATGTGTGAGTGGGTGAGGGATATGTGTGTGTTGGTGCATGATGTGTGTGTGTGTGTGAGGAGTATGTATGTGTGGTTGGAGGGTGTGTTGGTGGTTGGGTGGAGCATTTGTTTGTGTGTTTGAGGTATGTGTGAGTGGGTGGAAAGATGCGTGTGGGTGGGTGAGGGATGTCTATGTGGGTGGGTGTGAGATGTATGGGTTGTGAAGGGATCTGAGTGGGTGGAGGGATGATTGGGGGATGTAAGGTGAGTGTGGGATGTGTGGGTATAGGTGTGTGATGTATGAGTAGGTGAGGGATGTGTCACATAACGTGAGAATATGCATTGTTTATGCTTACAACATTCATCTGACAATGTTTTTTACCCTATGTGAATGCATCGTGCACTGTTGATGAACGAAAGATGAGTGACTGGAAGGGCTGAATGTAAGATGGGCCTATGTGCCCAACTTGGTACCCTTTGAAAATAAAGATCAATTCAATTCAATAATATCCTTTTGCTTAGTTGAGTCCCGTGGCATATTCTGTTCTTCATTTATACTTTGTATTTTATTTATTGCATTATATCCATTTTTATTACATCTTACTGTCATCTGTCCACACACTGGGATGTGTTCACTGTTACCACCAGGTATTGTCTTTATTTATTCAGGCATTCCTAAACCTCTTGTTAGTCAGTACGCAGTCAATATGCTTGGATGTTATTTCAGTTCTTTTCCCTGAGTACAATTGTCTCTCAAAGTGTTCAAACCATAGGTTTCCAATAATCATATTATTTAGTTTTGCCCATTCCATCAGTTTTTATCCTTTTTCTTTTTCTGTTCCTAAACAATAATCACCAACTACATCTTCCGTTCATTCCTTTACTGCTTTTGCATTGAAATCTTGAAGTGTCAGGTGTCCAGATAGAGTGACTATGACTAAACTATGAGACGAAAAGTGTTAAAGACAGTTACACAATAGTTCAAATGAAAGACAGACTATAGCGAGACAGAAATACATGACATGCCCAGAAAGGCCAGGTCAAACAGCTGGCCAGAGTTCTCAATTCAAATCAGGACAAGTCATCGAGCTTAGAGACAAGTCATCAAGCTTAGAGACAAGTCATCGAGCTTAGAGACAAATCATCCAGCTTAGAGACAAATCATCCAGTGTAGAGACAAGTCATCCAGCTTAGAGACAAATCATCCAGCTTAGAGACAAATCATCCAGCTTAGAGACAAGTCATCCAGCTTAGTGACAAGTTATCCAATGTAGAGACAAGTCATCCAGCTTAAAGACAAATCATCCAGCTTGGAGACAAGTCATCCAGCTTAGTGATAAGTCATCCAGATTAGAGACATATCATCCAGCTCAGAGACATATCATCCAGCTCAGAGACAAGTCATCCAGCTTAGAGACAAGTCATCCAGCTTAGAGACAAGTCATCCAGCTTAGAGACAAGTCATCCAGCTTAGAGACAAGTCATCCAGCTTAGAGACAAATCATCCAGCTTAGAGACAAGTCATCCAGCTTAGAGACAAATCATCCAGCTTAGAGACAAGTCATCCAGCTTAGAGACAAGTCATCCAGCTTAGAGACAAGTCATCCAGCTTAGTGACAAGTCATCCAGCTTAATGACAAGTCATCCAGCTTAGAGACAAGTCATCCAGCTTAGAGACAAGTCATCCAGCTTAGAGACAAGTCATCCAGCTTAGAGACAAGTCATCCAGCTTAGAGACAAGTCATCCAGCTTAGAGACAAGTCATCCAGCTTAGAGACAAGTCATCCAGCTTAGAGACAAGTCATCCAGCTTAGAGACAAGTCATCCAGCTTAGAGACAAGTCATCCAGCTTAGAGACAAGTCATCCAGCTTAGAGACAAGTCATCCAGCTTAGTGACAAGTCATCCAGCTTAGTGACAAGTCATCCAGCTTAGAGACAAGTCATCCAGCTTAGTGACAAGTCATCCAGCTTAGCGACAAGTCATCCAGCTTAGTGGCAAGTCATACAAGAGCAACCAGTCATACAAGTTAGAGAGGTTACACATTAGATGCAAGGGACATATTTACAATAAGTACTTTACATACTTGGACAGTATTAACTAGTAAAGTGTCAGTTACCCCGCTGGCTATGGAGGTTTGTTTGGGTGTGTATCCTCAGAAATAAACTATATGTCAGCTGCCACCACGAGCTGTGTTACATGCATTAATCTCAGCATCTGTCAGACTATCGTGTGAGCGAGCCATGTGGTAATGTTTACAGTCTATCATATCAATCATATGAATGAATCACCAAAAAACAAGAAGTAGATTTTGAAACAAGAAGTAGCTTTACTGAAACATGACTACAAGAGACAAATTGGCCAAAGCCTTCGTCACATGTAAATATTCATATAAATCATAACCCCCCCCCCCCCCCCCCCCCCCCTTGACCCACATAGTAGGCACCTGGCAACAAGTATCATTTTTATTTCTTGTGATTTTCTCTGAGCTGAGGTATCACCATTCAGGGATAGAAACATTCAAGTGCCTGGTTATTATAGCACCTGAATGTTTATCTGGCAGCTGAAATTTCAAATTCAGTTCTAGAAATATTTTGTACTTTTAATAATTTGTGGTGTCCCCTATTATTATTTTGTTCATTACGAGGGTAAGTTAATAAGTAAGTCACAAAAGGCTGTAGAAAAATAACTAAATATGATAACAACTTTAAACCAGTTTATGTTTGTACATTGTCCCTTTATTTCTCAACATAATTTCCACCAACATTGACACACTTATCCCATTGTTTTATCAGTCCTCCCTAACCGGCTGCATAGAACTACATGCCCTGTTTTAACTTCACATTCAACGTCGGCGTCATTCGCGAAATGTCTCCTGCCAAAGTGGGTTGTCAATGTTTATGCTGACAAATGTTTGTCCCGTAAAGCGGTGCACAGCTGGGTATAAAAAGCGATGAGGGGGAGTCAATAAGTAAGTCACACAGTTCTGTGAGATGGCTGATAAGTTGAAAAAAGTGAACACAATTCTATGCAGCCGGTTGGGAGGACTGATAAAAAGATGGGATAAGTGCATCAATGTTGGCGGAAATTATGTTAAGAAATAAAGGGACAATGTATGTACAAAAATAAACTGGTTTCAAGTTGTTATCATATTTAGTTATTTTTCTACAGCCATTTGTGACTGACTTATTAACTGACCCTCGTAGTTGTTTTTTCAAATGAATACAGTATATAATGATTGTTTGTTTTTTAATGTGTTTTATGTTTCCTTGTATCGTGAGATCAGAATACTAAACGTGCTTTATACATGTTTGCACCATTGCAAGCTAGCTTGCGATTTCTGCAGCTAAATGTTACCTTAACGTTAATGGTAAAGGGTTTGTAACTCGACAGCAGAGTTAGTCATCCTGTTTCTGATAGTGGGTCATCTACCGATATGTCACATGCACACCAGGCATCATCAATGATGGTGTTATCAATGATGGTGTTTGTCCATCAAATCTGATGATGACAACTCATTTCATCCAGTGGGGTTAAAAGTTTGGAGACATGAGTTCTAATATGGCTGGTAAGGCCTATTTTGGCTCGAAATGGTCTTTGCCAATGAGGGCAAGCAATGTTTGATGTTCCAGAAGGAGGATATTGCCTATTCTTTTTTTTCTGTGATTTTTGGTCTAGTCTGTTTTTACAGCTCTTGCAGCCTTGTTTTCTTTGCAAGTTACTACACCCTTGGGCAATGATGTACGCCATGAATTTCAATCTTTGGCAGCAATATCTTCAGAGTCTTTAAGGTGTTTCCTTTGGCCACCTTGGAAGCATTTACCACAACACGGCTCACTGTAAACAAATATTTAGGGAGCCTGTTATTTGACAAGTGAGTCAGGTGACAATCCCAGTGAATCTGATTCTTCATTATTAGAGTGCGGATACTGGACATGGAAGCTCTTTCTAAGACTTCAGTGTCTGGGATTTTGTCTTGCCATTTGATCTTCAGTAGCTTCCTAAGGCAGACTGTGTGGAAGTGGTTTTTACGTAGTGATAGAGAGAGAACAAAGGTGAGAAGTCGGCCAATCCAAGTGTCGTTTGTATTTTTCAATATGATAATTATCAGTGTAAAATGAATTATTGTGATTGAGACAACCATGAAAAAGCTATCGTTGAAGCTCATCATCCTCTTCTATGTTTGCCATCAAACATCGTGGGAAGGAATAGTTAACGTTCCAGAACCCAATGAGTGGCAATGAATAGTGTCATTCCATGTGATTGTACAAAGTCTTTGATGTCATCAATCCATTTTATTCTTGGACATCCTTGCTCTCGTATCAGATCTTCTTTGATGTAGCACCTGTGCTGGTAACTGCTGCTGTTGCATTGAAAATAGTGTTTCTAAGTTTCCTCAGTTATGCTTATGGACAGGGGGAGGTGGTCGTGCGCCTATTGGACTGGATGGAGAGGGTGGAGGAATGGATTAAGAGCCCGTGTGTTGAGAGGATGAGATTGGGGGGGGGGGGGGGGAATAGGTGGGGGTTCTGGTGGAGTCTCAGGGCTGAGGAGGAGGGTGGGAGAGCTTTCAATCAGGAAAATGGGAAGCTTAGTAGTGTGACTCTTTGCTGGCTGTTGAATGAGGGGACGGAGTGCATATGGGAATGTCTTGAGTGCAGTGATATCAGTTGTTTGCCAAGGGGTGAGGTAAGCAGCTTAAACACTTTGCCACGGAGTTAGGCAAGCAGCTTAAACACTTTACCACAGAGTGAGGCAACAGCTTAAACACTTTGCCACAGAGTGTGGCAAGCAGCTTAAATACTTAGCCTTGGAGAAACATTTTTATAAAACACATTTCTAAAAAGAGATTTTGTTACTCTACCTTCACTGTCTGTAAGTTCTTCATTCATGTGACCAACTTGTAAAATTCTATCTACGTGGTCAACTTCGTGTGCGTTGGTCCAGCCTTTGTTGTCAACCTGTTTGAAATTATGCAACTTCTGTCACTGGGTTTGAAAGTATTTTGATTAAGATTATACCATTACCCCAACCCGTTCAGCCTCAAAGAGAAGTTATAATATGGTCCATCCCTGGCTCAGATTAATAATCATGTGACTGAATCAGCAACCAACAGTGACACCAATAGTTTCATCCACACAGAGTATTAATCTGAAGGTGCTTGTTGTTCAAAGAGAGTAATTGACATTTATGAAATTGAAAGTAAAACCGAAATATTGGAAATAAACTCTCCTGTGAATTGTTTTTGCAAGACTAATTAATTAATACTTTACCTTTAAGGATATTTTGCAGACACATATAAAGATGATATAATCTCCCATTTAAATATCTATCTGACTTGTTCTGACCTAGAATATGTTGTCTCTGTCTATGAATGTCTTTATGCTATACTTGTACATTACCTGACTTGTTCTGACCTAGAATATGTTGCCTCTGTCTATGAATGTCTTTATGCTATACTTGTACATTACCTGACTTGTTCTGACCTAGAATATGTTGCCTCTGTTTATGAATGTCTTTATGTTATACTTGTACATTACCTGACTTGTTCTGACCTAGAATATGTTGTCTCTGTCTATGAATGTCTTTATGCTATACTTGCACATTACCTGACTTGTTCTGACCTAGAATATGTTGCCTGTCTATGAATGTTTTTATGTTATACTTGTACACTACCTGACTTGTTCTGACCTAGAATATGTTGCCTCTGTCTATGAATGTCTTTATGCTATACTTGTACATTACCTGACTTGTTCTGACCTAGAATATGTTGTCTCTGTCTATGAATGTCTTTATGCTATACTTGTACATTACCTGACTTGTTCTGACCTAGAATATGTTGCCTCTGTCTATGAATGTCTTTATGTTATACTTGTACATTACCTGACTTGTTCTGACCTAGAATATGTTGCCTTTGTCTATGAATGTCTTTATGTTATACTTGTACATACCTGACTTGTTCTGACCTAGAATATGTGCCTCTGTCTATGAATGTCTTTATGTTATACTTGTACATACCTGACTTGTTCTGACCTAGAATATGTTGCCTCTGTCTATGAATGTCTTTATGTATACTTGTACATTACCTGACTTGTTCTGACCTAGAATATGTGGCCTCTGTCTATGAATGTCTTTATGTTATACTTGTACATTACCTGACTTGTTCTGACCTAGAATATGTGGCCTCTGTCTATGAATGTCTTTATGTTATACTTGTACATTACCTGACTTGTTCTGACCTAGAATATGTTGCCTCTGTCTATGAATGTCTTTATGTTATACTTGTACATTACCTGACTTGTTCTGACCTAGAATATGTTGCCTCTGTCTATGAATGTCTTTATGTTATACTTGTACATTACCTGACTTGTTCTGACCTAGAATATGTTGCCTCTGTCTATGAATGTCTTTATGTTATACTTGTACATTACCTGACTTGTTCTGACCTAGAATATGTTGTCTCTGTCTATGAATGTCTTTATGTTATACTTGTCCATTACCTGACTTGTTCTGACCTAGAATATGTTGTCTCTGTCTATGAATGTCTTTATGTTATACTTGTACATTACCTGACTTGTTCTGACCTAGAATATGTTGTCTCTGTCTATGAATGTCTTTTATGTTATACTTGTACATTACCTGACTTGTTCTGACCTAGAATATGTTGCCTCTGTCTATGAAAGTCTTTATGCTATACTTGTACATTACCTGACTTGTTCTGACCTAGAATATGTTGTCTCTGTCTATGAATGTCTTTATGCTATACTTGTACATTACCTGACTTGTTCTGACCTAGAATATGTTGCCTCTGTCTATGAATGTCTTTATGTTATACTTGTACATTACCTGACTTGTTCTGACCTAGAATATGTGCCTCTGTCTATGAATGTCTTATGTTATACTTGTACATACCTGACTTGTTCTGACCTAGAATATGTTGTCTCTGTCTATGAATGTCTTTATGGTATACTTGTACATTACCTGACTTGTTCCTGACCTAGAAATATGTTGCCTCTGTCTATGAATGTCTTTATGTATACTTGTACATTACCTGACTTGTTCTGACCTAGAATATGTTGCCTCTGTCTATGAATGTCTTTATGTTATACTTGTACATTACCTGACTTGTTCTGACCTAGAATATGTTGCCTCTGTCTATGAATGTCTTTATGTTATACTTGTACATTACCTGACTTGTTCTGACCTAGAATATGTTGTCTCTGTCTATGAATGTCTTTATGTTACACTTGCACATTTCTGGACGCCGGCTCCGTGGCAAAAGTGTTATGGACGCATACCCACGTTTGAAACACAGCTGCATGTGATTTGGCAGCAGACTGTGTTGCATTGGTTTTTTATGAAATGGTATGGGTGCCGGTCATTCAGAAAGCAATGGCAAACTACTGAACATAAACTTGCCAAGAGATCACAACAGCAAAAAATGCTGGTGTTGGCTGCAATGTCCTGTAAAGGATATGCAACTAACTAACATTTATGGACAGTTTATGAACCATAACCATAACCATCATTGCTATTTCCCTTCCCTCATGTCAGAATGGCTATGGTATGGGATAGGGTTAGATCTGCAAATGTAAACTGCTGGCCGTCCCCCACACTCACAACAATAACATGGTCCTAACACCACATGTGGCTATGGGAGGACAGTCTCCCACCCTCACAACAATAACATGGTCCTACCACCACATGTGGCTATGGGAGGACCAGCCCCCCATCCTCACAACAATAACATGGTCCTACCACCACATGTGGCTATGGGAGGACCAGTCCCCCCATCCCTCACAACAATAACATGGTCCTACCACCACATGTGGCTATGGGTGGACAGTCTCCCATCCTCACAACAATAACAAGGTCCTACCACCACATGTGGCTATGGGAGGACCAGCCCCCCATCCTCACAACAATAACATGGTCCTACCACCACATGTGGCTATGGGAGGACAGTCTCCCATCCTCACAACAATATCATGGTCCTACCACCACATGTGGCTATGGGAGGACCAGCCCCCCATCCTCACAACAATAACATGGTCCTACCACCACATGTGGCTATGGGAGGACAGTCTCCCATCCTCACAACAATAACATGGTCCTACCACCACATGTGGCTATGGGAGGACCAGCCCCCCATCCTCACAACAATAACATGGTCCTACCACCACATGTGGCTATGGGAGGACAGTCTCCCATCCTCACAACAATAACATGGTCCTACAACCACATGTGGCTATGGGAGGACCAGCCCCCCATCCTCACAACAATAACATGGTCCTACCACCACATGTGGCTATGGGAGGACTGTCCCCCATCCTCACAAACATAACATGGTCCTACCACATGTGGCTATAGGAGGACAGTCTCCAACCCTCACAACAATAACATTGTCCTACCACATGTGGCTATAGGAGGACAGTCTCCCACCCTCACAACAATAACATTGTCCTACCACCACATGTGGCTATGGGAGGACCAGCCCCCCATCCTCACAACAATAACATTGTCCTACCACCACATGTGGCTATGGGAGGACAGTCTCCCACCCTCACAACAATAACATTGTCCTACCACCACATGTGTCTATGGGAGGACCAGCCCCCCATACTCACAACAATAACATGGTCCTACCACCACATGTGGCTATGGGAGGACTGTCCCCCACCCTCACAACAATAACATGGTCCTACCACATGTGGCTATGGGAGGACAGTCTCCCACCCTCACAACAATAACAATGTCCTACCACATGTGGCTATGCAAGGACAGTCTCCCATCCTCACAACAATAACATTGTCCTACCACCACATGTAGCTATGGGAGGACCAGCCCCCCCCCCCCCATCCTCACAACAATAACATGGTCCTACCACCACATGTGGCTATGGGAGGACTGTCCCCCACCCTCACAACAATAACATGGTCCTACCACCACATGTGGCTATGGGAGGACAGTCTCCCACCCTCACAACAATAACATGGTCCTACCACATGTGGCTATGGGAGGAGTGTCCTCCACCCTAACAACAATAACATGGTCCTACCACCACATGTGGCTATGTGAGGACAGTCTCCCACCCTCACAACAATAACATGGTCCTACCACATGTGGCTATGGGAGGACTGTCCCCCACCCTCACATCAATAACATGGTCCTACCACCACATGTGGCTATGGGAGGACCAGCCCCCCCCCCCCATCCTCACAACAATAACATGGTCCTACCACCACATGTGGCTATGGGAGGACAGTCTCCCACCCTCACAAAAATAACATGGTCCTACCACCACATGTGGCTATGGGAGGACCAGCCCACCATCCTCACAACAATAACATGGTCCTACCACCATATGTGGCTATGGGAGGACCAGCCCCCCCCCCCCCATCCTCACAACAATAACATGGTCCTACCACCACATGTGGCTATGGGAGGACTGTCCCCCACCCTCACAACAATAACATGGTCCTACCACATGTGGCTATGGGAGGACTGTCCCCCACCCTCACAACAATAACATGGTCCTACCACATGTAGCTATGGGAGGACAGTCTCCCACCCTCACAACAATAACATTGTCCTACCACATGTGGCTATGCGAGGACAGTCTCCCACACTCACAACAATAACATGGTCCTACCACCACATGTGACTATGGGAGGACTGTCCCCCACCCTCACAACAATAACATGGTCCTACCACATGTGGCTATGGGAGGACAGTCTCCCAACCTCACAACAATAACATGGTCCTACCACATGTGGCTATGGGAGGACAGTCTCCCACCCTCACAACAATAACATGGTCCTACCACCACATGTGGCTATGGGAGGACTGTCCCCCATCCTCAAAACAATAACATGGTCCTACCACATGTGGCTATGGGAGGACCAGCCCCCCCCCATCCTCACAACAATAACATGGTCCTACCACCACATGTGGCTATGGGAGGACAGTCTCCCACCCTCACAAAATAACATGGTCCTACCACCACATGTGGCTATGGGAGGACCAGCCCACCATCCTCACAACAATAACATGGTCCTACCACCATATGTGGCTATGGGAGGACCAGCCCCCCCCCCCATCCTCACAACAATAACATGGTCCTACCACCACATGTGGCTATGGGAGGACTGTCCCCCACCCTCACAACAATAACATGGTCCTACCACCACATGTGGCTATGGGAGGACAGTCTCCCACCCTCACAACAATAACATGGTCCTACCACTTTTTTTGTAGCATGTTACTTGAGAGATTGAAAAAGGCGATAGATGAAAGGCTCAGAGAAGAACAAGCAGGCTTCAGACCAAAACGGTCATGCATAGACCACATTTTCACCCTCAGAATAATCATTGAAGACTCCGTAGAATTCCAGTCGAAATTAATCACAAACTTTGTCGACTTTCAAAAAGCCTTCGACAGCATCCACCGTCCTTCACTTTGGAATCTACTTAACATCTATGGTTTTCCTACCAAATATACCAACGTGATAAAATCTTTCTACAAAGAGACACGTTGCTGCGTAAGAACAGAAACAGGCAACTCTGACTGGTTCTCAGTCGAAACAGGAGTGAAACAGGGTTGTGTCTTATCACCGATGCTTTTTGGAATAGCTATCGATTGGGTCATGCGCAAATGCACAAGCAACACAAATATGGGTATTCATTGGGTTGACAAAATTCTAGAAGACCTGGACTTTGCCGACGACATAGTGCTTTTGAGTTCAACACATCCGGATGCTCAAGAGAAAATAAACCACCTCCAAAATGTTTCAGGGCAAATTGGTCTCCAAATTAACACCACAAAAACAAAGACTATTGATCTTACCAACAGTTCAGATGAGACCAAATTGAACAGCTACGTTCTTGAAAAAGTCAACAGCTTCACATACCTAGGAAGCAAAATGACATCCACAGGGGACTCAACACCAGAAATATCAACTAGAATCGCACTGGCATCTAGTGCCTTCAACAAACTGTCAAACATCTGGAAGTCAAAGACACTCAGCAAACACACAAAACTTAAAATCTTCAACTCTTGTGTGATTCCAGTGTTAACGTATGGATGTGAAAGTTGGAAATCAACGGTAGCTTTAGATAAAAAATTAGACAATTTTGAGAACAAATGTCTTAGAAGACTTCTAAACATCCACTGGACAGACTTCAGAACCAATTCGCAAATAAGACAAGAGACTAAGCAAGATACAGTATCCAATTTCATAAGAAGACGCCGTTGGAACTACATCGGCCATGTACTCAGAATGGACAAGACAAGACTCCCCTACCAAGCCCTCATATGGTCACCGGTAGGGAAAAGAAAACGGGGAAGACCAAGAGAGACCCTGCGTAGAACCATCATTAGAGAAGGCTCATTCAATGGCCAAGTAAATATCCAAGATCTACAACAGATAGCAGCGAACCGCCAGGCATGGAGAGACAGGACTTCTGCCCTATGCGCCGCCTTAGGCTCAAGAGGAAAGACTAACTAACTAACCACATGTGGCTATGGGAGGAGTGTCCTCCACCCTAACAACAATAACATGGTCCTACCACCACATGTGGCTATGTGAGGACAGTCTCCCACCCTCACAACAATAACATGGTCCTACCACATGTGGCTATGGGAGGACTGTCCCCCACCCTCACATCAATAACATGGTCCTACCACCACATGTGGCTATGGGAGGACCAGCCCCCCCCCCCCCCCATCCTCACAACAATAACATGGTCCTACCACCACATGTGGCTATGGGAGGACAGTCTCCCACCCTCACAAAAATAACATGGTCCTACCACCACATGTGGCTATGGGAGGACCAGCCCACCATCCTCACAACAATAACATGGTCCTACCACCATATGTGGCTATGGGAGGACCAGCCCCCCCCCCCATCCTCACAACAATAACATGGTCCTACCACCACATGTGGCTATGGGAGGACTGTCCCCCACCCTCACAACAATAACATGGTCCTACCACATGTGGCTATGGGAGGACTGTCCCCCACCCTCACAACAATAACATGGTCCTACCACATGTAGCTACGGGAGGACAGTCTCCCACCCTCACAACAATAACATTGTCCTACCACATGTGGCTATGCGAGGACAGTCTCCCACACTCACAACAATAACATGGTCCTACCACCACATGTGACTATGGGAGGACTGTCCCCCACCCTCACAACAATAACATGGTCCTACCACATGTGGCTATGGGAGGACAGTCTCCCAACCTCACAACAATAACATGGTCCTACCACATGTGGCTATGGGAGGACAGTCTCCCACCCTCACATTAATAACATGGTCCTACCACCACATGTGGCTATGGGAGGACTGTCCCCCATCCTCAAAACAATAACATGGTCCTACCACATGTGGCTATGGGAGGACCAGCCCCCCCCCCCCCATCCTCACAACAATAACATGGTCCTACCACCACATGTGGCTATGGGAGGACAGTCTCCCACCCTCACAAAAATAACATGGTCCTACCACCACATGTGGCTATGGGAGGACCAGCCCACCATCCTCACAACAATAACATGGTCCTACCACCATATGTGGCTATGGGAGGACCAGCCCCCCCCCCCCCATCCTCACAACAATAACATGGTCCTACCACCACATGTGGCTATGGGAGGACTGTCCCCCACCCTCACAACAATAACATGGTCCTACCACATGTGGCTATGGGAGGACTGTCCCCCACCCTCAAAACAATAACATGGTCCTACCACATGTAGCTATGGGAGGACAGTCTCCCACCCTCACAACAATAACATTGTCCTACCACATGTGGCTATGCGAGGACAGTCTCCCACACTCACAACAATAACATGGTCCTACCACCACATGTGACTATGGGAGGACTGTCCCCCACCCTCACAACAATAACATGGTCCTACCACATGTGGCTATGGGAGGACAGTCTCCCAACCTCACAACAATAACATGGTCCTACCACATGTGGCTATGGGAGGACAGTCTCCCACCCTCACAACAATAACATGGTCCTACCACCACATGTGGCTATGGGAGGACTGTCCCCCATCCTCACAACAATAACATGGTCCTACCACATGTGGCTATGGGAGGACCAGCCCCCCCCCCCCATCCTCACAACAATAACATGGTCCTACCACCACATGTGGCTATGGGAGGACTGTCCCCCACCCTCACAACAATAACATGGTCCTACCACCACATGTGGCTATGGGAGGACTGTCCCCCACCCTCACAACAATAACATGGTCCTACCACAACATGTGGCTATGGGAGGACTGTCATCCACCCTCACAACAATAACATGGTCCTACCACCACATGTGGCTATGGGAGGACCATCCCCCACCCTCACGACAATAACATGGTCCTACCACCACATGTGGCTATGGGAGGACCATCCCCCACCCTCACAACAATAACATGGTCCTACCACCACATGTGGCTATGGGAGGACAGTCCCCCCACCCTCACAACAATAACATGGTCCTACCACATGTGGCTATGGGAGGACTGTCCCCCCACCCTCACAACAATAACATGGTCCTACCACAACATGTGGCTATGGGAGGACAGTCTCCCATCCTCACAACAATAACAAGGTCCTACCACCACATATGGCTATGGGAGGACCAGCCCCCCATCCTCACAACAATAACATGGTCCTACCACCACATGTGGCTATGGGAGGACAGTCTCCCATCCTCACAACAATAACATGGTCCTACCACCACATGTGGCTATGGGAGGACCAGCCCCCCATCCTCACAACAATAACATTGTCCTACCACCACATGTGGCTATGGGAGGACAGTCTCCCATCCTCACAACAATAACATGGTCCTACCACCACATGTGGCTATGGGAGGACCAGCCCCCCATCCTCACAACAATAACATGGTTCTACCACCACATGTGGCTATGGGAGGACTGTCCCCCATCCTCACAAACATAACATGGTCCTACCACCACATGTGGCTATGGGAGGACAGTCCCCCCACCCTCACAACAATAACATGGTCCTATCACATGTGGCTATGGGAGGACTGTCCCCCCATCCTCACAACAATAACATGGTCCTACCACCACATGTGGCTATGGGAGGACAGTCTCCCACCCTCACAACAATAACATTGTCCTACCACATGTGGCTATGCGAGGACAGTCTCCCACCCTCACAACAATAACATGGTCCTACCACCATATGTGACTATGGGAGGACTGTCCCCCACCCTCACAACAATAACATGGTCCTACCACATGTGGCTATGGGAGGACAGTCTCCCACCCTCACAACAATAACATGGTCCTACCACCACATGTGGCTATGGGAGGACTGTCCCCCATCCTCACAACAATAACATGGTCCTACCACATGTGGCTATGGGAGGACAGTCTCCCACCCTCACAACAATAACATGGTCCTACCACCACATGTGGCTATGGGAGGACTGTCCCCCAACCTCACAACAATAACATGGTCCTACCACCACATGTGGCTATGGGAGGACTGTCCCCCACCCTCACAACAATAACATGGTCCTACCACAACATGTGGCTATGGGAGGACTGTCCCCCACCCTCACAACAATTGTATGGTCCTACCACCACATGTGGCTATGGGAGGACCATCCCCCACCCTCACGACAATAACATGGTCCTACCACCACATGTGGCTATGGGAGGACCATCCCCCACCCTCACAACAATAACATGGTCCTACCACCACATGTGGCTATGGGAGGACAGTCCCCCCACCCTCACAACAATAACATGGTCCTACCACATGTGGCTATGGGAGGACTGTCCCCCCACCCTCACAACAATAACATGGTCCTACCACAACATGTGGCTATGGGAGGACAGTCTCCCATCCTCACAACAATATCATGGTCCTACCACCACATGTGGCTATGGGAGGACAGTCTCCCATCCTCACAACAATAACATGGTCCTACCACCACATGTGGCTATGGGAGGACCAGTCCCCCATCCTCACAACAATAACATGGTCCTACCACCACATGTGGCTATGGGAGGACCAGCCCCCCATCCTCACAACAATAACATGGTCCTACCACCACATGTGGCTATGGGTGGACAGTCTCCCATCCACACAACAATAACAAGGTCCTACCACCACCTGTGGCTATGGGAGGACCAGCCCCCCATCCTCACAACAATAACATGGTCCTACCACCACATGTGGCTATGGGAGGACCAGCCCCCCATCCTCACAACAATAACATGGTCCTACCACCACATGTGGCTATGGGAGGACCAGCCCCCCATCCTCACAACAATAACATGGACCTACCACCACATGTGGCTATGGGTGGACAGTCTCCCATCCTCACAACAATAACAAGGTCCTACCACCACATGTGGCTATGGGAGAACCAGCCCCCCATCCTCATAACAATAACATTGTCCTACCACCACATGTAGCTATGGGAGGACCAGCCCCCCCCCATCCTCACAACAATAACATGGTCCTACCACCACATGTGGCTATGGGAGGACTGTCCCCCACCCTCACAACAATAACATGGTCCTACCACCACATGTGGCTATGGGAGGACAGTCTCCCACCCTCACAACAATAACATGGTCCTACCACATGTGGCTATGGGAGGACTGTCCCCCACCCTCACATCAATAACATGGTCCTACCACCACATGTGGCTATGGGAGGACCAGCCCCCCCCCCCCATCCTCACAACAATAACATGGTCCTAGCACCACATGTGGCTATGGGAGGACAGTCTCCCACCCTCACAAAAATAACATGGTCCTACCACCACATGTGGCTATGGGAGGACCAGCCCACCATCCTCACAACAATAACATGGTCCTACCACCATATGTGGCTATGGGAGGACCAGCCCCCCCCCCATCCTCACAACAATAACATGGTCCTACCACCACATGTGGCTATGGGAGGACTGTCCCCCACCCTCACAACAATAACATGGTCCTACCACATGTAGCTATGGGAGGACAGTCTCCCACCCTCACAACAATAACATTGTCCTACCACATGTGGCTATGCGAGGACAGTCTCCCACACTCACAACAATAACATGGTCCTACCACCACATGTGACTATGGGAGGACTGTCCCCCACCCTCACAACAATAACATGGTCCTACCACATGTGGCTATGGGAGGACAGTCTCCCACCCTCACAACAATAACATGGTCCTACCACATGTGGCTATGGGAGGACAGTCTCCCACCCTCACAACAATAACATGGTCCTACCACCACATGTGGCTATGGGAGGACTGTCCCCCATCCTCACAACAATAACATGGTCCTACCACATGTGGCTATGGGAGGACCAGCCCCCCCCCATCCTCACAACAATAACATGGTCCTACCACCACATGTGGCTATGGGAGGACTGTCCCCCACCCTCACAACAATAACATGGTCCTACCACCACATGTGGCTATGGGAGGACTGTCCCCCACCCTCACAACAATAACATGGTCCTACCACAACATGTGGCTATGGGAGGACTGTCATCCCACCCTCACAACAATAACATGGTCCTACCACCACATGTGGCTATGGGAGGACCATCCCCCACCCTCACGACAATAACATGGTCCTACCACCACATGTGGCTATGGGAGGACCATCCCCCACCCTCACAACAATAACATGGTCCTACCACCACATGTGGCTATGGGAGGACAGTCCCCCCACCCTCACAACAATAACATGGTCCTACCACATGTGGCTATGGGAGGACTGTCCCCCCATCCTCACAACAATAACATGGTCCTACCACCACATGTGGCTATGGGAGGACAGTCTCCCATCCTCACAACAATAACAAGGTCCTACCACCACATATGGCTATGGGAGGACCAGCCCCCCCATCCTCACAACAATAACATGGTCCTACCACCACATGTGGCTATGGGAGGACAGTCTCCCATCCTCACAACAAAATCATGGTCCTACCACCACATGTGGCTATGGGAGGACCAGCCCCCCATCCTCACAACAATAACATGGTCCTACCACCACATGTGGCTATGGGAGGACAGTCTCCCATCCTCACAACAATAACATGGTCCTACCACCACATGTGGCTATGGGAGGACCAGCCCCCCATCCTCACAACAATAACATTGTCCTACCACAACATGTGGCTATGGGAGGAAAGTCTCCCATCCTCACAACAATAACATGGTCCTACCACCACATGTGGCTATGGGAGGACCAGCCCCCCATCCTCACAACAATAACATGGTTCTACCACCACATGTGGCTATGGGAGGACTGTCCCCCATCCTCACAAACATAACATGGTCCTACCACCACATGTGGCTATGGGAGGACAGTCCCCCCACCCTCACAACAATAACATGGTCCTATCACATGTGGCTATGGGAGGACTGTCCCCCCATCCTCACAACAATAACATGGTCCTACCACCACATGTGGCTATGGGAGGACAGTCTCCCACCCTCACAACAATAACATTGTCCTACCACATGTGGCTATGCGAGGACAGTCTCCCACCCTCACAACAATAACATGGTCCTACCACATGTGGCTATGGGAGGACAGTCTCCCACCCTCACAACAATAACATGGTCCTACCACCACATGTGGCTATGGGAGGACTGTCCCCCATCCTCACAACAATAACATGGTCCTACCACATGTGGCTATGGGAGGACAGTCTCCCACCCTCACAACAATAACATGGTCCTACCACCACATGTGGCTATGGGAGGACTGTCCCCCAACCTCACAACAATAACATGGTCCTACCACCACATGTGGCTATGGGAGGACTGTCCCCCACCCTCACAACAATAACATGGTCCTACCACAACATGTGGCTATGGGAGGACTGTCCCCCACCCTCACAACAATAACATGGTCCTACCACCACATGTGGCTATGGGAGGACCTTCCCCACCCTCACGACAATAACATGGTCCTACCACCACATGTGGCTATGGGAGGACCGTCCCCCACCCTCACAACAATAACATGGTCCTACCACCACATGTGGCTATGGGAGGACAGTCCCCCCACCCTCACAACAATAACATGGTCCTACCACATGTGGCTATGGGAGGACTGTCCCCCCACCCTCACAACAATAACATGGTCCTACCACAACATGTGGCTATGGGAGGACAGTCTCCCATCCTCACAACAATATCATGGTCCTACCACCACATGTGGCTATGGGAGGACAGTCTCCCATCCTCACAACAATAACATGGTCCTACCACCACATGTGGCTATGGGAGGACCAGTCCCCCATCCTCACAACAATAACATGGTCCTTCCACCACATGTGGCTATGGGAGGACCAGCCCCCCATCCTCACAACAATAACATGGTCCTACCACCACATGTGGCTATGGGTGGACAGTCTCCCATCCACACAACAATAACAAGGTCCTACCACCACCTGTGGCTATGGGAGGACCAGCCCCCCATCCTCACAACAATAACATGGTCCTACCACCACATGTGGCTATGGGAGGACAGTCTCCCATCCTCACAACATTAACATGGTCCTACCACCACATGTGGCTATGGGAGGACCAGCCCCCCATCCTCACAACAATAACATGGTCCTACCACCACATGTGGCTATGGGAGGACAGTCTCCCATCCTCACAACAATAACATGGTCCTACCACCACATGTGGCTATGGGAGGACCAGCCCCCCATCCTCACAACAATAACATGGTCCTACCACCACATGTGGCTATGGGAGGACCAGCCCCCCATCCTCACAACAATAACATGGTCCTACCACCACATGTGGCTATGGGTGGACAGTCTCCCATCCTCACAACAATAACAAGGTCCTACCACCACATGTGGCTATGGGAGAACCAGCCCCCCATCCTCATAACAATAACATGGTCCTATCACCATATGTGGCTATGGGAGGACCAGCCCCCCCCCCCCCATCCTCACAACAATAACATGGTCCTACCACCACATGTGGCTATGGGAGGACAGTCTCCCACCCTCACAACAATAACATTGTCCTACCACATGTGGCTATGGGAGAACCAGCCACCCATCCTCATAACAATAACATGGTCCTATCACCATATGTGGCTATGGGAGGACCAGCTCCCCCCCATCCTCACAACAATAACATGGTCCTACCACCACATGTGGCTATGGGAGGACAGTCTCCCACCCTCACAAAAATAACATGGTCCTACCACCACATGTGGCTATGGGAGGACCAGCCCACCATCCTCACAACAATAACATGGTCCTATCACCATATGTGGCTATGGGAGGACCAGCCCCCCCCCCCATCCTCACAACAATAACATGGTCCTACCACCACATGTGGCTATGGGAGAACCAGCCCCCTATCCTCATAACAATAACATGGTCCTATCACCATATGTGGCTATTGGAGGACCAGCCCCCCCCCCCCCCCCATCCTCACAACAATAACATGGTCCTACCACCACATGTGGCTATGGGAGGACAGTCTCCCACCCTCACAAAAATAACATGGTCCTACCACCACATGTGGCTATGGGAGGACCAGCCCACCATCCTCACAACAATAACATGGTCCTATCACCATATGTGGCTATGGGAGGACCAGCCCCCCCCATCCTCACAACAATAACATGGTCCTACCACCACATGTGGCTATGGGAGGACAGTCTCCCACCCTCACAACAATAACATTGTCCTACCACATGTGGCTATGTGAGGACAGTCTCCCACCCTCACAACAATAACATGGTCCTACCACCACATGTGACTATGGGAGGACTGCCCCCCACCCTCACAACAATAACATGGTCCTACCACCACATGTGGCTATGGGAGGACTGTCCCCCACCCTCACAACAATAAAATGGTCCTACCACAACATGTGGCTATGGGAGGACTGTCCCCCACCCTCACAACAATAACATGGTCCTACCACATGTGGCTATGGGAGGACCATCCCCCACCCTCACGACAATAACATGGTCCTACCACCACATGTGGCTATGGGAGGACAGTCTCCCATCCTCACAACAATAACATGGTCCTACCACCACATGTGGCTATGGGAGGACCAGCCCCCCATCCTCACAACAATAACATTGTCCTACCACCACATGTGGCTATGGGAGGACAGTCTCCCATCCTCACAACAATAACATGGTCCTACCACCACATGTGGCTATGGGAGGACCAGCCCCCCATCCTCACAACAATAACATGGTTCTACCACCACATGTGGCTATGGGAGGACTGTCCCCCATCCTCACAAACATAACATGGTCCTACCACCACATGTGGCTATGTGAGGACAGTCCCCCCACCCTCACAACAATAACATGGTCCTATCACATGTGGCTATGGGAGGACTGTCCCCCCATCCTCACAACAATAACATGGTCCTACCACCACATGTGGCTATGGGAGGACAGTCTCCCACCCTCACAACAATAACATTGTCCTACCACATGTGGCTATGCGTGGACAGTCTCCCACCCTCACAACAATAACATGGTCCTACCACATGTGGCTATGGGAGGACAGTCTCCCACCCTCACAACAATAACATGGTCCTACCACCACATGTGGCTATGGGAGGACTGTCCCCCATCCTCACAACAATAACATGGTCCTACCACATGTGGCTATGGGAGGACAGTCTCCCACCCTCACAACAATAACATGGTCCTACCACCACATGTGGCTATGGGAGGACTGTCCCCCCAACCTCACAACAATAACATGGTCCTACCACCACATGTGGCTATGGGAGGACTGTCCCCCACCCTCACAACAATAACATGGTCCTACCACAACATGTGGCTATGGGAGGACTGTCCCCCACCCTCACAACAATAACATGGTCCTACCACCACATGTGGCTATGGGAGGACCATCCCCCACCCTCACGACAATAACATGGTCCTACCACCACATGTGGCTATGGGAGGACCATCCCCCACCCTCACAACAATAACATGGTCCTAACACCACATGTGGCTATGGGAGGACAGTCCCCCCACCCTCACAACAATAACATGGTCCTACCACATATGGCTATGGGAGGACTGTCCCCCCCACCCTCACAACAATAACATGGTCCTACCACAACATGTGGCTATTGGAGGACAGTCTCCCATCCTCACAACAATATCATGGTCCTACCACCACATGTGGCTATGGGAGGACAGTCTCCCATCCTCACAACAATAACATGGTCCTACCACCACATGTGGCTATGGGAGGACCAGTCCCCCATCCTCACAACAATAACATGGTCCTACCACCACATGTGGCTATGGGAGGACCAGCCCCCCATCCTCACAACAATAACATGGTCCTACCACCACATGTGGCTATGGGTGGACAGTCTCCCATCCACACAACAATAACAAGGTCCTACCACCACCTGTGGCTATGGGAGGACCAGCCCCCCATCCTCACAACAATAACATGGTCCTACCACCACATGTGGCTATGGGAGGACAGTCTCCCATCCTCACAACATTAACATGGTCCTACCACCACATGTGGCTATGGGAGGACCAGCCCCCCATCCTCACAACAATAACATGGTCCTACCACCACATGTGGCTATGGGAGGACAGTCTCCCATCCTCACAACAATAACATGGTCCTACCACCACATGTGGCTATGGGAGGACCAGCCCCCCATCCTCACAACAATAACATGGTCCTACCACCACATGTGGCTATGGGAGGACCAGCCCCCCATCCTCACAACAATAACATGGTCCTACCACCACATGTGGCTATGGGTGGACAGTCTCCCATCCTCACAACAATAACAAGGTCCTACCACCACATGTGGCTATGGGAGAACCAGCCCCCCATCCTCATAACAATAACATGGTCCTATCACCATATGTGGCTATGGGAGGACCAGCCCCCCCCCCATCCTCACAACAATAACATGGTCCTACCACCACATGTGGCTATGGGAGGACAGTCTCCCACCCTCACAACAATAACATTGTCCTACCACATGTGGCTATGGGAGAACCAGCCCCCCATCCTCATAACAATAACATGGTCCTATCACCATATGTGGCTATGGGAGGACCAGCTCCCCCCCCCCCCATCCTCACAACAATAACATGGTCCTACCACCACATGTGGCTATGGGAGGACAGTCTCCCACCCTCACAAAAATAACATGGTCCTACCACCACATGTGGCTATGGGAGGACCAGCCCACCATCCTCACAACAATAACATGGTCCTATCACCATATGTGGCTATGGGAGGACCAGCCCCCCCCCCTCCTCACAACAATAACATGGTCCTACCACCACATGTGGCTATGGGAGAACCAGCCCACTATCCTCATAACAATAACATGGTCCTATCACCATATGTGGCTATGGGAGGACCAGCCCCCCCCCCATCCTCACAACAATAACATGGTCCTACCACCACATGTGGCTATGGGAGGACAGTCTCCCACCCTCACAAAAATAACATGGTCCTACCACCACATGTGGCTATGGGAGGATCAGCCCACCATCCTCACAACAATAACATGGTCCTATCACCACATGTGGCTATGGGAGGACTGTCCCCCACCCTCACAACAATAACATGGTCCTACCACAACATGTGGCTATGGGAGGACTGTCCCCCACCCTCACAACAATAACATGGTCCTACCACAACATGTGGCTATGGGAGGACTGTCCCCCACCCTCACAACAATAACATGGTCCTACCACATGTGGCTATGGGAGGACCATCCCCCACCCTCACGACAATAACATGGTCCTACCACCACATGTGGCTATGGGAGGACAGTCTCCCATCCTCACAACAATAACATGGTCCTACCACCACATGTGGCTATGGGAGGACCAGCCCCCCATCCTCACAACAATAACATTGTCCTACCACCACATGTGGCTATGGGAGGACAGTCTCCCATCCTCACAACAATAACATGGTCCTACCACCACATGTGGCTATGGGAGGACCAGCCCCCCATCCTCACAACAATAACATGGTTCTACCACCACATGTGGCTATGGGAGGACTGTCCCCCATCCTCACAAACATAACATGGTCCTACCACCACATGTGGCTATGGGAGGACAGTCCCCCCACCCTCACAACAATAACATGGTCCTATCACATGTGGCTATGGGAGGACTGTCCCCCCATCCTCACAACAATAACATGGTCCTACCACCACATGTGGCTATGGGAGGACAGTCTCCCACCCTCACAACAATAACATTGTCCTACCACATGTGGCTATGCGTGGACAGTCTCCCACCCTCACAACAATAACATGGTCCTACCACATGTGGCTATGGGAGGACAGTCTCCCACCCTCACAACAATAACATGGTCCTACCACCACATGTGGCTATGGGAGGACTGTCCCCCATCCTCACAACAATAACATGGTCCTACCACATGTGGCTATGGGAGGACAGTCTCCCACCCTCACAACAATAACATGGTCCTACCACCACATGTGGCTATGGGAGGACTGTCCCCCAACCTCACAACAATAACATGGTCCTACCACCACATGTGGCTATGGGAGGACTGTCCCCCACCCTCACAACAATAACATGGTCCTACCACAACATGTGGCTATGGGAGGACTGTCCCCGATCCTCACAACAATAACATGGTCCTACCACCACATGTGGCTATGGGAGGACCATCCCCCACCCTCACGACAATAACATGGTCCTACCACCACATGTGGCTATGGGAGGACCATCCCCCACCCTCACAACAATAACATGGTCCTACCACCACATGTGGCTATGGGAGGACAGTCCCCCCACCCTCACAACAATAACATGGTCCTACCACATGTGGCTATGGGAGGACTGTCCCCCCCCCACCCTCACAACAATAACATGGTCCTACCACAACATGTGGCTATGGGAGGACAGTCTCCCATCCTCACAACAATATCATGGTCCTACCACCACATGTGGCTATGGGAGGACAGTCTCCCATCCTCACAACAATAACATGGTCCTACCACCACATGTGGCTATGGGAGGACCAGTCCCCCATCCTCACAACAATAACATGGTCCTACCACCACATGTGGCTATGGGAGGACCAGCCCCCCATCCTCACAACAATAACATGGTCCTACCACCACATGTGGCTATGGGTGGACAGTCTCCCATCCACACAACAATAACAAGGTCCTACCACCACCTGTGGCTATGGGAGGACCAGCCC
Organism: Cepaea nemoralis; assembly: GCA_014155875.1. Classification (NCBI taxonomy): domain Eukaryota; kingdom Metazoa; phylum Mollusca; class Gastropoda; order Stylommatophora; family Helicidae; genus Cepaea; species Cepaea nemoralis. The sequence continues at coordinate 100,167 of JACEFZ010023859.1, forward strand.
CCATCCTCACAACAATAACATGGTCCTACCACCACATGTGGCTATGGGAGGACAGTCTCCCATCCTCACAACATTAACATGGTCCTACCACCACATGTGGCTATGGGAGGACCAGCCCCCCATCCTCACAACAATAACATGGTCCTACCACCACATGTGGCTATGGGAGGACGGTCTCCCATCCTCACAACAATAACATGGTCCTACCACCACATGTGGCTATGGGAGGACCAGCCCCCCATCCTCACAACAATAACATGGTCCTACCACCACATGTGGCTATGGGAGGACCAGCCCCCCATCCTCACAACAATAACATGGTCCTACCACCACATGTGGCTATGGGTGGACAGTCTCCCATCCTCACAACAATAACAAGGTCCTACCACCACATGTGGCTATGGGAGAACCAGCCCCCCATCCTCATAACAATAACATGGTCCTATCACCATATGTGGCTATGGGAGGACCAGCCCCCCCCCCCCCCATCCTCACAACAATAACATGGTCCTACCACCATATGTGGCTATGGGAGGACAGTCTCCCACCCTCACAACAATAACATTGTCCTACCACATGTGGCTATGGGAGAACCAGCCCCCCATCCTCATAACAATAACATGGTCCTATCACCATATGTGGCTATGGGAGGACCAGCTCCCCCCCCCCATCCTCACAACAATAACATGGTCCTACCACCACATGTGGCTATGGGAGGACAGTCTCCCACCCTCACAAAAATAACATGGTCCTACCACCACATGTGGCTATGGGAGGACCAGCCCACCATCCTCACAACAATAACATGGTCCTATCACCATATGTGGCTATGGGAGGACCAGCCCCCCCCCCCCATCCTCACAACAATAACATGGTCCTACCACCACATGTGGCTATGGGAGAACCAGCCCACTATCCTCATAACAATAACATGGTCCTATCACCATATGTGGCTATGGGAGGACCAGCCCCCCCCCCCCATCCTCACAACAATAACATGGTCCTACCACCACATGTGGCTATGGGAGGACAGTCTCCCACCCTCACAAAAATAACATGGTCCTACCACCACATGTGGCTATGGGAGGATCAGCCCACCATCCTCACAACAATAACATGGTCCTATCACCATATGTGGCTATGGGAGGACCAGCCCCCCCCCCCCATCCTCACAACAATAACATGGTCCTACCACCACATGTGGCTATGGGAGGACAGTCTCCCACCCTCACAACAATAACATTGTCCTACCACATGTGGCTATGTGAGGACAGTCTCCCACCCTCACAACAATAACATGGTCCTACCACCACATGTGACTATGGGAGGACTGTCCCCCACCCTCACAACAATAACATGGTCCTACCACCACATGTGGCTATGGGAGGACTGTCCCCCACCCTCACAACAATAACATGGTCCTACCACAACATGTGGCTATGGGAGGACTGTCCCCCACCCTCACAACAATAACATGGTCCTACCACATGTGGCTATGGGAGGACCATCCCCCACCCTCACGACAATAACATGGTCCTACCACCACATGTGGCTATGGGAGGACCATCCCCCACCCTCACAACAATAACATGGTCCTACCACCACATGTGGCTATGGGAGGACAGTCCCCCCACCCTCACAACAATAACATGGTCCTATCACATGTGGCTATGGGAGGACTGTCCCCCCCCCCCATCCTCACAACAATAACATGGTCCTACCACAACATGTGGCTATGGGAGGACTGTCCCCCACCCTCACAACAATAACATGGTCCTACCACCACATGTGGCTATGGGAGGACCATCCCCCACCCTCACGACAATAACATGGTCCTACCACCACATGTGGCTATGGGAGGACCATCCCCCACCCTCACAACAATAACATGGTCCTACCACCACATGTGGCTATGGGAGGACAGTCCCCCCACCCTCACAACAATAACATGGTCCTATCACATGTGGCTATGGGAGGACCGTGTCCCAGCAGGCGGCATGATTAGCCCAGTGATCCTATGGGACATGGTCCATGTGCTGCACAGTTGAGTGACTGAGTGATTGGAGTATTCAAACCTGAAGCAGCTCAGCCAAAGTACATGTTTTATGTGATCATATGGTGCAGCAACAGTATTCCAGATGTGTTTCACCATGTTATGTTTCACCATGTTATGTTTCACCATGTTATGTTTCACAATGTTGTGTTTCACCATGTTATGTTTCACCATGTTGTGTGTCACCATGTTATGTTTCACAATGTTGTGTTTCACCATGTTATGTTTCACAATGTTGTGTTTCACCATGTTATGTTTCACCATGTTGTGTTTCACCATGTTATGTTTCACCATATTATATTTCACAATGTTGTGTTTCACCATGTTATGTTTCACCATGGTATGTTTCACCATGTTATGTTTCACCATGTTGTGTTTCACCATGTTGTGTAGATCTGTATGCCAGAACGATAGTGCCATGTTGGTGGTGGTGTAATGGTTATGATGTTACACTGACAATGGCATGATTGTTGGCTGGACAAGGGTTCAATGTCAGCTCTCAACATTCGTTATGGGAGGGAAAGACTGATCACGTATTGCTCCATGCCCCCAGGCAGACACAATACAATGTTGGTAACATGTCACATAGCCACAGATGACTGCTACATACAATGGTGGTAACATGTCACATAGCCACAGATGTCTGCTACATACAATGGTGGTAACATGTCACATAGCCACAGGAGATGTCTGCTACATACAATGTTGGTAACATGTCACATAGCCACAGCAGATGCCTGCTACATACAATGTTGGTAACATGTCACATAGCCACAGCAGATAGCTGCAACATACAATGGTGGTAACATGTTACATAGCCACAGCAGATGCCTGCTACATACAATGGTGGTAACATGTCACATAGCCACAGCAGATGCCTGCTACATACAATGGTGGTAACATGTTACATAGCCACAGCAGATGCCTGCTACATACAATGGTGGTAACATGTCACATAGCCACAGCAGATAGCTGCAACATACAATGGTGGTAACATGTTACATAGCCACAGCAGATGCCTGCTACATACAATGGTGGTAACATGTCACATAGCCACAGCAGATGCCTGCTACATACAATGTTGGTAACATGTCACATAGCCACAGCAGATGCCTGCTACATACAATGTTGGTAACATGTCACATAGCCACAGCACATGTCTGCTACATACAATGTTGGTAACATGTCACATAGCCACAGCAGATGCCTGCTACATACAATGGTGGTAACATGTCACATAGCCACAGCACATGTCTGCTACATACAATGGTGGTAACATGTCACATAGCCACAGCACATGTCTGCTACATACAATGGTGGTAACATGTCACATAGCCACAGATGTCTGCTACATACAATGGTGGTAACATGTCACATAGCCACAGCAGATGCCTGCTACATACAATGGTGGTAACATGTCACATAGCCACAGCAGATGTCTGCTACATACAATGTTGGTAACATGTCACATAGCCACAGATGTCTGCTACATACAATGGTGGTAACATATCACATAGCCACAGATGTCTGCTACATACAATGTTGGTAACATGTCACATAGCCACAGCAGATGTCTGCTACATACAATGTTGGTAACATGTCACATAGCCACAGCAGATGCCTGCTACATACAATGTTGGTAACATGTCACATAGCCACAGCAGATAGCTGCTACATACAATGGTGGTAACATGTTACATAGCCACAGATGTCTGCTACATACAATGTTGGTAACATGTCACATAGCCACAGATGTCTGCTACATACAATGTTGGTAACATGTCACATAGCCACAGCGGATGTCTGCTACATACAATGGTGGTAACATGTCACATAGTCACAGGAGATGTCTGCTACATACAATGGTGGTAACATGTCACATAGACACAGATGTCTGCTACATACAATGTTGGTAACATGTCACATAGCCACAGATGTCTGCTACATACAATGTTGGTAACATGTCACATAGCCACAGATGTCTGCTACATACAATGTTGGTAACATGTCACATAGCCACAGATGTCTGCTACATACAATGTTGGTAACATGTCACATAGCCACAGCAGATGTCTGCTACATACAATGGTGGTAACATGTCACATAGCCACAGAGATGTCTGCTACATACAATGGTGGTAACATGTCACATAGCCACAGCAGATGTCTGCTACATACAATGTTGGTAACATGTCACATAGCCACAGATGTCTGCTACATACAATGTTGGTAACATGTCACATAGCCACAGCAGATGTCTGCTACATACAATGGTGGTAACATGTCACATAGCCACAGATGCCTCCTACATACAATGGTGGTAACATGTCACATAGCCACAGATGCCTGCTACATACAATGGTGGTAACATGTCACATAGCCACAGCAGATGTCTGCTACATACAATGGTGGTAACATGTCACATAGCCACAGCAGATGCCTGCTACATACAATGTTGGTAACATGTCACATAGCCACAGCAGATGTCTGCTACATACAATGGTGGTAACATGTCACATAGCCACAGCAGATGTCTGCTACATACAATGGTGGTAACATGTCACATAGCCACAGCAGATGTCTGCTACATACAATGTTGGTAACATGTCACATAGCCACAGATGTCTGCTACATACAATGTTGGTAACATGTCACATAGCCACAGCAGATGTCTGCTACATACAATGGTGGTAACATGTCACATAGCCACAGCAGATGTCTGCTACATACAATGGTGGTAACATGTCACATAGCCACAGATGTCTGCTACATACAATGGTGGTAACATGTCACATAGCCACAGCAGATGCCTGCTACATACAATGGTGGTAACATGTCACATAGCCACAGCAGATGTCTGCTACATACAATGTTGGTAACATGTCACATAGCCACAGATGTCTGCTACATACAATGGTGGTAACATATCACATAGCCACAGATGTCTGCTACATACAATGTTGGTAACATGTCACATAGCCACAGCAGATGTCTGCTACATACAATGTTGGTAACATGTCACATAGCCACAGCAGATGTCTGCTACATACAATGTTGGTAACATGTCACATAGCCACAGCAGATGCTGCTACATACAATGGTGGTAACAATGTCACATAGCCACAGATGTCTGCTACATACAATGTTGGTAACATGTCACATAGCCACAGATGTCTGCTACATACAATGTTGGTAACATGTCACATAGCCACAGCAGATGTCTGCTACATACAATGGTGGTAACATGTCACATAGTCACAGGAGATGTCTGCTACATACAATGGTGGTAACATGTCACATAGACACAGATGTCTGCTACATACAATGTTGGTAACATGTCACATAGCCACAGATGTCTGCTACATACAATGTTGGTAACATGTCACATAGCCACAGATGTCTGCTACATACAATGTTGGTAACATGTCACATAGCCACAGATGTCTGCTACATACAATGTTGGTAACATGTCACATAGCCACAGCGGATGTCTGCTACATACAATGGTGGTAACATGTCACATAGTCCACAGAGATGTCTGCTACATACAATGGTGGTAACATGTCACATAGCCACAGATGTCTGCTACATACAATGTTGGTAACATGTCACATAGCCACAGATGTCTGCTACATACAATGTTGGTAACATGTCACATAGCCACAGCAGATGTCTGCTACATACAATGGTGGTAACATGTCACATAGCCACAGATGCCTGCTACATACAATGGTGGTAACATGTCACATAGCCACAGATGTCTGCTACATACAATGGTGGTAACATGTCACATAGCCACAGCAGATGTCTGCTACATACAATGGTGGTAACATGTCACATAGCCACAGATGCCTGCTACATACAATGTTGGTAACATGTCACATAGCCACAGTAGATGCCTGCTACATACAATGTTGGTAACATGTCACATAGCCACAGCAGATGTCTGCTACATACAATGGTGGTAACATGTCATATAGCCACAGCAGATGCCTGCTACATACAATGTTGGTAACATGTCACATAGCCACAGATGTCTGCTACATACAATGGTGGTAACATGTCACATAGCCACAGATGTCTGCTACATACAATGGTGGTAACATGTCACATAGCCACAGATGTCTGCTACATACAATGTTGGTAACATGTCACATAGCCACAGATGTCTGCTACATACAATGTTGGTAACATGTCACATAGCCACAGATGTCTGCTACATACAATGGTGGTAACATGTCACATAGCCACAGCAGATGCCTGCTACATACAATGTTGGTAACATGTCACATAGCCACAGATGTCTGCTACATACAATGGTGGTAACATGTCACATAGCCACAGATGTCTGCTACATACAATGTTGGTAACATGTCACATAGCCACAGATGTCTGCTACATACAATGTTGGTAACATGTCACATAGCCACAGATGTCTGCTACATACAATGTTGGTAACATGTCACATAGCCACAGATGTCTGCTACATACAATGGTGGTAACATGTCACATAGCCACAGATGTCTGCTACATACAATGTTGGTAACATGTCACATAGCCACAGATGTCTGCTACATACAATGGTGGTAACATGTCACATAGCCACAGATGTCTGCTACATACAATGGTGGTAACATGTCACATAGCCACAGATGTCTGCTACATACAATGGTGGTAACATGTCACATAGCCACAGATGTCTGCTACATACAATGGTGGTAACATGTCACATAGCCATAGCAGATGTCTGCTACATACAATGTTGGTAACATGTCACATAGCCACAGATGTCTGCTACATACAATGTTGGTAACATGTCACATAGCCACAGATGTCTGCTACATACAATGTTGGTAACATGTCACATAGCCACAGATGTCTGCTACATACAATGTTGGTAACATGTCACATAGCCACAGATGTCTGCTACATACAATGTTGGTAACATGTCACATAGCCACAGCAGATGTCTGCTACATACAATGGTGGTAACATGTCACATGGCCACAGATGTCTGCTACATACAATGTTGGTAACATGTCACATAGCCACAGATGTCTGCTACATACAATGTTGGTAACATATCACATAACCACAGCAGATGTCTGCTACATACAATGTTGGTAACATGTCACATAGCCACAGATGCCTGCTACATACAATGTTGGTAACATGTCACATAGCCGCAGCAGATGTCTGCTACAGGACTTGTGTGTTATGTGGAAATTATGGGATATTCATAAATGTCAGTAACAATGCTTTGACAGTAACTGCAAGGGGAAGATGAGACCAACAAACTGTATCTTCTCATCGCTGATTATTCACCAGAGGTGTTTCAACTCAGTAGAGTTTGTGGTATTTAAATGTTAAGATCACTGTTACAGCCTGTTTGTAGTCAACTCATTTATATCCAAAACTGGGCACTCATATGTTAGATAAATTATAGAGTTCACATCAAAGTAACATTTAGCCATTGCACTAATGCATCCCTGGTTTGCGAGATAGAGGTATCCCCTATCAAAATAAATGTAAGATGCCTCCTTTCCTCTGTTAGTCTATGGGACACCCTTGGGCAAGGTGGAGCACCCATTAAGCCTCCAATCAGGGTTACATGAAGCCATGGAAGCAGGTGGTGGAGTGTGAGAGCAGCCGGCAGATTCTTGTTGGTTATGGTCTGCACTCTGCAGCGATAGGCAGATGATCTCATCAGTAGAGACAATGGCTATGGCCACCGACTAGTACAGTCACTGCCCAGAAGGAAAGCAACAGCAAACTACCTTTTGCAAAATTGCCAAGAAACCACTAACAACCATGAAGAAAACATAATAAGAAAGAGATCTGGTGGCGAGACCCCCAGGCCAGGCAGATCAGATAACACTGGGGAAGAGTGTGACACAGGGACCAGTACTAGTAATCGTGATGACGGAGTTAATCCTGACTGTGTTACCAAAGAAATCCCCTGTGTCAGACTACGAAACAGAGTGAGAATAGGAACGTGGAGTGTGAGAAGTCTGTATGAGGGAAAGCTTAAAGTAGTATGTGATGAGATTGAGAGGTTAAATATTCAAACTTTAGGAATTAGTGAACATCACTGGAGAGGCAAGGGACATTTTACAACTGAAAATGGAAGTCTTTTCATATATTCTGGTAGAGATGTCGGAGGCCAGAGTGGAGTGGCATTTTGTTTAGATAAAACTACGGCAAAAGCTTTAATGGGATCCATATATAATGTACCATGCTGATAAGTGTGGGTGGTCATATTTTGCCATCTCACTTGATCACCAGAGTCATGTATCATCTCAGTGTTTCTTACTCGACCATGCCACGTGGCCAAGCCATCTAGGTATTTACTTCTTGGTCTTCCCCTTGGTCTGTTCCCTTCGATCTTGCCAGTTGTCACCAAGTTCTCCAAGTCATTTCTTCTCATAACAAGCCCAAAAAATTTTGACTGTCTACGTCTAATGTCTCTAATCAGTTTACGATCTTCATGTTTCTTGAAGGACTTGCTCATTGGTTTTTCTGTCTGTCCATTGTATTGTTTGCATTTTCCTCAGAAACCACATTTCCACAGCCATCAGATGTTTTCCAGCTTGTCTGCTCATTGTCCACGCTTCACATCCATATAAAAGAACAGGTTATATGTAGCACTTCAACACTCTTTTTCTCGGTTTCAATTGATATTTTTATTGGTCAGTATGTTTTTCATCTTCCAAAAGACTACCTTTGCAATGGCAGTTCTTGTTCTAATCTCTTCAAGGCATCTCCCATCAGATGTTATGAGTGTTCCGAGATAATTGTACCTATTCACTTGTTGAAGAATATGCCCATTTACTTGTATATTACATTTTGGTATTTCTTCCTTCCTAGTGACGACCATAATCTGAGTCTTTTTACAATTCAATTCTAACCCTAGTTGGTAAGTGTATGTAACAACCGTATCTACTAAATGTTGCAGGTCCTGTGTTAGTTAGTGATAGAATCCTCACTATCAGACTTAAGCTCGTCTGAAAAACACAACTCTCATACAGATATATGCATCTACTTCAACAGCAGAGGAGTACGAAATTGAAGATTTTTACAACACACTGCAATAAGATTGGTCATAATGATATAGCAATAATACTGGAAGATTTTAATGCAAAAGTAGGTATAGGAAGAGCTGAAAATGAGAGACACGTTTTATGAAAATTTGGATTGGAAAATAGAAATGATGCAGGTGACACATTAATTGAATTTTGTACAGAAAATTAGTTAACGATAGCCAACACACTTTTCAAACAACACACAAGAAAACTCTTCACATGGAAGTTCCCGGACAGCATTACCGAAAATCAGATAGATTATATTTTAATACAAAGAAGATGGAGATCAAGCATAACATCTGCAAAAACCCTACGAAGTGCAGACTGTGATACAGATAATCAGTTATTAGAAACAGATCTGAAATTAAAACTCAAACAGCTTACCCGAGGATAAAAATCAATATATACAAGATTGCTGTACCAGAATAGCACAATATCATAAGACTGGAAGAGATGACAAAATGTTAAAATAAATGAAGTTATTGACAAGAAATGTTCAACCTCAATTGAATGTTATCTGTGACAAGCTGGGAAATACCTTAACAGAATCTAGACAAATTCTAGAAAGATAGCAGGAGTACTGCAATGGAATGTATGATATGAGTGACAGTGAGGATATGAATGAGATACATGAGCCAATGACAGCAGAGACAGAACCTGAACCCTCATTAGATGAAATTTCATGGGCAATAAAGAACCTGAAGAATGGTAAATCACCTGGATGTGATGAGATACCAGCTGAATTAATTAAAGCGGGAGGAGAAGCATACAAATCTATCACACATTATGTAAAAATACATGGAAATATGGTATATGGCCAAAAGATTGGAAAAGAACTATCTTCATTCCAATACCAAAAAAAAGGGCAACCTGAATTTATGCACCAACTATAGAACTGTTGCCCTGATCAGTCATGCAAGTAAAATTCTACTAAAAATCATAATGGGAAAACTTTGTAAGAAAATAGAAGAAGAAATTAACATGGTTCAAGCTGGATTTAGACAAGGAAGAGGAACAAGAGATCATATACTCATCATGCGTTTAATAATAGAGAAGTGCAGAGAATTTAATGTAAACCTATTCTCATGTTTTGTGGATTATTCAAAGGCATTTGACTGTGTACAACATCAGAAACTTTTGGAAATCATGAGGATTATGGGCTTTCCATCACATGTAGACAACTCATAAAAATGCTCTATCTAGACCAACAAGCAGCGGTTAGAATAGATGGTGAGACATCAGATTGGTTTGACACCAAGCAAGGAGCCCGCCAGGGCTGCGTGCTGTCACCCTATTTGCTTAACCCGTACGCCGAAAAAAAAAAAAAAGAGAAATGTCAGAGATGATATAACCAGGGAGCAATATGATGCCCTAAATATCGGTGGACATGAAATATCAGAGATTCTGTATGCTGATGATACAGTATTGCTATCCACATCACAAAATGGTATAGAAAACTTAATAACCTCAACCCAAAGAAATAGTAAAAATCACAACTTATATCTTAACACAGCAAAATCAAAGATAATGCATACAGATTATACTACTGTGGAGAAAGAAAGCTTTCATATGCGGTGTCTGCGAAGAATTCTTGGTACTAAGTGGCAAGACAAAATCACAAATACTGAAGTATTGGAAAGATCAGGTTGTGTGACAGTTTATTCCATGCTCAGTCTTCGTAGACTTAGACTGTCACACACCTGTCTCCGCATGCATGTACGTGCATACACATCTAGAGCATACTGGTTATATTCCGGCGCCAGAGACTCACCGTCACCCCTTCTCCTGTTAGTTTAAACGGGCCCGCCACGTGAAGGCCAGGAGTTGGACTTTTGCTGCATAGGTTATGTATTCACGAGCCATTGAGGTATTTAAGCAATGTTGGGCGCTCACCCCAACACTGCGCCTCGGCTACATACAGCAACATTTGGAACCCACTTGGGGATGTAAACTACAAGTACCTCTGAAGTCAGAGTGGGTTTCCTGATGGCAAGTGACACTGTTAATAGGTAAATCTAATCCACAAGCAAATTTCAGTCCAGCACTACTAGAAGTAGTGTGTATGGACTATGATTGCGTTCAAAGCGAGTGAGTGGGAAAGAAAAACATACTGGATACAGCTGTGCGAGATAAACTAGTAGTTTATATTGCCTGCTCTACCTGCAGTAACAATCTGGTCACATTTCAGTCCTACTAGGCATATGACAAACATTACTATATTTATAAGGAAAACAAACATGTATTGTAACAACTTACTTCAATACCAGCTTCTTGCTTTATTTCACTTTTAATAAATACAGGAAATATTGGCCTACTTGGTTTTGTCTGAGAAACATACAGGACAATGCATGTTATGACAGTCTGTCTTCAAATGTTAATGAAGAAATGTGTTTCTTATTCAATATGAAAATGGAAAGACAAGTGAGACAAGTAGAACTAAACAAAATTCAATGAATTGAGACACAAACTGGTGTGGGTAGGGGACACACATTGGAAACAGTCTATTAATGGGTCAATGAGACAGTATGACTGCTGGCCAATTGCTGGCCAAGAAACATCTTCTCCTCAAGGCACATTTGAATGACCCAAAGTCAACATAAAAAAAAGATGCCTTCAAGAACATTCAGAGAGTAGTGCAGCAGAAACTTCGGCACATGCGGGACTCCTGGCTGAGCAGCAAAGCTGATGAAATTCAAGGCTTTGCTGACAGACATGATATGAAAAACTTCTACGACTCACTGAAAGTGGTCTATGGTCCTACATCACCAGGTACAGCTCCCCTCCTCAGTGCAGATGGGGGAACATTGGTCACCAATAAGAAAGAAATCCTTCAGAGCTGGGCAGAGCATTTCAGCAACATCTTAAACGCAACTTTCTTCTTCGATGATGAAACCATCAACTGCCTTCCTCAAGTTCCCACTAATGATACACTTGATGACCTGCCAACCATAGTGGAAGTAAACAAAGCCATCCAGCAACTCTCCAGCGGCAAGGCACCTGGTCCGGACTCCATCCCGGCAGAGATATACAAGGCAGGTGGGCCGGTCCTAACAGAGCAGCTTCACCAAGTCTTTACAAACATATGGGTGAAAGAGACCATGCCACAAGATTTCAAGGACACGTCAATAGTCCACCTTTACAAACGTAAAGGAAACCGCCAATCCTGTGACAACCACCGAGGCATCTCCTTGCTTTCAATTGCAGGGAAGATACTCGCCAGAATTCTTCTCAATCGCCTCACGGCCCATCTCGATCAAGGTCTTCTTCCCGAGAGCCAGTGTGGCTTCAGAAAAGAACGTGGAACTGTTGACATGATTTTCGCTGCAAGGCAGCTGCAAGAGAAATGTCAGGAACAGAACTGTGAAATGTTCTCCACTTTCATTGACCTCACCAAGGCTTTTGATACAGTCAGCAGAGAAGAACTGTGGACGATTATGGCAAAATATGGCTGTCCACGAAAGTTTGTCCAAATAGTGCGGCTATTTCATGATGGCATGCAGGCAAGAGTACAGGAAAATGGTGAACTGTCTGAATCCTTTCCTGTCACCAATGGAGTGAAACAAGGATGTGTCCTGGCACCAACGCTGTTCAGCCTCATGTTTTCAGCTATGTTGACGAATGCCTTCAAGAACAACGACATTGGAATAGACATCAACTACCGCATGGATGGAAAGTTATTCAATCTCAGAAGGCTGAAAGCTAAAACCAAAATTAACAGCGACACCGTCAGAGAGCTCCTGTTTGCTGATGATTGCGCTCTATAAGCCAACTCAGAGACGGACATGCAACACAATGTTTCAGCTTTCTCACATGCCTGTGCCAACTTTGGGCTCAATGTCAATTTGGAGAAGACTGTAGTTATGTACCAGCCAGCTCCAGGGAATAATCACACTGTGCTGAATATCAAGGTGAACTGTCATAGACTAAGTGTTGTGGACAAATTCACCTATCTTGGCAGCACTGTGTCACAAGCTGCCACAATTTATGATGAAGCAAATGCAAGAATCTCCAAGGCCAGCGCGGCCTTTGGCAGACTGTACAAGAATGTATGGGACAGAAATGAATAAGCCTGCAAACAAAGCTGAAAGTCTACAAAGCAGTTGTATTAACCACACTGCTATATGCTTGTGAAACCTGGACTGTTTATCAGCGACACGCTAGGAAATTAAACCACTTCCACACAGTCTGCCTTAGGAAGTTACTAAAGATTAAATGGCAAGACAAGATCCCAGACACTGAAGTCCTAGAAAGAGCGTCCATGCCCAGTATCCACACTTTACTAATGAAGAATCAGATTTGCTGGGCTGGTCACTTGACTCGCATGCCAGATCACAGGCTCCCTAAACGAATTCTTTACAGCGAGTTGCGTTGTAGTAAACGCTCCCAAGGCGGCCAGAGGAAATGCTTTAAAGACACTTTGAAAATCTCACTGAGCACATAGTGCTTTTTGGTTACAGCAATCCATAACATCTGATGGGAGATGTCTTGGAGAGATTAGAGCTAGAAACACAATGGCAAAGGTAGCCTATTGCAAGATGGAAAATATACTGGCCAATAAAAAGGTGTTATTTGCAATGAGAAAAAGTGTTGAAATGCTACACAGAACGTGTAATTTTATATGGATGTGAAGCATGGACAATGAGCAGACAAGCTGAAAAACATCTAGTGGCTATGGAAATGTGGTTTCTGAGGAAAATGCAAATAATATAATGGACAGACAGAAAAACCAATGACCAAGTTTTACAAGAAAAAAAAATAAAAACTGTAAACTGAAATGAGATGTAGACATTCAAAATTGTTTGGACATGTTATAAGAAGAAATACATTAGAGAACTTGGTGACAACTGGCAAGATTGAGGGGGAAAGAACAAGGGGAAGGTAGAGAAGTAAATACCTAGAGGGCGTGACCATGTGGTATGGTCAAGACAAGAATATAGAGCTGATCCATGACTCTGGTGATTGTGTGAGATGTTGAAACATGACAGCCAACGCTTACCGGCATGGCACATAATGAATTAATCCCTGATCTTATCTGTTTCTTGTTGGGCGTGATCTGGTTGATCAAGATAGTTCTGCATTTGTTCAATGGACTTTCCTTTAATTATAATATTTAATTTTTGGTACAGAAATAGCTGAACATTGGTATTACTATTAAAAACACCATCAAGAATTGGGAAATTATTCAAGTCAATGCAAAAAGCAATATGAAACATACAATTTATATCCAAGTGCAACCAAACCACAAATAATGGCACTAATTCTTCAAGTCATTCTTTAACTCCTAAGTCATATAAATTCTTCATTTCAGAGTAGTGCTTCAATTATTATTAATTCATCAAGCCACACTAATTCTTCAAGTCATACAGAATAAATAGCTTAAATAGATGGAGATCTGCAGTAACATCAAATATTCTTACTTCAAAATCTGGTTCCATTTTTATGCTTGTACTTGATAACAGACTGTCTGTTTCCATGTTTCATTTAGTCTGAAAGAAAAAAGGTGAAAGTCAGGATAGAAACATGTAGTGTTTAATTTAATACAGAAGCTGTATAAATAAAAACTAAAGATAGTCACAAGTAGTGTTTGACATAACTCATATACTATAGTTATACATTACTAGAAGATCAGTGTGTCAGACCTCAGTTTGACATGATTCACATACTATACAGTTATACATTACTAGAAGATCAGTGTGTCAGACCTCAGTTTGACATGATCCACATACTATACAGTTGTACATTACTAGAAGATCAGTGTGTCAGACCTCAGTTTGATATGATCCACATACTATACAGTTATACATTACTAGAAGATCAGTGACAGACCTCAGTTTGTATAAGGTTTGCTTCCTCTGTTAGGCTTATTCCATCCAAGGTCTGAGTTGGTTTCTTTGTCTCACAAGTTTGCCAGGGCTGCTGCCTTAAAGCCACTCTGTGCCATGTTCAACTGAGGTGGGATTTTTGTTGTGCCGTTTGCACATGGACCTCCTGTTTTTCATCCGTATCTGAGAAATCTAGGTATCTTATTTCATGTCCAATAGATGAATAGATAAAGGGGTATGCGATATCATTAGACACCAGCAATTCTTAAAGTAATTCTTGCTCTATGATGAGATCGAACCCGGAACCTTATGTGCCTGAAGTGACAATGTAACCTCCAATCCATGACTAACGTAGGGCTTGAAGACAGGAAAGTTTTGGGTGACACTTGAAAGCGAAAGTATTGAAGAAATCAAACAATTTTGAATACAAGTATTTAAAGGGTTGGTAAGTGTCCCCTTCAGGACGAACATTTACATCGCTAACTGGCCTTATCAGTCACATTTGCTACCGCCGTGGGTTGTAGTTATTATATGCCTTTTTGAAGCACAATGATAACAAATACAAACTATCCTCTGTCAAGGGGGCAAGGTGCCAATGAAGTTTCCCCTTCAATTAATAATAATAATAATAATATACAACAGGTATGGAAACTTGATTATTTGGTTGCCTCGGGATTTGAAACCCAAATACCGAGCACAACCCACCACTGGCAACGCCGATCGAATTCCGGCACGAACCCAAGGCCTATCCACATCATGGAAGCACTACACTCGAGTTTCGCCCCCGTTTGAGCTCGTCAGCAGTGCACATCCACGACCGGATCCGGAAACAAGCCCCGGACCACGCGTGTGAAGCGGGTGTGCAACCACGCAGCACACACTGGACACGCCAAATTATCACACCGGAATACCACAACGCCACCCATCGTAGGCTATGCTCAAGATTGCCCAATCGCCGTGACTGACGTCCGTCAATCGATGTGGACCCGAACGATCAGGACTTCTCACTGGCAAGGAACACCAGGCCTCCTAAATCCAGTGAGCAAAGATAAAATTGATTATTTGGTTGCCTCGGGATTTGAAACCCAAATACCGAGCACAACCCACCACTGGCAACGCCGTATGGAAACATAAATATTAGTTTATTTTAGTATTATTATGATTTATCTGATAGATAGGAATCTTTGCTATTGTTTTATTTTTAAAACTTAATAGTAGCAATGTCAGAGTTATCGAACTTTCCCGGGTGGGGCGGGTAAGGTATTTCTTAATTTCGCGAACTTTTAGTTGTGCCGAACGATTTCACTTCCATCTAAGAATCAATTAAACGAAAGCAGTGTGGTACGATGAAAGGGGAAGTTATTCTCATATTTTAAGTATTGGTCCTTCTGCTAGAAGCCAACTTACTGAGGCGAAAAAACCATTTTCTCTGGTTTTATTTTGATTCTATTTACGAATATTAAGGTAATTTGTCTTATAACTCCTGTAACTTAAAGAAGTTTAAACTTTTTATTGCATTTTTGAATGCCTCGTCCAATTTTACATAAATGTGAAGAGTTTCTGAAACACACTGCTGGTGTTTGCTGGAGTTCAGGACAAAATATTTAGTTTAGTGACATGGCCATGGCCATCATGACTCATACTCAAAATTGAAGATTGCAGCGCCCATACAATAAACTATAGCGGACCTGTATTTATTTATAATTAGAACTGGTAATTTAAGTACTAAAACTAAACAGAATACAAGTGTCATGTGTAGCAGTAATGTATCTGTGTACTTGCATAATATTTCAGCATTTTACATGACTGAAAATAATTCTGGAAGCCAGTTTTCAGACCCGTCTGTAAACTTGTAAGTAGTGTAAGTTGTAACTGTAAGTAAGGAGTACTTTTTTTCTAAGCTGCGCTGCAGCACTTAATTATTTAAATTTTCAAATATTTAAATACAGTACTGTAAAATAAGTTATATGTTTTAAATAAGTTACTATCTAATTATTAATTGCTCACTATTAGATACAGAACAGTGTAATTGTAGAGCAGAAGTAGAAATCAATTTTTAGTGAATATTTAATTATTTAATATTTTAATTTTTTATTATTTAATATCTTAATAATTAATTAACTGCTGCTTAATTTGTGCAGCAGTTACAAACTTACTTACTTACATTAATGCATGATATTTAATCAACAAAAGAAAGCTGTCGCAATGCAGTTAGAACATTAAAACAATATGATAGTAGATGGTCGTGCTGTACCTGATGTGCTGAGAGAAGTGAGGAGTCTCATTCATGCCAACGAACCAGACAAGCTAATACAGGAAAGGACTCTTACTAATAATTTACATATTTTAGAAATTAGTTGTGAAACATAAAAAGCAATTAACCAAAGAATGGCCATCACTTGTGACACTCTTTCTTGAACCATTTCCTGTAACATTTAAGATTCTGCCTGTCACACCCACTTTGCCACAGCCTGTGTCAATTTGATAAAACAATTGAGGTGCACACCTTCCTGTGGTGAGTTTCTATATATTTGTTAAAATATGAATAAATTTAGTGGAACTGTGATCAATCAATCAGGTGCCGTCTCCACAATGAAGGTTGGCTGCAATGGATCTCCAACACTGTCTGTCTCTCACCCTGACTGTACATTCTCTTGATGTTATCTTCCCACTTGTATCATTGTCTACCTCTTGCTTGCTTGCCCTCCAGTATAGTTTTTATAAGTGTCGTGTCTTTTAATGTGGCCGAAATATTTCACTTCTTCTTCTTCTTCTTCTTCTTCTTCTTCTTCTTCTTCTTCAGCGTTTTGAGCCATTGAGGTTCTTTGCTGCAGATACAATCCGTCTCCATTCATCTCTCTGGTTGACCTTCTCTTGCCAGTCGTTGATTCCAAGTGCTTGTAGGTCTGTATGTATATTATCTCTCCACCGTCTTCTTGGTCTACTTGCCTCTTTTTTTTTTCTTTTTGTACTGCAATATAGCTGAAAATATAAAAAATATAAAATTACACAGAGTAATGAAGCTTACATAAAAGAATAACGAAAAACACAGGACGTTTTGACTAGCTTCATCAGCGAACAAATACCTACACAAAATACGATAACTAATCACGGAGAAGACCCTCCAGTGACTACATTGTTAATTAGGTCACGGCACATCCTATCAAAAAATAAAAAATACATCAAGTTAGGCCTCGCCGCCTCGGACTTAATGATATATGGCACAAAGTTGTCCGTTTAAAATTAAACAAGCCACGGTAATAGAAGGCAAATAATAAACAATTGGCAGCCATTTTAAATTGTTAATTAGGTCACAGCACATCCTATCAAAAAGTAAAAAGTACATCAAGTTGGGCCTCACTGCCCCAGATGCAATGATATATGGCATGTTGTCTGTTTAAAATTAAACAAGCCACGATAATAGAAGGCAAATAATAAACAATTGGCAGCCATTTTAAATTGTTAATTAGGTCACAGTATATCCTATAGAAAAATAAAAAAATACGTCAAGTTAGGCCTTGCCGCCCCGGACGCAATGATATATGGCACAACGTTGTCCGTTTAAAAATAAACAAGCCATGGTAATAGAAGGCAGAATTTCTCAGCTTCCAATTTTAGGGCCGCGAGAAAATCTGACTTATCTTTTAGGTTATCATTGAACTTCCTGGTATTAAATTACCTCACCAAAAAATTCATAACTCCGCTTAGAATTAATGTACACTCTTCAGTTGAGATACCGTTGGATTCGTCTTGTCAAGCTCTATATAAATGGTATGACATCATAAGTAAAAACCCAATTTTTAAATATTGACCAAAATTGCTATTAATAGTACATATATTATATTATATAATATTCAATCAATCAATCATGTGCCATGCCGGAAAGCGTGGGCGGTCATGATTCGCCATTTCACTCGATCACCAGAGTCGTGGATCAGCTCAGTGTTCCTGTCTCGTCCATGCCATGTGGCCAAGCCATCCAGGTATTTTCCTCTCGGTCTTCCTCTTGGTCTGTTCCCTTCGATCTTGCCAGCTGTCACTAAGTTCTCCAATCCATTTCTTCTCATATCAGGTCAAAAAAATTTTGACTGTCTACGTCTAATTTCTCTAATCAATGTACGATTGATAATATATAATATTATGTTAATTATAAATAATATTATAATATAATTCAAGGCACTCTTCCGAATTCCGGTCCCAAATAGTTCCGCAGTGAATGTAGTGAATAAGAATCCCTTACAGGCCCTCATTGTGTGATTACTTTCGTTTTGACTACTTCCTTAGTTACATATAAATAAATACGGAGATACCGATACTGATACAGAGGCTTTCAATACACTTGTTTCTACTTGATGTAAAGAAATATTATAATGCCAGGCAGACCATCAGATCGGGTAGAGTGTTACAACTGGATGCTGCGTAACAATCCATTGTTGGGAGGATTTGATGCTCAGGGACAGTCAGTGGTCGTTGAAGCTGACGAGAGCTACTTTTTCCACCGAAAGTACCACCGTGGTCACTTTCGTCGTGGTCATCAATGGGTAGTTGGCCTGGTTGAACGTGGTAGTGGTGGTCGTTGCTGGTTGGAAGTTGTGGAAAGGCGAGATGCGACAACACTGGAACTGCATTATAAGTGATCACGTCTTACCAGGAACGACCATTGTCACCGATGCCTGGCGAGGCTACAACAACGTCGGACAACTAAACCATGGCATCTACGACTACGGTCATGCAGTTGTTGACCCTGTACACAGTGACATTCACACCCAAACAATTGAAGGGTTGTGGATGCAAGTAAAAAGAAAACAAAGATACCAAGGTGGCACTAGTCGTACAGTGTTTAACACTTATTTAGCAGAATTTCAGTGGCGCCACAGTCACAAAGTACATGTTTTCGGACAATATTTACAACTTTTGTGCCACAATTTCGAGATATAATTTCATATATTGATGCAGGCTGCTGTGGGTCTGATTGATCATTATCATTGTCACCAGGCTACTGTGGGTTTGATTGATCATTATCATTGTCACCAGGCTGCTGTGGGTCTGATTGATCATTGTCATCAGGCTGCTGTGGGTCTGATTGATCATTATCATTGTCAGCAGGCTGCTGTGGGTCTGATTGATCATTATCATTGTCAGCAGGCTGCTGTGGGTCTGATTGATCATTGTCATCAGGCTGCTGTGGGTCTGATTGATCATTATCATTGTCACCAGGCTGCTGTGGGTCTGATTGATCATTATCATTGTCACCAGGCTGCTGTGGGTCTGATTGATCATTATCATTGTCACCAGGCTGCTGTGGGTCTGATTGATCATTATCATTGTCACCAGGCTGCTGTGGGTTTGATTGATCATTATCATTGTCACCAGGCTGCTGTGGGTTTGATTGATCATTATCATTGTCACCAGGCTGCTGTGGGTCTGATTGATCATTATCATTGTCACCAGGCTGCTGTGGGTCTGATTGAACATTATCATTGTCACCAGGCTGCTGTGGGTTTGATTGATCATTATCATTGTCACCAGGCTGCTGTGGGTCTGATTGATCATTATCATTGTCACCAGGCTGCTGTGGGTCTGATTGATCATTATCATTGTCACCAGGCTGCTGTGGGTCTGATTGATCATTATCATTGTCACCAGGCTGCTGTGGGTTGATTGATCATTATCATTGTCACCAGGCTGCTGTGGGTCTGATTGATCATTATCATTGTCACCAGGCTGCTGTGGGTTTGATTGATCATTATCATTGTCACCAGGCTGCTGTGGGTTTGATTGATCATTGTCACCAGGCTGCTGTGGGTCTGATTGATCATTCTTTGAAGCATGATTTTTATTTGCGCTCCCTTGCTTTGAACTCAAGCGTAGTGCATACACAATACATATTCATGCATTGGACTGAACTTTGAACTCAAGCATAGTCCATACACAATACATATTCATGCATTGGACTGAACTTTGAACTCAAGCGTAGTGCATACACATTATTTCAAGTAATGCTGGAATGAACTTTGCATGTGGATTAGCTTCCCCTATTAACAGTGTCCCTTGCCATCAAGTGAATGCACTCCGACTTCAGAGGTACTTGTAATTTACATCTCCAAGCAAGGACGATAGGTCATCATTTTGGTCAAACTGCCCGGTGTAGGGGTTGAGCCCCTTACCTCGGCATCAGCACACCGGATGTTTAAGAACACGTGTTCTTATCCATTCGGCCATGCTGACCTACAAGTATGGAGTTGAATCCAGGGATCTGAGTCAGAGACCAAATATAACTAGAGAACATTGTCAAATGAATTTTTTAAACATAAACAATACATATTACTATGTTATGAGACACATCCACCACCCACCCACACATCCCCCATTCACCCCCACCCAACCACACACACAACCCAGATACACATACATGCCTCCACCCATCCACCACATTGTGTGTGTAAGTGTGCATGCATGCAGTGTATGCGAGGGAGTGTATCTTCGGGTGTTATGTGAGTACGTGTGCGTAAGTATATGGATGTGTGTAGGTGTGTGTATGTGCGTGGGTATATGTGTGTATTTGCGTGTGTATTTTGTATGTGAATGTGTGTATGTACATGTGTGAGAGAGAGGGAGAGAGAGAGAGCAAGAGAGAGAGAGAGAGAGAGAGAGAGAGAGAGAGAGAGAGATAGAGCAAGAGAGAGAGAGTTCAATTGCATCACTAAAGTTTATGCTGCATAATGTATATGTAAAATTATTTCTCCACTTCTTGCAATTGCGAGAATTCTCACGACAATCGTCATTGTCTCAATTGTGTGTAAAGTGTGAGAGTTTGTTCTTATTAGTTTCAGTGATCATGTGAGGCATCATGTATGTGTCTAGATGTGAGGATGTGTGTATGTGAGGGATATGGGTGTGTGTGGGGATGTGGGGAATGTATGTGTGGAGGGGTTGTATGTGGGGGATGTGTATGGGTTAATGGGTGATGTGTGGATGTGTGAAGGGATTTGTAGTCGGTGTTGGATGTATGTGTATGTGAGGGATATGTGTGTGTGTGTGTGTGGGGGGGGGGGGGGGGGGGAAGAGGGATATTTGAGAGGATAGTTGGAAGTATGTGGGTGTTGGTGGGTTGGGAGGGGTGTGGGTAGGGAGTGTGTGTTTGGGTGGGTGAATGGGTGTGTAGGAGATTGTGTGGGTTGAGGGATGTGTGTGTAATCGGTGTGAGGGGTGTCTGTGAATGGGATATGTCTGTGTGGGTGGGAGTGTGTGAGTGTGGATGGGGTAAATGTGAGTAGGTGCAGGATGTATGTGTGGGTGGTGAGGATGTTTGCAGGTGGAGGATGTGTGAGTGGGTGGGGAGATGTGTGGGCGGAGATGTGTATAGGGAATGTTTGTGGGGGATGTGTGTGGGGGGAATGTGTTTATGGGTGGAGTTTTGTGTGGGAGGGGAGATGTGGGGGATATGTGGGATGTGCAGGTGATTGAAGGATGAATGCGAGGATGGGGGATGTGTGTTTGGCTGGGTTTTTGGGGTTTGTGTGGGTGGGAGGGTAGACGAGAGATGCATGTGTTGATGGGCACGTGGGTGATGTGTGTGTGTGAGTGGTTGATGGATGTGTACGTGAGTGGGTGGATGTGTGTGAGAGATGAGTGTATGGGTGGGGGAGGTGTGTAATTGTGAGAAGATGTGTGTGAGCGGCGGATGTGTGTTTGTGGGGTATATGTGGGTGGCGGGGTGTGTGTGGGTGGGAGGTGTGTGATTTGGGGTTATGGGTGGGGGATATGTGTGGGCAGGTGGGGAGATGTGTTTATGGGTGGGGATGTGTGTATAGGTGGGGATGTGTAGTTGAGAGATGGCAAATATTGGGTGGGTGGTTGTAGGTTGGCTGATGTGTGTGTGGGTGGGTGGGTGGGGAAAATTGTGAGAGTGCGGGATATGTGTGTGGATAGGTGCAGGATGTGTGGGTATGTGTGTGTGGTTTCTTCTCTTCTTCTTCTTCTTCTTCTTTTTCTCATCCTCCTCCTTCTTCGTCTTCCTCTTCTTCTTCTTTTTCTTCTTCTTCTTCTTCTTTTTCTTCTTCTCATCCTCCTCCTTCTTCGTCGTCGTCTTCTTCTTCTTCTTCTTCTTCTTCTTCTTCTTCTTTTTCTCATCCTCCTCCTTCTTCGTCTTCCTCTTCTTCTTCTTCTTTTTCTTCTTCTTCTTCTTCTTCTTATTCTTGGGGAAATGTGTGTGGGTGGGTTATCAGTGGATGTGTGGCGGCATGTATGTTCGCCTGGTTCTGTGTGAGTGTGTGGAGGTATGTGTGGGTAGGTGGGGGGAGGTTTGGTGTGTCGGGGATGTGTTGGTGGCTGCGGGATATGAGGGTGGATGGGGGATGTGTCTCACAACATGGTAATATGCACTGTTTATGGTTACAACTTTAATTTGATAATTTTTTTTTTTTCTCATGTGAATGTATCATGCGTAATATGCATTGTTTATGCTTACAAACTCCATTTGACAATGTTTTTTCCCCTATGTTAATGTAACATGCACATTTGATGAATGAAAGATGAGTGATTGGAAGGGCCGAATGTAAGACGGGCCTGCGTGCCCAATTTGTTACCCTTTTAAAATAAAGTTTGTTTGTTTGTTCGTTCGTTCCTCCTCCCTCATCGTCCTCCCTCCCCCTTCTCCCTCCTCCTCCTAATCCCTCCTCCTCCCTCCCCCTCCTCCCTCCTCCTCCTAATTCCTCCTCCTCCTGTCTCCTCCTCCTCCCTCTGCCTCCCTCTTCTTCCCTCCTCCTCCCTCCTACACCTCCCTCTTCCTCCTCCTTCCTCTACTCCTCCTTTTTCTTCTTCTACTGCTGCTGCTGCCGCCGCTCCATTTACCCAAGTTAATTGTTGGGGGAAGATGTAAAGATCTTTCAAGTGCTCTTTCTAATACTTTTTGTAAGTTGGTCTTCGTTTACCTAAAGTTGTTCTAACTGCAACCAATAAATGATTAGACAGACAGGCAGACCGACAGACAGACAGACAGTCGGGAAAGGGAACTTATATGACTACTTATATGAATTAAATGAGATGCTCCCCACCGGGGTCTGGGAGAAGCCGGGCCGGGTCAGACAGACAGACAGATAGACAGACAGACAGACATATCTCCGCCAGGTTCTGGGCGAAGCCGGGCCGGGTCAGCTAGTGTATATATATATATATATATATATATATATATATATATATATATATATATATATATATATATATATATATATATAGGCGTCAGGTCTTAGTCAGATATGACTGAGCTACCGTATGACAGTAGACGGTACTACCTGCTTTCTGTCAGCGCCGAATGTTGGGCGGCGCTTACCAAACCCGACACCCCACATTGTGCCAACGGCTTCGGGCGGAAGAGCGCAATTGGGAAGGTACTAGCCTTATCCTGGTGCGAGGAAATGCAACCCAAAGACAAAATAAGTCATGGCAGGGCAGACCAGGTCCTAAGCCTTGGTTGGCAGCTGGTCTAGGATCGAAGCTCCAACAGGCGGACAGTTAGAGCATTGCTTTGCTGATCCAGCAGCTTCTGCAGCTTGTCTTGTTCCAGATGTATAGGTGTTAACTTTCCTCTGGAGTGAACTAGGCAGGCCGAGAGAGGGATCATGCTGCATGGGCAACACATGGTTTCTTTATTTTAGCCCAGGCTTTGTGCTATGGAGAGAACTCCATCCCTGGTCTTACACCTTTTTTTGGAAGGGAAGAGGGCAGGCAGAAAAAAGGCAACATGGTGTGGGCTTTGCAGTGAAGAATTCGCTACTGGTAATGATTGATATCCCAGCTGGAGGTAATGAAAGATTATTATCACAGCGCCTGGCAACCTCCTGTGGATTTGCCACCATTCTCACTGCATATGCACCGACACTCGCTTCCTCTGATGATGTGAAGGATATGTTCTATGAGCAGCTAGTCTCTGCGATCAAGGCAGTTCCAAAATCCGACTACATTTATATGCTCAGTGATTTCAATGCTCGTGTGGGCAAGGACTCGAGTTCGTGGCCAGTGTGCCTTGGAAAATACAACATCGGTCGCATGAATGAAAATGGGCAAAGGCTGCTGGAGCATTGCACTAGAAATGACCTATGTATTACAAACTCATTTTTTAAAACAAAAGAGATGCATAAGATCACATGGAAACATCGAAGATCCGGCCATTGGCATCAGCTGGACTTCATTATCACACGGAGACAACATCTGAACCATACATCATTAACTCGAAGTTACCACAGTGCTGACTATGATACAGATCATTCTTTGGTTGTTGCAAGGGTTAGACTGAGACCAAAGAGAATCTACACAGCTAAACACAAGACTAGCCCCAGGATTAATATTACTAACACTCACGATCCTGGAAAGTGCTTTGAATTTCAACAGCAACTTGAAGACGCTTTCAATGATACATCAGAAAATTGTATAGTAAATGATAAATGGAGTAAACTTAAGGAAACTATTTATAAAACAGCGGTAGGGGTTTACGGCACTGTGGATCATAAGAGGCAGGACTGCTTTGCGGCAAACAGCCAGATACTGCAGCCCTTGATTGATAAAAAGAAGATAGCTCTCTTAAGAAACAAGGAAAGACCAACGCGTAACACTCTGTCTGAGTGAGCTGAAGCAAGCAAGGAAGGATGTACAAAAGGCTGCCAGGCAGTGTGCGAATGACTATTGGATCAAGTTATGTGAGTCCATTCAAATCGCAAGTGATAAGGGAAACATCAGAAGCATGTATGAAGGGATAAAGAAAGCCTGTGGTCCAATGATCAAAAGAAGTGCACCGCTGAAAACCTTGACTGGAGAAATCATCACTGATAAGAAACAGCAGATGGATAGGTGGGTCGAGCACTATTTAGAGCTTTACTCAAGTGAGACCAAGCTGGCGGATGATGCCCTCAACGCCATAGAGGCCCTGCCAACTCTTGACCACCTGGACACACTTCCCACTATAACAGAAGTTAAGTGTGCTAT
Organism: Cepaea nemoralis; assembly: GCA_014155875.1. Classification (NCBI taxonomy): domain Eukaryota; kingdom Metazoa; phylum Mollusca; class Gastropoda; order Stylommatophora; family Helicidae; genus Cepaea; species Cepaea nemoralis. The sequence goes on from JACEFZ010023859.1 coordinate 126,103, forward strand.
AAATGAGCTTGCATCTGGCAAGGCTCCAGGTAAGGATGGGATTCCAATAGAGGTGATCACGAGTGGGCAAGACACCCTCGCTCTACAGATCCACCAGCTAATAGAGCTATGCTGGCGAGAAGGACAAGTCCCACAGGATTTCAAAGATTCAAACATCATAACGCTGTACAAGAACAAGGGAGATCGGAGCGACTGCAACAACTATAGGGGTATCTCACTTCTGTGTATTGTTGGGAAAGTATTTGCCAGATTTGTCCTGCGCAGACTTCAAGTCCTGGGAGATCAAGTCTACCCCGAATCACAGTGCGGCTTCCGCCAGAACCGGTCTACCATTGATATGATATTCTCATTGCGACAGATGCAAGAAAAATGCCGGGAACAAAATCAGCCACTGTTTATTGCCTTCATCGACCTCACAAAGGCATTCGATTTGGTCAGTCGTGAGGGTCTGTTCAAAGCACTAAAGAAGATTGGCTGCCCACCAACTCTTCTGTCCATTGTGGAATCGTTCCACACAGGCATGAAGGGTATAATCAAGTTTGATGGCTCAACTTCAGAAGAGTTTGAAATCAAGAGTGGAGTTAAGCAAGGTTGTGTACTATTCCCCACCCTCTTTGGGGTATACTTTTCACTTCTACTGAAATATGCCTTTCGTGATCAGGATGACGGTATATACATTCACTCACGCTCAGATGGCGGCCTCTATAATGCTCAGAGATTGAAGGCCAAGACCAAAATTAGCAGGGTACTAATCAGAGAGTTGCTTTTTGCGGATGATGCTGCGATTACAACCCACTCTGAGGAAGAATTACAACATCTACTATCTGCATTCTCCAATGCTTGTTCTGAATTTGGTTTAACAATTAACAAAAAGAAGACACAGATTATGTCACAAGGTGCACATGGTGTACCATCAATCTTTATTGACGACGCCGAACTGGAGATAGTAGACCATTTTACATATCTTGGATCAGAGGTAAATAGCAAATTATCCCTCGATCAGGAAATCAACATCAGGATTGGCAAGGCAGCAACAACAATGAACATGTTAGCAAAAAGAGTCTGGGAGAACAGGAAGCTTACTGCCAAAACAAAAGTCCTCGTCTACCAAGCCTGTGTCCTTAGTACTCTTCTTTATGGCAGTGAAACCTGGACAACTTACTCACGCCAAGAGAAACGTTTAAACAGCTTTCATATGCGGTGTCTGCGAAGAATACTTGGTATTAAGTGGCAAGACAAAATCACAAATACTAAAGTATTGGAAAGATCAGGTTGTGTGACGGTGTATTCCATGCTCAGTCTTCGTAGACTTAGATGGATAGGACACGTTAGGAGGATGGATGATGGTAGAATACCAAAGAACATCTTTTTTGGTGAATTACAGATGGGTAAGAGATCTCAGGGTCGGCCTCTACTACGATACAAAGATGTGTGTAAGCGGGACATGACTGATACAGGCATTGATAATGCACAATGGGAGCACGTCGCCGCTGAACGTGTTGCATGGAGGGCAACTATCAGAAATGGAATAAAGACAAAGGAGAAAATGATTGCAGATAAAGCACACACAGAGCGTGAGAGACGTAAGATGGTGCAAAATGGTGGAAATGACCATGTTTTCACATGCACCTACTGTGGGCAAACATTTGCAGCAAGAATTGACCTTACCAGCCACACTCGCCACCGCCATGGATCATAGTTATTGCCATATGACAGTTATTAAGCCTTTTTGAAGCACAATTTACCAAACTAATATATCATTGGCACCTTTCCGTCTTGACAGACGATAGTTTGTGCTTTAAAAAGGCATAATAACTTTTACCTAAGGCTGTATCGCATGTGACTGATAAGGCCAATTTGCGCTGCAAATGTCCGTTCACAGTGGGTGCATGTGAACACGTTCCATAGCACAACGCCTGGGCTAAAATATAGAGATCATGTGTTGCCCATGCAGCATGATCCATCTCTCGGCCTGCCTAGTTCACTCCAGAGGAAAGTTAACACCTATACATCTGGAACAAGACAAGCTGCAGAAGCTGCCGGATCAGCAAAGCAATGCTCTAACTGTCCGCCTGTCGGAGCTACGATCCTAGACCAGCTGCCAACCAAGGCTTAGGGCCTGGTGTGCCCTGCCATGACATTTTGTCTGTAGCTTGCATTTCCTCGCACCAGGGTAAGGCTTGTACCCTCCCAATTGCGCTCTTCCGCCCGAAGCCGTTGGCACAATGGGGTGTCGGGTTTGGTAAGCGCCGCCCAACGATCGAGGCTAACAGAAATGATGTTGGATGGACTGGTGCGGTGGTGTCGAGCGAATATCATCAGCAAAATAAGCGTTTAAAAGGCTTTTAAAAAAAGTCGCTTAAAAGTCGACAAGGTCGACTTCATTGCACCGGGTTTATCCCATATGGCTCGGTCTCTTCCCGCAGCGCGGAAAGCGTCGCACAAAGCACGAACGCCGTAGCTTTTTTTTTAGCGACGACCCGCAGGAGTCTCTGAATCATTTAACTCGTAAACCGAAGGGCGCGGCCCGGAATCGAACCCACAACCTTCGAAGCACGAGTCAAACGGCTTGATCACTTCGCCACAGAGACTCCCACAGAGATAAAAAAAAAAAATAAAGTAACGTAAACAAAACGATAGCCTACAAAGGATCTCTTCATTGAGTAAAATCTTCTAACAATACAAAATAAAATTGATTACAAAAAAGGCAATCAAAAGTTAGCTAATTTTGTCTCCATTGGCACCTTGCCGTCTTGACAGACGATAGTTTGTGCTCTAAAAAGGCATAATAACTTTTACATATGCCGAATAACTGTCTTTGTACATAGTTATCTTGTCGCTTTCGCTTAATTAATTTATGAAAATTGAAAAAAAAAATTACCACATTTCGCCGGTGGGGAATCGAACAACGGTCTCCTGCGTTACAGGCGAAGATACTTACTGCTATGCCACTGAGAACACGACAAAAGTTTAACAAAAATATGTCATGTAGTTAGTCCCGATGACATCACGTAGACTTGCCTTTGACCCATTGCCTTTGACCCATTGAGGCTCTGTAAGATATACCAAAATCACATATTCACTGCGGAACTATTTGGGACCGCAATTCGGAAGAGTGCCTAATTCAATTCAATTCGGATGCCACTGTTGTGTTGAAGTGTGAGTGCGAGTTAATCGAACGAAAGGAATGCCTCAAATAAAACATTTTGCACTGTTCAGTCAATGCTATTTAATTTTCGTTACTGACATTTGAATATTCAGAAACATACTTATGAACCTTCAGGAAAACCAGATTTCACAGTTATGTCAATCTGCACACAAGTTATTTAAACGACCAGAGTGAAAATACCGCAGCCATCTTGAATCCACCTTGTTATACATAAGTGACTTCCCCTGTTAGACGCTGGTCAGCTCAGTTCAGGTACATCTAAAATGTGTATTTCATTTACACAATACTATTTAATGTTTGCGGACGACCAAGCACTAATAGTAATAGCAAAATCAGAAGCTGAATTACAAGACCACATTAAGAGTCTAAATGAAATGTGTAGAGAACATAACAAAAATTAGCACAAGTAAAACAGAGGTAATGACTGTAACGGTAACTAAAGAAGAAAAAGCAACAACGATTTACCTAAACGAACACCCCTTGAAACAAGTAAAGAGTTTCAAGTACCTGGGAAGTTTAATATCATCAAATGGCAAATCAGAAGAAAAGAACGAAAATATATGCAATAGAGGCAAACCAACTCATTGGACAAATGGCACAAATACTGAAGAACAAACATGTATCAATAACTACAACGAAAGCACTTTACAACACAATCTTTCTACCAACTCTATGTTACCAATGTCAAAGCTTGACAATGACAGAAACAGAGAAAAGAAAAATCACAACAACATAATGTGATTCCTGAGAAGAATACTCAATGTATCAAGAAGAGATAAGATCAGAAATTAAGAAATCAGGACTAAAGTGGGGGTTATAGCTGCACTATATTTTAATAGAAGACAGCAAGTCAAATGGTTTGGTCATACACGTAGATTACAAACTAACAGTATACCACAACAAGCAATGATGTACAGACCAGAGGGAAGCAGAGGAAGAGGCCGACCACGTAAACGATGGGCGCAAGGAATAACAGAGTCCATGGGAATATCGATACATGAAGCCCATAAGAGGGCACTCTCCCGCTGTTTATACTTCAACTCGACACCGCAAGGAACAAGATGAGATGAGATACGAATACTATTTAATTTTCGTTCGCTCATTTTGAACTCAAGCGTTGTTCATACATATGCGCTGATAATAATTATTATAATAGTAGTACAATTTTGTCAAATCTCATTTTTTATGTGTTGTACTTCTCTCTATTAAAGACTATTATTGTAGATAAAACAAAGAAAATTGAAATGTTTTGGTCACTTGAAATGTCACGAAAGTTAGGAGAGAACAATAATGGACGGGTATATACCTGGAAAGAGAGGAAGAGGAAGGGCAAAGAGAAGATAGGTGCAGGATGTGGCGAATGATCTCCAGATGGATGTATCTGACGCGGGTCATCTTGCTTATGATCGAGAGGTTTTCCGGGGGTTTGTTATGGGAGCGAGGTTCTGCAAAGGACATGCTACTGGATGAATGAATGACATCTCTCTAGATGTTACTAATAATAATATTAATATAAAAATAATACTAATAGTAACTAGTGCTAGTATTACTACTACTAGTACTCTATTACAGTCATGAAGTAAATACTAGTACTGCTAGACTACTAGTAGTACTGACTGCATGATTGTCACAGATATTCACCAAGGCGAAGGGGAGGATTGAGTCCACCTGCCGGGGGAAGAAACTGGCGTTCCTGCGGTCAGTTACGGAGCAGTGTCAACGCTGGTAGATGCACCGGGTGCCCAGTGTTCGACCTCCGAGGGTGGGATGGATTCTGGGCAGACACGCTTAGCAATGTTGACATGGGAAAGGCATGATAACAAATGTCTCGAATGCAAAAAACAACGTAAATAAATAAAACGTTAAAGGCAGAGCATGGGGAAACATTTCCCACAACAAACAGAGTGGGAGCTCGAGATTGCACTTGAAACCATTGACCTGGTTTGTATCAGCAATGGCAAATCTTCCAGGTGATGAGGACAGTGTTATAGATATGGCTCTGGTTTCTTCTTCACTCACTACAATGTGTAGATGGGGTGTCCTAAGGTACCACGGCAACGACCACCGCCTTTGCAGCATATTGGTGGAGAATAGCAGAACCAGGCAGCACAAGCCAACGTTCAAGACTTTCCAGTATGACAGTACACGGCAATAAGTGTTGAGTAAAATAAGGCGTGACAAGCGCAGAAAGCTTCAGGGCAGGAACAGAAAGAGGGGAGCAGCCACTTTGGTGAATATTGAGGTGGAAAAGGCCAGGGTGGATAATCGCAGTGCTGTATGGAGATGGCAAAACGCCAAGAAGAACAGGGTTTCCCATCCTAGTCCCTGCATGCACTTAGAAAGAGAGATGCACACACAATTAAGCTATTTTTAAAAAAAAACTGGTTAAGGTGGTTACAAGGTGAAATATGTGCAGAGGTATGTCAAAGAGTAAGCACAGACAAGTCACTGAAATTGTTCTGATGATAACATAAAAGTATGAATAAGAGAATTTCTGACTTCCAAGGTGCTGACCTCATCTGGCAGAGGACTGACGAGAATAAGTGCAAAGCCCTCTTCGAACGCTATCTAGAGCAGAGCAACCAGACAGACATGAGAGGCCGAAATCTTGCCAAAGAGGTCACCTCAAATAGGTGCAAGGTCCAGAACATTTCGGAGGAAGACACAGTGACAGTGAAAGAAATCAAGGCTGTGCTTCGACGATCAAAAAACAGCGCTCCAGGGTCATATGGCATAAGATATGACGACATCAATAGGTGTACCGACAACGAGCTAGAGAAATTAGTAGATATGTACAATAACATTAACAGTAAAGGGAGTGCTAGCATCAAGGAGGAGTGGTTACACAGCTATCTGATTTCCTTGCCGAAGCAAAGACCACACAAAAATTCGGGGATATCGAGTAATAACCACGTAGAACACAATAAGCAAGCTGCAGGAGAAGTTAATTGCCAGGAAAATATCAAGCCAGCTAGAGAGGCAATGTGTTTTCCCACCTACCCTGGGAGGGTACTGTCAAAAAAGAAAAGAAAGAAAAAAGAAACTTGGACCAATGCAGCAGTTTTTGCCCATGATGTTTATGAAGGTTTCCACTCAGGCATTGAAACATTTGCTGCAGCGAGTGATCTTGAGGACGCGTACAACAGAGTACCAGTGGATGTTTTAACGCTTTAGCTTCTTGAACTCAAGATAAATCCTTTCATCCTCGTTGGATCGCTGCAGCCCTCTTCCAACGGAAAGTAGCTGTTAGATGTGGCAGTTGGATTTCAGAACCAACAAATATATATCATGGCCTACTGTCATGTAATGCCGCGATGTGCACCAGACTGCCTCTCGTTTCACAAAAACACGAGCATCTTCTAGCCTTGAGGTAAGCTAGGAAAGCCGGCAAGTAAATGTTTTATTCCTCAGTCTGCTGGCTATGTCGGAAATGCAATGTGACACTGACCTGTTACTGGGAACTCTCAACATAATACAAGTATGGCTAGACGCTCAGGTGGAGACAGTAGTGGCCTGGCAAACTGATAATTAACCGACACTGCAGAGCAGGCGTGAAATGGACAGTGTGAAATGAGTCATTAACGCGAAGGCCGGGGATGAATGGAACCTGGACCTAAGAAAACCATTCAAGCGTGAAAGGGCAAGATAATTCAGCCTGCACTGTAAAAGAGGTGTGAAGAGTCAAGGACCCAATTGTCGGCAGGCCACACAGTTGGAATGAATTCCATTATAACAGGACTGTGGAAATTAAAATAATCGCAGAATGAGATAGGAAGAGGCCCAAGGAGATAAGAGTATTTAAGACCCACTACAGTATAAGTATCTGGGCCTTGAAAGTTTCGAATTAGATACGAACGATTTTGAAATAGATATGAGGAGAGAGTAGATGTATATGTCTGTATTAACTATTCGGTAAAGCTGCGATTTTCATCTTTCTGTCTGCACTAGGTTCTGTCATTGAGGCTATCAGTCCTTCTTGTTACTGATCTGTGAACTAAGTATTCTACATTTATAAATGAGGCTGGGACTGTGCTCCTTACATATTCTTTTCATGTCTATATGTCTCATTTTGTATGTATACAATATTGTTACTAACTCATGCATTGTGCTATTACGTTGAGTATCATTAAATGTCTATTTTGAAGTTGCATACTTTATGTGTATTTGATGCTTGAAATACAATTTGGCATATTATACTCACTAGGAGGAATTGGGTGTCATCCGATTGTGTGCTTATGCGTTGCACGCATCGGTATATTGCCTATTGATTTTGTGTGCAGCAGAAGTATAGTGGTGCGGCCATTACAAACACTCGGTATTGGGAGTATGGTCCGCTTAACACTTTCAATGTATTGTAAACGAGCGTTCATGGTAACTCACGGAAGCATAGCAGATACTGATTACGGCACTTAAGCCCGGAGATCAAATATTCTTATGATACCACTATCGACCCTGTGACCTGCTAAACCAACTTTGGAACAGAGCCGTTGTGAGGAACTGCATGTCTGTCTGAATTAGTGACATGAGCTTAGGAGAAATTCATTCCTCATGATGGGACTTTACACAGGATGCAGGATTTGTAATTACAGGCGTGTAAGATCTGCTTGCAGATCTACAAATTGATGGGAAAGAAATTAGACTTATAAGAAAACAAATATTGGAAACAACAAGCTGCCATAAGGATTGATAATGAAGTGGGACAATATCAACTTATTAAGAGAGGTGTTAGGCAGAGATGTGTAATGTCTCCAGACCTGTCTTCCCTATACAGTGAAAATATTTTCAGAAATGTAGAAGATATAAAGGGAATCAGCATTGGAGGACAAAACATCAATAACATTAGATATGCAGATGATACAATATTGATTGCAGACAATGCACAAGCTCTACAACAATTAGTAGACACGGTTGCTGTACACAGTGAGCAGCTGGGGTTGGAATTAAATTGTAAAAAGACACAGGTTAAGGTCGTCACTAGGAAGAACGAAGTACCACAATGTAATATACAAGTAAATGGGAATATTCTTCAACAAGTGAATCGGTACAATTATCTCGGAACAGTCATAACATCTGATGGGAGATGCCTTGAAGAGATTAGAACAAGAATCGCCATGGCGAAAGTTGCCTTTAGCAAGATGAAAAACATTCTGACCAATGAAAAGATGTCAATTGAAACGAGAAAAAGAGTGTTGAGGGGATACATAGAGCCTGTTCTTTTGTATGGATGTGAAACTTGGACAATGTGCAGTCAAGCTGAAAAACATCTGATGGCTGCAGAAATGTGGTTTCTGAGGAAAATGCAAAGAATACCATGGACAGACAGAAAAACCAATGACCAAGTACTACAGGAGACAAATGAAAATCGTAAATTGATTAGAGAAATTAGACGTAGACAGTCAAAATTTTTTGGACATGTTATGAAAAGAAATGGATTGGAGAACTTAGTGACAACTGGCAAGATCGAAGGGAACAGACCAAGAGGAAGACCGATAGGAAAATACCTGGATGGCTTGGCCACATGGCATGGACGAGACAGGAACACTAGCTGATATACGACACTGGTAAATCGAGTGAAATGGCGAGTCATTACCGCCCACGCTTTCCGGCATTGCGCATAATTGATTGATTAAAGGCGATTGAAACGTCCTTCCCGACTAGACAGTAGGACATAGATATAGAGGGAGAAAGAGGGACTGTGCTCCTTTACATATTCTTTTCATGTCTATCTGTCTCATTTTGTATGTATACAATATTGTTACTAACTCATGCATTGTGCTATTACGTTGAGTATCATTAAATGTCTATTTTGAAGTTGCATACTTTATGTGTATTTGATGCTTGAAATACAGTTTGGCATATTGTACTCACTAGGAGGAATTGGGCTTAAGTGCCGTTATCAGTATCTGCTATGCTTCCGTGAGTTACCATGAACGCTCGTTTACAATACATTGAAAGTGTTAAGTGAACTCAATAAAGCGGGAAGAGAGGATCGGCCTGTCTCTTCACTGTATATGGGGGTGATAGGTTTATGTATTATTTAGGATTGCACTGATGTAAAACTAGATAATACACATTCTTTATTATCTCTTCCAAGCACTCAATAGGAACCCGGGGCTTCCTGTGCAGTGACTGAGAGAGACCTGGTGGCGACAAGAGCAACTCTACGATTCCGAACACCGCCCTTCTGTTTTTGCTTATCTCAATAGGGAGCCTGGACACAGATCCAGATAGGATACTCCAGAATTATGTATTTTATTATTTCACTTATATGATGGTTGTATTGCATACACATCGAGTTTAATCATCATGATATTTACACCCATCATTTGTGATGTCACCAAAGAATTAGAACCAGACATACTAAAAGAAGAAATTATAGAAGCCATCAGATTAGCCCCATTGAACAAATCAACGGGACAGGATGAAATACCAAATGAACTAATTAAAGCAGCAAGAGAAGTAGGAACAGCTTGGCTACATAGACTATTCAACCATGTTTGGGTAGAACAATAGACACCACGAGACTGGGGAAACGCCGTAATTATCCCAATTTGGAAAAACAAAGGCAGCAAAAGAGACTACACACAATACAAAGGCATTTCACTGTTGAGTCATACTGGGAAAATATTTTGCAAAATTCTTGAAAAAAGATTACGAACTACTTTAGAACCACAATTAAGCGAAACGCAACTTGGATTTAGGAAAAACAAAGGATGCACGGACGCCATCTTTGCTCTTAGACAACTTATAGAAAAATCAATCCTTTGTCGACCAAGAAAAGGCATTTGATAGGGTAGATAGAAACATCCATCCATCATGTGCCATGCTGGTAAGCGTGGGCGGTCATGTTCTGCCATCTCACTCGATCACCAGAGTCGTGGATCAGTTCCGTGTTTCTGTCTCGACCATGCCACAAGGCCAAGCCATCCAGATACTTGTTTCTAGGTCTTCCCCTTGGTCTGTTTCCCTCGATCTTACCAGTTGTCACCAAGTTCTCCAAACCATTTCTTCTCATAACATGTCCAAAAAATTGTGACTGTCTACGTCTAATGTCTCTGATTAGTTTACGATCTTCATTTGTTTCTTGAAGGACTTGTTCATTGGTCTTTCTGGCTGTCCATGGTATTCTTTGCATTTTCCTCAGAAACCACATTTCTACAGCAAGTGAACACAACATGATTTTCTTGGCATCTGTAAAGAAGGTAGTTTGCCATTGCTTTCCTTCCCAGCAGTGACCATACTGGTCAGTGACCGTAGCCATTGTCTCCTCAAAAAAGAGATCCTCTGCCTACCGTCGTGAAGGTAGAGACCATAACCTACAACTATCTGTCGACTGCTCTCCATCTTCATCCACCACCTGCACCCATGGCTTCACGTAACCCTGATCGGGGGGCTAAACGGGTACTCCACCTTGCCCAAGGGTGTCCCGTAGGCTAGCGGAGGGAAGGAGGTGCCTTACTTCTCCTTTGATAGGTGATACCCCTACCCCGCAACCCTGATAGAAACAAGCTGTGGGAAATTCTCAAACAATATGGAGTGAGTACACATCTAACAAACCTATGTAGAAGTTTATACAATAACAGTGAATGCATAGTGAGAGCAACTCGAGGACATTCAGAACCCTTCACCATAAGATTTGGAGTACGACAAGGTTGTGTCCTGTCCCCTCTCTTGTTCATAACATATATAGATAACATATGTAAAGAAACCAGCCAAGCAGAGACAGCAAGAATACCGCATGACGAGAACACAGAAGAAGAACCATCTGCAAATCTAACCATTAGAGAACTCCTGTTTGCGGACGACCAAGCACTAATAGCAAAATCAGAAACTGAATTACAAGACCACATGTAAAGTCTAAACGAAATGTTTAGGGAACATAACATGAAAATTAGCAAAAGCAAAACAGAGGTAATGACTATAACTAAAGAAGAACAAACAGCAACAATTCACCTAAACAAACATCCCCTGAAACAAGTAAAGAGTTTCAAGTACCTAGGAAGTATAATATCATCAAATGGCAGATCAGAAGACGAGATCAAAAATAGGTGCAATAAGGCAAATCAACTCATTGGACAAATGGCACAAATACTAAAGAACAAACATGTATCAATAACTACTAAGAAAGCACTTTACAACACAATCTTCCTACCAACTCTGTGCTACCAATGCCAAACCTGGACAATGACAGAAAAAGAGAAAAGAAAAATCACAACAACAGAAATGAGGTTCCTGAGTAGAATACTCAACGTATCAAGAAGAGATAAGATCAGAAATGAAGAAATCAGGACTAAAGTGGGGGTTGTAGCTGCACTAGATCTTATTAGAAAGCAGCAAGTCAAATGGTTTGGCCATGCAAGTAGGTTACCAGTCAACAGCATGCCACAACAAGCAATGATGTACAGACCAGATGGAAACAGAGGAAGAGGACGACCACGTAAACGTTGGACGGATGGAATAGCAGAATCCATGGGAATTTCGATATACGAAGCCCATCACCGGGCACTCTCACGAAGTTTATACTTCACCTCGACACCGCAAGGTACAAGAGGAACACGATGAGATGAGATGAGATTTGTGTAATGATTAATGTTAGACAATAAATGATTGTACTTTGTTTTAGCTCACAGTTTAGTTGTTATACTTTTGTTGTCCAAGGGACGCAATAGCATTGCTTACCTTGGTGGGGGTTTATTTTTACACCAGGGAGGGGAAACAGTCAGGAGAGAAAAAGCTGCACTAAGCTAGTAGTCAATCAGCAGACTTGATTTTTGCTCATCTAACCATCTCGTTGTCACTCCTTTGCGAATATTTAGAACAGCTAATTACATTTTGTTACGAGCCACTTGTAGATGTATTCTGAGATAATCAGGGGCGTAATCTGTATATCAGCCATATAGATTTTATCCCAAGTCAATTTCTGACTATTTGGGGTTGTCACCCAGTGTTAATTTCATTTAACTTAGCGGCGGCACCCCCCCCCCCCCCCTCCACTATTACAGGGATCACCGTTGTCTCCGGTGCTGTTCAACGCCTACACTGTGAGAATCATCAGCAAGCAAATCATAGGACTGGGGAGGACATTGTCGTATGCAGACGATGTTTAGTGTATCATCAGTGTAAGGACAGAGATCAGGTTGCTGTAGAACTACACACCAAAATCAATCGCATAATCACTTGGTGTGTTGAAGCTGGGACAATGGTCAATCTAACAAAGGCAACAGTGACATGGTTCTCTTTATATAACTATATTGTCAACACTCCAATACCAACTGTAAAGCTGTGTTCAGAGACGTAGGAAAGAACGCAGGCAATGAATTACCTGGGGATACAGTTTGATCGAAGCCTTGCATATAATGAGCACATAAACAGGGTGATAACAAAGGCCAAGTGGGGTTTGGCTGTGATGCGGGTGATGGCGGCGGCAAAACTGGAGAAGCTGCCATATATGTTTTCTTTACGATGGTCTTGTCCTTTCTGTTCTGGAGTATGCAATGGCGATCCTGACTCTCAGCCATAAGCAGATAGAAAGGATGGAAAGGATACAGAATGAAGCTATGTGAATCATTTTTATGTACAAGATTTATAGAATGCAGGGCGATGCTCTACCTTCTTGATTTTCTAATCATGAGGGACAGAATACATATTTGTCAAGGACATTCCTATCTCAGAATAAACGCAGACACACAACATCCACTGCATAGCAAGATTAAGAAGGTAAAGGGCAGCAGGTTAAGACGAGGAAAGTACAAGGATGGGTCAAGCCGAAGACATTCTTCAGCAGGCGTGTTCACTTGAGGACTAACCTGGCGACGAGTGGGTAGAAGTGCCAACAGAGTTCTGTATATCCTTTTCATTGTGCATCTAACTAGACAGGAAGTGCAGACAATAAAATCAAGCTGCTGTGGAGGCGGAAGTGCAAGCTCTGATCTTCGAGAATTCTTTAGAGGATGATGCTGTCATTTACACTTATGGGGCGGTCGTCCAGGGAGTGAGAAGTTCATGGACCTTTACGGCTCAGGCCTGAGGGAAAATTGTGAAAGTATAGTCTGGCGCTTTTGCCTTGACCACATGCAGCCTGACTATGGATGTCATGGCAGTAAGTAAAGCAATAACATCCATCGAGACACAGTCAATGGGGCATGTGTCTTTAGTGAATCAATGAGTATGGTCAGGAGGATAGAGAAGAGGTGGGTCTGAAGTGAGCAGCTGCTGTCTCTGAGGCGGACTCGGCTGGCAAACATTAGTTTCATCTTTGTGCCAGGGCATGCGGACGTACATGGGAATGAGCAGGCTGACAAACTTGCAGATATGGCTACTGTGCAAGACGGAAAGACCAAATGGAAACAGAGGAAGAGGCCGACCACATTAAAAGTTGGACGGAGGGAATAGCAGAGTCCATGGGAATGTCGATATATGAAGCCCATAATCGGGCACTCTCACGATGCTTATACTTCACCTCGACACCGCAAGGTACAAGAGGAACATGATGAGATGAGATGAGACTTATTGTCTCATGTTTACCTAACTTTACTTGTCTCATATAAAGATGTTGAGCTAAGAATCGACATCACTGCACTCAGGACATCCCCACAAGCGCTCTGCTCCCCCTTTCAACAGCCAGTGAAGAGTCATACTGATAATCGTTCCAACTACCATCTAAGTGAAAGTTTTCTTTGTCTTCCCTCTCATATTTGAGATTTTGTCCAGAACCGCTACTGATCCCCCGCCATATTATTCTTTTCACATACAGGTTATCAGTCTGTTCCACTGCATTTCCACCTGGTCCCACAGGCTATCGCCCACCTCTAACTTGCCCATAAGTAATCTACCACCGAGAGGTGCATTCCGCCTGTTCACCCCCCCCCCCACACTCCCATATGACCATTGCAGAACATCCATACAGTTCTCACAATCTGTGACCTCTGAAGCAAGGAAAGCAATTCTACATGCTAGCCGCAAATTAAATACAGCGGAAAAGATCTACTCCACCATCAAGAAAGAATGTTTGGCTCTGGTATGGGCTGTACAGAAGTTCCAACCTTATCTATATGGAACTAAGAACAAAGTGACCAACAGCCTTTGATTTTCTTAGCCTCATCCAAATAATTAAATGCAAGATTGATGAGGTGGTCACTATTACTTCAACCTTATACATTCACCATGGAATATACCCTCGGCAAATATAATGTAGGAGTGGATTTTCTAAGTAGACACTGCTCTACAGAGGAAGAAGTTGCGGCTGCGCCACTAGGTGACCTTATAAACTAGCGTGAAACATAGCATAGCGAAATATAGCATCGACATAGCATTGCAACCCAGCAACCTAACATCAGTGGTTCGCATCAGCAACCCTGGGAAAGAACTGAATTGTGGGCCACTGACAAATAGGGTGACCCGAAGAGAAACGACAAAGAGAACTACTAGCTTCACCGTTGTGAACACCATTTGCAGCTGAGTACCCGAACACATCCAGGAGTCACCACAATACGTTGCTTGACTTACCACCATACCATCACATGACAAAGAGGTCTACAGCCACAACTTCAACCCCAGTTAATAAAGGAAATAGCTCAGACTTCAACTAGAGGTAAGCATTCACAAATACTCATTTTAAAATATCACAGAAAGAACACACCATAGAAAAAAACACAATACAGTGCAGAAACTTAAACAAAAATTTTTCACTTTATTTAGGTGTGTGTGTGTGTGTGTGTGTGTGTGATATATATATATATATATATATATATATATATATATATATATATATATATATATATATATATATATATATATATATGTAATACCAAAATGTGATATATACGAGTAATGGGCATATTCTTAAGCTAGTGAATTGATACAGTTATCTTGGAACAGTCATAACATCTGATGGGAGATGCCTCAAAGAGATTAGAACAAGAATTGACATTGCGAAGGTAGCCTTTTGCAAGATGGAAAACATACTGACCAATAAAAAGACACCAATTGAAATAGGAAAAAGAGTGTTGACGTGCTACATAGAATCTATACTTTTGTGTGGAAGTGAAGCTTGGACAATGAGCAGCCAAGCTGAAAAACATCTGATGGCTGTGGAAATGTGGTTTCTGAGGAAAATGCAAAGAATATCATGGATAGACAGAAAAACCAATGACCAAGTACTAAAGGAGACTACAGGAAACACAACACAGGAGACAAATGAAAATTGTAAATTGATTAGAGAAATTAGACGTAGACAGTCAACATTTTTTGGACATGTTATGAAAAGAAATGGATTGGAGAATTTAATGACAAAAGCTTGAACCCGGGACCTCCAGCACTCAAGGCAGACACCATACCTCGAGACCACACAGCCCCCCCCCCCCAGTCTTCTTTTAGTGTCATTGTAGCAAATTATTCTAGCTCGATTAAACTGGGTCCTACCATTCCACTTTTATATTGAATAGGTGCACAGTTATTGACATTCAGGTTTTGGCCAGTCCATGTTCCCTTTCAATAAACAGATCTCTGGATGGTGCCATCCTGTCATGTCAAGTTAGTATTTCTAAGAATGATAAGGTGTCATTATTTTCGTGGTCAACAGACAAAGAAATGTTCTTGTGAGTTTGGTTCATTATGGAGTGGAATGATTCAGGCTGTTGTCTGGTTTCTGGGATGAACAATATATCATCCACATACCAGCTGTATAGTACTACGTCCTTAATATTTGAGGCTCTTTGTTTTTCCGTGTGTACCATAAAGACGTCTGCTAGATTGGGACCTAGAGGACACCTGGCCACTCTTGTCAATTTGGTGGTACAATTTTTGTTAACGAAAAATGAATTTAATATTAGTTGTGCACAATAGTAGAAATTTCTTAAATGTGGAATGTCAGTAGGCCGATCCAATACAGTATGTTAAAAAAAAAACTTTCCACCTCGTTCAACCAGCTTTAGCAGCTTTGGTTATAATTTTGGTGGTTCATGGTCTGGATTTAGATGATTTTATCTCTGCGTGTTTCAGCTGAAGTTTTGATGCAACAGTTTATGCCTGTGATGTCAGCTAGGGTTTTGGCCAGTGGGTTTTCCTTTGTGTCTGCTTCTTCCTGCTTTTCCAATTTAGTGTTGGCTCCTAGCTCATCTGTTTTCAGTGGATGTAGTCTTTAGAAGAAAAAACCTAGCCTGCACAGTTCACGGCGACTGCACTAACCAGGCGGCCTTAATTCCTCAGGTTCAAGACAACCCCCCCCCCCCCTCTCTGTCATACACCGAGTTCAATGGGGATTACTTCGACCAGATCAGCGGTCATGGTGGCCATGGGCACCAAGATGGGTCCCAGTTATGCCTGCCTCTTCATGGGCTATCTGGAGCACACGGTATGGAGTCAATACACCGGTAGGCTTCGGTGTTTCAGACATGCCCTTGTCACATCTCCAGGACTTCATTTCCTTTTTCTTCAACTTTCATCTAGCATCAGACTCACCTCCACTATTTCTTCGTCGGCTGTCAATTTCCTAGATCTAACAGTCTCTTTAGGTTCCACTGGTTTGTCTACGACGGTTTATTATAAACCTACTGACTCCTACGCATTCCTTCTCTACACCTCCTCGCATCCCCCCTCTTGTAAGGACTCTATTCCTTTTTCCCAATTGTTACGTCTCCGACGGCTTTGTCAGGATAATAACGACTTCCGTCAAAAAGCCCACGAAATGTTGGTTTAAAAAAAAAAAAAAACTTTCGACCTCGTTCAACCAGCTTTAGCAGCTTTGGTTATAATTTTGGTGGTTCATGGTCTGGATTTAGATGATTTTATCTCTGTGTTTCAGCTGAATTTTTGATGCAACAGTTTATGCCTGTGATGTCAGCTAGGGTTTTCCTTTGGGTCTGCTTCTTCCTGCTTTTCCAATTTAGTGTTGGCTCCTAGCTCATCTGTTTTGAGTGGATGTAGTCTTTAGGAAAAAAAAAAACCTAGCCTGCACAGTTCACGGCGACTGCACTAACCAGGCGGCCTTAATACCTCAGGTTCAAGACCCCCCCCCCTCTCTGCCATACACCGAGTTCAATGGGGATTACTTTGACCAGATCAGCGGTGTGGCCATGGGCACCAAGATGGGTCCCAGTTATGCCTGCCTCTTCATGGGCTATCTGGAGCACCCGGTATGGAGTCAATACACCGGTAGGCTCCCGGAGCTCTACAGGAGATACATTGACGACTGCTTCGGTGTTTCAGACATGCCCTTGTCACATCTCCAGGACTTCATTTCCTTTTTCTTCAACTTTCATCCTAGCATCAGACTCACCTCCACTATTTCTTCGTCGGCTGTCAATTTCCTAGATCTAACAGTCTCTTTAGGTTCCACTGGTTTGTGTACGACGGTTTATTATAAACCTACTGACTCCTACGCATTCCTTCTCTACACCTCCTCGCATCCCCCCTCTTGTAAGGATTCTATTCCTTTTTTCCCAATTGTTACGTCTCCGACGGCTTTGTCAGGATAATAACGACTTCCGTCAAAAAGCCCTCGAAATGTTGGATTTCTTCCACCTTCGTGGTTATCCTGATAAAGTTTTGTCTACAGCCCTTCACCGCTATCAGTCGCACCGAGGCTCTCTCCTCCAGGCCTAAAACACGTAACAACAGACCGATCCTTTCATTAACCTACCATCCCCACAATATTGCTGCCAAGAATATCCTCCTTAGGCATCTATCTATTCTCCAGGCAGACTCGATCACTCGCGATGTCTTTTCAGAGGCCCCTCTGGTGGCTTACAGGCGGGAGCGTAACCTCAGGGATGTGCTGGTCCATAGTAGTCTACCCCACCCCCATACGTCTCCTCTTGGTACGATGGCTTGTCTTCGATCACGTTGCAATACCTGCCCATATGTACTTCAAACCCAGAGTCTGGCATTCCCCAAGACCAGTTTCCACATTCGTGAGGGTTTCTCATGCACGAGTTGCAACGTTATCTATGCGATCGTCTGCACTCGTTGCGACATGAGGTATATTGGTGAGACAGGCTTACGTCTTGCTGATAGATTTACGCAACACCTATCTGATATCAACAGGGGTGCCCAGAAACCGGTGCCCATGCACTTCAACAGTTCTGACCACTGTGGTGTGGCGGATATACAGGTCACGGCTCTCAAATCGTGCGCATCTCACGAACGTGATCGCAAGACGTTGGAAAACAGCCTCATCTTCCAGTTGGGGACACTCTCCCCTCACGGCCTTAATGTTCAAAATGTCCAACAGTTTCATTTAACTTCCTACTCCCCCCTACCTTTCTCTCTCTTCTCTTTTTTTTTCCCCGCGGCTGTATAGCCCACTAGAACAACATGATAGCATATCTTTTACAGAGCGCTGCCATCATCCTTAGCATTACTTTTGCCGTTTGTGATTTTTTGGCAAGTTTGCATTCGGTTGGTGTCATTGCCTTCTGAGTGACCGTTTTTGTCATCTTTCCGGGTGAAAACTGGTTTACACTTGAATGTATTGGGCATTGTGAATGGGTTCCTGGTTTCAGCTTAAGGTTTCTCTGTGGAATTTTGGCACTGGCTTCAGTGTGAGGTTTCTCAAGTGTCTTTGGGGTGGCTGTTGGCTTGAGTTTTGTATTAGCTTCCTGTAGATTTTTAGTTGTTCTCTTTCTGTGTGAATCACTTGTAGTATGTCTTCATGTTCTTTCTTTATCTGTGCCATGCGTACCACCTCTTGCTGGATGCTGCACTGGATTTCTTCCAGAAGTCTTGTGTTGCTGCAGGTGTCTTGTTCTTGGTTTTTTCATTGGTTGGCTTCTGTGTCAGGAGTTTGTTGATTTGTTTCATTAGATCAGCTATCTGGTCTTGAAGCTGGATTTTGTCATCTTGTGAAATGTCAGTGGCTGTCTCGCACCACCATCCTGCTTCCTTGAATGGTGTGTTTGTTGTTATGGCTTGTGTTATGGTGTCTCTGTGTCTTTGGAGGTTTGGGCAGCCCAGATATCTTGTTCTGTGTTTGCCAAGGCAGTTTACACACTTTCTATTATCATTAGGCTTCCAAAAGTCCTTGTCCTGTTTGGCCAGTGGTCATTCATTGAAAGCTTGATCTTCGGTGCAGTATCAGCAGAAGTCTGTCTTTCTGTGACATGATGTTTGATTTGATTTAACTTTATTTTAAAAGGGACACAAACTGGGCACACAGGCCCATCTTACAATCGGCCCTTCCAATCACTCATCTTTCATTCATCAATAGTGCATGATACATAGGGAAAAAAACATTGTCAAATGAATATTGTAAACATAAACAATCCAAATTACCACATTATGAGACATGCCCCCCCCCCCAACATTCCCATCCATACACACACCCTCAGGCACACTTACAATCCCCCACCCATCCCCCACATAAACATACCCCCACCCACATACACACCCCCCAAACACCCATTCACTCAACATCCTCCACCCACACACACACATCTCCAACACCCCCCCCCCCCCACTCCACACATACATCCCCCACCCATCCCCACTCACTCATGCCCCACCAACACATCCATCCCCAAGCCACACATCCACCACACCCCTACACACATCCCCCACACTGTTTGACTGTGACAGGTTTTGGGTAGTCTTTGATCTTGCTTGTGGTGTGTTATCCTTTTCACAGTGGTCGCTTCATTTGTGGCTTCTGGAAGCTTTCCTTCTTTCGGCTGTTATGGTGGTGCATTGATACAGCTAGAAGCCCCCCCCCCCCCCCCATCTTCTTCTTGGCAGCCATGGTGTTGGTAGCAGCTTCTTCGCTTGTCTTGAACATCAGGTGTCTTCTTGTTTCAGGCTTGGAGTGTGCCATTATTCTCCCCCATATCTGATGTCTTAAACAGTTGGCTCACTTGTTCTCCATATGGCTCCGCATGCAATCACAAATGATGATTACTGTTTCTTATATGGAAATGTCAGTGAAAATAGAGGCAACATCCATTGACACCACATGCTGTAGTTTAAAATTGATAGTATCCAGTAGTTTGATTAGTTGAAATGACTTGTAATATTAAGGGGTTGAATGATTGTTGCACTGGTTTAGCTGTTTCTGCAAGCTATTTCACCATCCTGTGTTGGACAGAGTTGAGCATAGATTAAATCGATCTCAGTGGTACCCCAGGCCTGTGCAATTTAGGAAGGCCATAAAATTGGTGGGCCTGTGGAACGATTACTTGTGCAGTCACCTCACTATTGAATTTACTATCTAAAAGTTATTGAATTTCTTTCCTCACTTTTGCATCCAATTCCCAAGGGTTGCTGGCTTTAAGATCTAAGTAAAATTTGGTTGGGTTCAATAAAATGTCTTCCATTTTGTTGGAAGCATCAAATACGGGATTCCCGAGATGTGTATTGTGGATAGCTTGGATTGCCAGATTAACTTAACAATGATTGCCTGTAAGAGGCTAATGAAAGTAGAACATTATATACAACTATCAGAAAGAGACAATAGCACACTTTAATACTGTGATGAGAAGAGAAGTGTGGGAAAGCATTGTGATGACAGGAAAGATCAGTGGAAAAAGACATATTGGCAGACCAAGAGAGATTATGCCAATTGGACTTATGGTGACATGTAGAAATAATATCAGCAGAGTTGATCCTGAACAGGGACTGAGATCTGAGGAAATACATGAACACCTATGGTAGTTGGCAAGGGCACATGATGATGCTGCCGTTTTGTATGTTTTTTCAGACTGCCAGAGTGAGTAAAAGAAGCACCACATGCATCACACTTGAAAGCTTTATCTCCTGTATGCATTCTCTTATGTTTCTTCAGATTGCCAGCTACAGTAAAAGAAGCACCAAAGTTATCACACTTGTAAGGTTTCTCTCCTGTATGTGTTCTCTTATGTTCCTTCAGACCACCAGCTTGAATAAAAGAAGCACCACAGTCATCACACTTGTACGGTTTTTCTCCTGTATGTGTTCTCAGGTGGTACATAACACTGCTAACGTGAGTAAAAGAAGCACCACAAACATCACACTTGTAAGGTTTCTCTCCTGTGTGTGTTCTCTTGTGAGCCTTCAGACTGCAAGCTACAGTAAAAGAAGCACCACAGTCATCACACTTGTACGGTTTTTCTCCTGTATGTGTTCTCAGGTGGTACATAACATTGCCAACTTGAGTAAAAGAAGCACCACAAACATCGCACTTGTAAGGTTTCTCTCCTGTGTGTGTTCTCTTGTGAGCCTTCAGATTGCCAGCTTGAGTAAAAGAAGCACCACAAACGACACACTTGTAAGGTGTATCTCTTGTATGTGTTCTCTTATGTTTCTTCAGATTGCCAGATTCAGTAAAAGAAACACCACAAACATCACACTTGTATGGTTTATCTCCTGTATGAATTCTCTTGTGAGTCTTCAGATTGCCAGCTTGAGTAAAAGAAGCACAACAAACGACACACTTGTATGGTTTCTCTCCTGTATGCATTCTCTTGTGAGTCTTCAGTTTATCAGATTGATTAAAAGAAGCACCACAAACATCACACTTGTAAGGTTTCTCTCCTGTATGAATTCTCTTATGTTTCTTCAGACTGCCAGCTTGAGTAAAAGAAGCACCACAAACATCACACTTGTACGGTTTCTCTCCTGTATGTGTTCTCTTGTGAGTCTTCAGTTCATCAGACCGAGTAAAAGAAGCACCACAAATATCACACATGTAAGGTTTCTCTCCTGTATGCATTCTCTTATGTTTCTTCAGACTGCCAGCTTGAGTAAAAGAAGCACCACAGTCATCACACTTGTAAGGTTTCTCTCCTGTATGAGTTCTCTTATGTTGCTTCATATGGCTAGCTACAGTAAAAGAAACACCACAAACATCACACTTGTACGGTTTCTCTCCTGTATGCACTCTCTTATGTTTCTTCAGACTGCCAGATTCAGTAAAAAAAACACCACAAACATCACACTTGTACGGTTTCTCTCCTGTATGTGTTCTCTTGTGAACCTTCAGATTACAAGTCTGAGTAAAAGAAGCATCACAATCATCACACTTGTAGGGTTTATCTCCTGTATGTAATCTCAGGTGGTACATAACACTGCGAATGTGAATAAAAGAAGCACCACAATCATCACAATTGTAGGGTTTATCTCCTGTATGTGATCTCATGTGGTACTTCAAACTGGGAACTTTAGTAAAAGAAGCACCGTAATCATCACACTTGTAAGGTTTCTCTCCTGTATGTTTTCTCTTGTGATTCATGTTCTTTTGGCACTCTAGATGGTCATCTTGAAACAAAATACCATCCCCTTCATTACATTTGTGTGGCATCCCTTCAGTATGTGTTCTCTTATATCTGTCTACAAAAACATTTGTACTAGAAACATTAGACATGTCTCCTGTGTGAGTTCTTTGAGAGCTATAACTGACATAATCAAAAATGTCATCAAGAGACTTTGCAAAGCTCTGTGCTTGTTTTTCTTGTGTTTCCTTATTTTTCTGCTGACAATTCTCATTAGTCAGAGATAGTTTATTGTTTGTATCAATCACAGAAGACACATTTTCTGATATTTGACAACAATTTTCATGTTTTACTGATGCCTTACAACTGTTCTCAACCATTCTTGATTCTGAGTTGCTGTGTTCTGTCATTTCTTGAATGATGCCACTCCCAGCTATGTCTAACATTTTACTGAAGCTGTCACTCCTGTCCTCACACAGAACATCTGATAGTTCTTGTTTCACAACCTTCATGTCTATGCTGTCATATGTCCACTTTTGTGCATGCTCTTGAATGGAGTGGTAAGGACTCCGTGGAGACCAAGAGGATATATCTGAAACACACCAAAGTAAATAATTAATGTCATGAACATACCAGGTATTGATTATCAACGGATGTACAATCAAACAGGCACACATTGCAGCTACAGACAATCAATTTCAAGTGAACAAAAGATGGAGAAGAAGAATGATTAATATGCTCGTGTATGCTCTATGCTGATGTATGATCTATGTTCAGGTTTGATCTAAGTTGATGTAGAATCTAATCTGATGTATGATCTAAGTTCATGATGATATAAACTGATGTATGATCTAAGTTCATGATGATGTAAGCTGACGTGTGATCTAGGCTGATATATGATCTAAGCTGATATATGATCTAAGCTGATATATGATCTAAGCTGATGTATGATCTAAGCTGATATATGATCTAAGCTGATATATGATCTAAGCTGATATATGATCTAAGCTGATATATGATCTAAGTTTATGATGATATAACCTGATGTATGATCTAAGCTGATGTATGATCTAAGCTGATTTATGTTCTTAGCTGATAGTTAGTTAGTTAGCCGACAGATCATCCTCATTGCACTTCGAACCATTCAGTCCATAAGTGCTCGGATCCCCTCCTCAGCAAATCCCGCAGCGTGTAGTGGCTAACAACGCCAGTTCTGTGTTGGTTTTATCAATCTTCTTTGGCTTCCTGCGTAGTGTTCTTGTTTGGCCACCCCTCTTTTAATTTGCTGTTCTCAAAGTCTGGCCATGGTTGTAGATTCAGAGTCATCACTTGGTTCTCGCAAAAGTCTTACTTCTCGTAGAGCATTCAGAATGTCAGCCTGCTCATTTCCTTGTACTCCCACATGCCCTGGCACGAAAATGAAACTAATCTTTACCAGCCAAGACCGCTCCAGAGGCAGCAACCATTCTCTTCCGATCGACCCCTCCTCTATCCTCTTGATCATGTTCATCGAGTCGCTAAGTGTCAAAGACTTAGGAGAGAGCTCAAAGCTAAGGAGAGCTAAATAGAGCTTAGGAAAAGGGCAAGTAACATAACAGTTTAGGAGACCAGACAGAAGAGACACAAACGCTATAAATAGCTATAACAGGACACACTTGTGTCAACAAGGAGGGCAACGAGTGTACGTGAGCTGGGGTTACCCAAGAGACTGGGAAACCCGCTTCACGAGAAGTAACCAAGTAATTAGAGTTACTACAACCAAGTGACCAGCATGCTGGAACTCCAAGCACGGAAACCAGCAGATGCACGCTGAGCTAATTGCTCGTGGCTGACCACGCCACATACAGCGGGTTCAGACAGAAACTGGACAGCGTAGGGAACAGACTGTATATCCGCTGTGGAGACTTTGTTGTTGTTAAGGACAGTATTAATAGTTAGGACTTCAGCTTAGCTTCAGTAGTTATATTATTAATATCATCTCCTCATTCCATCGTCATAACATACTATGATGTTTAATACTGATGTGGTATTCCGCTCGTGGAGCTCATGTACGATAAGCTCCGAATAAAATGTATCCTTTTGCAAACAATACGAGTTGTCACTTTTGTGTGGTGCAAAAGTAGGGAATCCTTGTATGCCTATCGCAAGTGAGTTGTTGACAGGCAGGATACCATTTGGTGTCAGAAGTATCCTGACCAACTGTCAATTATCATTAGGATACCATTTTCAAAAATACCACTTAATTACCATTTGTGGAGCTTGAACCACATACAAGCAATTTAATTTACCATTTTCGGAAATTCTACAGAATGTTATTGATATATTATCTGTGTAAATTATTTTGATGAAAATGTTAGTTAGTTAGTTAGTTAGTTAGTCGACAGATCATCCTTGTTGCACATCAAACCATTCAGTCCATAAGTGCTCGGATCCCCTCCTCAGCAAATCCCGCAGCGTGTAGCGGCTAACGACGCCAGTTCTGTGTTGGTTTATCAATCTTCTTTGGCTTCCTGCGTAGTGTTCTTGTTTGGCCACCCCTCTTTTAATTTGCTGCTCCCGCAGTCTGGCCATTGTTGTAGATTCACAGTCATCACTTGGTTCTCGCAAAAGTCTCACTTCTCGTAGAGCATTCAGAATGTCAGCCTGGTCCATGGCGCGTCCTCCCTCCACAGTAGCCTCACCTGCGAGCTTGTCAGCCCGCTCATTTCCTTGTACTCCCGCATGACCTGGCACGAAGATGAAACTAATCTTTGCCAGCCGAGACCGCTTCAGAGGCAGCAACCATTCTCTTCGGATCGACCCCTCCTCTATCCTCTTGATCAAGTTCATTGAGTCGCTAAGGAAACAAGCCCTAGTGAATGTCTGTGTCTCGAGCCATGTTATTGCTTTACTTACTGCCATGACTTCCATGGTCAGGCTACTTGTGGTTTCAGTGAAAGCACCAGAGTCCTCCTTCACAATTCTCCCTCCGGCCCGAGCTGTAAAGGCCCATGAGCTTCTCACATGTCGGACGACCGACCCATCTGTGTAGATGACCGCGTCACCGTCTAGCGAATTCTCGAAAATCAAAGCTTGTACTTCAGCCTCAACAGCAGCCGGATTTTCTTGTCTGCATTTTCTATCTAGTTGGATGCAAACTGAAAAGGATGTGCAGAAGTCTGTTGGCACTTGCACCCACTCCTCGCCAGGTTCTAAGTCCTCAAGTGAACACACCTGTTGAAGAATGTCTTCGGCTTGACCCATCCACGACCGTCCTCTTTTTAACCTGCTGCCCTTCACCTTCCTAATTTCACTATGCAGTGGATGTTGTGTGTTTGCGTTAATTCTGAGGTAGGCGCGTGCCCTGCAAACTTGTATTCTCTCTTCAATGGTTGGAAAATCAAGAAGGTAGCGCATCGCCCTGCATGCTGTATCTCTTGTACATCCAAGAATAATGCGCATTGCTTCATTCTGTATCCTTTCCATCCTTTCTATCTGCTTATGGCTGAGAGTCAGGATTGCCATTGCATACTCCAAAACAGACATGACCAGCCCCTCGTACAGAAGACATAGATGGCGCAGCTCACAGTTTGCTGCCGCCATCACCCGCATCGCTGCCAAACCCCGCTTGGCCTTTGTTATCACCTGGTCTATGTGCACATTATAAGCAAGGCTTCAATCAAACCGTGATGATGAAATATAAACTGTAATTGTGTGCGAAGTGCAAATATTTATCGAAATTACAGATTTAACCATCATTTGTGAACCATTTTGTGTGATACTAACATAATGTCAACATTCATCACATTCACGTATGTACTTGTGCAAAAGCAAATTCTTTTTGCACAAGAGAAATAAATTAGAGGTTAAGCTAGAGTCATACAGCGCAGCTCAGTCAGAGACGATAGAAAGTGAAGACAAGACGACATTGACATTCATTGATGATCATTTAGACTATCATACTTGCATGTTGCTAAAATGTTGATGCTCTATTAAACAGAGACATCAGTTATAAAAGCAAGTCGATCAGTTGTGTGTATGAAAGACAGCAGCGGAACATCCCGAGTGCCGTATTTTTCAGCAGATTAGATGAGTATATTTTCCACTAATTTTGATAACCATCTTTAACAACGCATCCTCTTTTTCAGTGAAATTTGTAAATAGTTAACACATAATAACTGTAAAATTATATTGGAAAATTATATTGCTATCAATTGTGGAATAACGTAAAGCCATATAATGTCATCATTAAATGACTACATCCAGGCTGGCAAAGAACTAGAATATACTGGAGAAAAACTAGAGAAATGGGCAAACGAAAGATACAAAGAAGAAACCGACAAATTGAGAGATGAAAGAGCAATGGAAAGACAACATCAAAAAGAGATGAAGGAATTAGAGAAAGCCACCAAACAAAAACAGTTAGATTTAGACCAAGCTATAAAACAAACAGAATTAGAAATGAAACAGAAACAGATACAGATGGAAGAAGCCACTAAACAGAAGGAGTTAGAAATAAAACAAAAGCAGATAGAGATGGACGATGCCACAAAGCAAAAGCAAATACAGGTAGAGTCACAAACAAAGTTAAAGATGAAAGAGATGGAAATTGACTCTAACATCCAGATAGCCTCTACTAAACAGAAAAGTCAGGAAGAGCAAAATAAATTCTATAAACATAAAGGGATCATCAAGCCCTTCAGCCAAGGCGATTCAATTTCAGCTTGGACTGAGAATATAGAATTCCAGCTTAAAAGTCAGAAAATACCATTAGAAGATTGGGCAATAATCTACATGAGAAACCTCAGTGGGGAGCCATTAAAGGTCATAGAGTCGATACCAACAGAACTAAGAAGTAACTATCAGTATATCCATGATAGGATTATGCAGTATTTTCTACTCGATGCTCCTGGATATCAGATCCAGTACTCACAGATAAAACCAAAGCCAACTGAAACGTTCTTAGATTACGTTTCAAACGTCCAGAGTATATTCAATAAATGGCTTAAGGCAGCAAAAGTAGGGAAGAATTTTGATAAATTACAGGACTTAATGGTGATGGATAAAGTTATATCCACAGTTCCTACTCCCTTTGCTAAGTTCCTTCAACAAGCAGACATTGAATCTATTGAACAACTTGAAAAACGTGGTTCAGCTTATTTTTCTTCGAACTGCGATATATTTAAAACATCAATACATGATACTGAGATTACTGCCTTTGTTAAAAACGTACCAAGCAGGTCTTACAAACAAAAAGAGTATCAGAAGAAAGATAAACCTTATCAGAAGCTACCACAGTGTGTATACTGCAAATTGTTTCATCCGCAGTACTCGATGTGTGATAAAAGTCCATCTTATCCTGCTCATCTAGAAAAGATGATGAAAAGCAGGAAAACAAACGAAACTCATATAAACGTGCGGTTAAATGATTCACCGTTTGCTGGACATTTGGCCTATGACAAAACGAGAGCCAGAATTTTGTCACACTTCTATTGGCCTAAGTTTTGTAACGATATTAAATTTTTCTGTCGGTCATGTGCTATTTGTCAACATTTAGTGAAAAAGGGAAAGCATGTAACAGCCGAGGTTTAACGTTCCATATTGGCCTCTAGACCATTTGAAAGTGTAGCGGTAGATATTGTTGGACCCCTGAATCAGGTGTCGAACAAAGGAAACCGGTTTATACTAACCCTTGTGGATCTTTGTACAAGGTGGATCGAAGCGGTGCCACTCAAATACATTACCTCCAAAGATGTGGGAAATGTATTTTTACATCTATTTTGTAGATTTGGCTTTCCTCGAACCATTTTAAGCAACCGAGGAACCCAGTATATTTCGGCTGCTATGCAAGCCCTAACAAAATTGCTAGGAATAGAACAGCATTTCTGTAGCCCGTATCACCCTGCCAGTAATGGGATTATAGAAAAAATTAATGGGGATCTAAAACACATGCTGGCGAAAGTAACAGCAGAGAACCCATCTGATTGGGACACTCTATTACCAGCAGTGCTATTTGTCCATCGAGAAATTCCGCACTCAAGTACGGGTTTCTCACCTTTCGAGTTAGTTTATGGGGCGAACCCTCGTGAACCCCTAACAATTTACCATCAGCTAATCACTAGCTCAGTAGAGAGTCCAACCTCATTAACACCTTATGAGATGGTAACAGAGACACGCAATAACATTATGAAGGCGTGTGTAATAGCCAAATCATCTTTGGATAGAAAAGGCCAGATGTACCGCGACTATGCAAATAAGGGTGCCAAAACCCTACACCTTGAACCCAATCAAAAGGTGCTACTTTTACTACCAGATAAACGTAATTTGTTACTAACGTCATGACGAGGGCCATTCAAAGTTGAACGAAAGATATCAGATGTCGATTATGAAATATCGATAAAGGGAAAATTAAAGATATTTCATATCAATATGCTGAAGCCTTACTTCTCACGACAAGAACTGATGACAGATGAACAGAGTGCACCTACACCAAGCAATCGGACGAAATACGTACACAACACAACTACACTAGGTAGGGCGACAGATGACGACGACATCGCAAACACACCTAGCCAGGAAACAGAACACACAGCTAGTACAACAACAGTACTTAATCAGACAGATGACAACGGAATAGAATTACCAGTCCCAACAGTATACACGACTGGGACAATTGATAGCATACGTTTAGAAACGAAACTTACAGACGAGCAACGACGACAAATGATAGAGTTAGTAACGGAGTACAGGGACATTTTTTTCCGACATCCCAGGTAGGACGGACAGAATAGAACACTCCATCATTCTGACTGATAACTCCCCTATCAAATGCCGACCTTATTCCATCCCATTAAGTTACAAGGAAAGTCTCGACAAGGAACTGTTAAATCTTGAATCGAGTGGAATAATTCAGAAATCACAGTCAGAATATTTTTTTCCTATTGACCTGGTGAAGAAAAAGGACTCGACGATTCGCCTCTGCGTCGATTATCGCCGGTTAAACAACGTGACCAAAGTCAATGCAGAGCCTATCCCATCATATGACGATCTTATCCTTGATATGTCAACATCACATATCTTTTCTAAACTGGACCTCACGAAAGGTTATTGGCAGGTCCTGATGAATTCATTGTCTATTCCTTTAAAAGCATTCTCAACACCTTTAGGTCTATATGAGTGGCGTTTTCTTCCTTTCGATCTTCGTAATGCCCCAGCCACTTTTGTCTGACTCACTAGGGACATTTTACACGGAGTGACTAATACATCTACTTATATTGATGACATTTGTATCCATACAGCAGACTGGACATCACACTTACAGAAACTGCGACATGTCTTCGATAGATTGCAATTATTCGGTCTTACAGTAAAACCCACCAAAGTTGAGTTGGGAATGGAAGAAATTGATTTCCTAGGCCATACAATCAGCAGAGGCCAACTCAGAACAGATGAGAAAATTGTGACCAAGATTCTCAATTTAACTATGCCTACGACCAAGAAACAGGTCCGTAGTTTGCTTGGTCTGGTCAATTATTACAGCAAATTTATACCCAATTAGGCTGAAATCACCAGCATTTTTTCTAATATTTTAAAAGCATCTGTAAAACTAAATGTTCAGGATGCAGAGTTAATTGATGCTTTATCAAAATTAAAACGTATGTTTAGCGTTCCACCTATTTTGTGTTTGCCTAATGTTAATCTTACGTATTTCCTTCGTACAGACGCAAGTTCGATTTCCATTTCTGGCGTCCTAGGCCAATTTTATGAAGGACTTTTTCACCCAATAATGTACGTAAGCCGTAAGATCACCCCTGCTGAAGGAAGATACTCAGCCTCTGAATTGGAAGCTTTAAGCGTGATCATTGTGTCAGGAAACTTCATTGATTCCTAGCGGGTACAGAGTTTGTTATTGAAACCGATAATTCGCCGCTTACTGTCATGCAGACTGGGGTTCATCGCAATAACAGGATCTTGATACTGCAAAACTATGCCTTCACTATTAAACATTTGAAGGGAAGCATGAACTCTTTGGCTGACACATTGAGCCGACCTTCTCACATTGAGATACTTGAAATACGAGAAGAGAGCGACCTTATATCACCAAAAACATTGACACTGTAATTATCTAGTGCCCGATGTGGTGATTGTGAACATTATAGTGCGTTACTATCTCCAGTAGCTTAAATCTGTGTAATATAAACTGTGTCAGTATCAGTGAAAAGAACAGGCACATTATTAGGTGTCTATACCACTTATACAACTCTTGAGTGGATCGAAGGTTAGATTTGAACCTACACCAAGAAGTAGCATACCATTAGTATGAACGTTACCCAGGATGAGAGCGTAAATCAGACTTTGTCTACTTGAACTGTATTTTCGAGGACATTCTACAGAGGACACTGCTCCAACATCACACCTGGATGTAATTAATTAGTGTAGTTAGATAGAAATTATATGTGATATGTATATAATATGTTTTTATAAACAGTCGCGTATAACTTCATATTTTTGTAGTCATATTAGAATTATAAATGTAGATTTACCGTATAACTTTATTTAGGACATTTCAGAGTTATAATTCACCTACATTTAGTTAAGAACTCATTTAATTTAACACCTACATCATAATACGTTAGTTTATCACCATTTAAACATATTTAGTTAGATATTTAGTTAAAATTAAAACATCACTTACAAATTAACCCGATCATTTAGTAATTTATATCATTTCATGTATTAAAAACACTTTAAAGTAACTAACCCATTTTTCCCAAATTTAATTAGTTAGTTAAATTATTTCCCTTAGACTAATTTAGAACAGTACACCATCTTACAATAGATTAGCTAGATCAGTCATTACTATAGGATTGGTAGCGAGCAATCCATTCAACCATGTATATTTGTGTATAGACATGACGAGTGCAGAAAGACAGCACAGTCATGTGGCTTGAATACCCATTTAAATTCAGCCAACCATTTAATGTACATATTTATTGTTTATCCATGCATTATTTCTTGAACCATATTCTAATGACGGACCAATATTTTAAAACCACTTTTGAATGAAAGGTGAACGAAAGATGTGTGAATGGGAGAGAGAGAATGGATTAAATCAGGAGAGAAAGAGATGTTGCGGTAATATTTTTCACCGCACAACACGACTTGTTGTAACTTGTCTGTGTCAATCTGTGTAATCAATGTGTTGTCGACATCTTTTTATAAGTGTGCAGTTCCCATACTTTAGTGATAGACATAGGAAACATATTTTGAGCATCTTAAAACGGGACTGTAGACATAAATTAGCATAACACACTCATTTGTGGCTACAATAAACCGCTTTACGGCGCTCGAAATAATACATACACGTAAATTAGAAACGCATACACATGTTAGTAAGTTAAATACACTTTAGTTTAATAGGAAACACACAGCCAACCAAGAAAACAAACAGATAAACTTGCATACATCATTACTTTCAAAGAAAGATAACTACTCAAACAGGGGACACAATAACATCTCTAAAGCCTTAGTGTAACACTTCAATATTTCTTCACAAGCGGAAGCGAAAAAGGTGAAGAGTGGCACATAAAACATGTATACGAGTTGGGTCAATTATTATATGGGAGCATGAACATTTAGTTTCCATGTTTTGCACTCGTAACAGAGGCAAGTTGTATGGGATTGTTAATTTTGGACAATCGGAGGACAGGTCTTATGGCATTGGATCCGGATCACACAATTCCCAGAAATATAATGACAGTTTATAGCCAACTGTACTAGTGTGGTGAGCTACTCAATTAGCCAAGTGAAGTGATACAACAGTGTGACGAAGGAAAGGAGAGATCTTGTCCTATCCCCAGAAGAGAAGTAGAGAACTTACGAAGTCTTTGACAAAATTAGACAGCCAATTTTTGTGAGATTACAACTTGTGTTACCCCCACAACTTAAAAGTTTGTAACACAACAGGGGAGGAAGGAGAGCCTGTCAAAGCCTTAGGAGAGAGCTTAAAGCTAAGGAGAGCTAAATAGAGCTTAGGAAAAGGGCAAGTAACATAACAGTTTAGGAGACCAGACAGAAGAGACACAAACGCTATAAATAGCTATAACGGGACACACTCGTGTCAACAAGGAGGGCAACGAGTGTACGTGAGCTGGGGTTACCCAAGAGACTGGGAAACCCGCTTCACGAGAAGTAACCAAGTAATTAGAGTTACTACAACCAAGTGACCAGCGTGCTGGAACTCCAAGCACGGAAACCAGCAGATGCACGCTGAGCTAATTGCTCATGGCTGAACACGCCACATACAGCGGGTTCAGACAGAGACTCGACGGCGTAGGGAACAGACGTATATCCGCTGTGGATACTTTGTTGTTGTTAAGGACAGTATTAATAGTTAGGACTTCAGCTTAGCTTCAGTAGTTATATTATTAATATCATCTCCTCATTCCATCTTCATAACATACTATGATGTTTAATACCGATGTGGTATTCCGCTCGTGGAGCTCATGTACGATAAGCTCCAAATAAAATGTATCCTTTTGCAAACAATACGAGTTGTCACTTTAGTGTGGTGCAAAAGTAGGGAATCCTTGTATGCCTGTCGCAAGTGAGTTGCTGACACTAAGGAAACATGCCCTAGTGAATGTCTGTGTGTCTGTGTCTCGAGCCAAGTTATTGCTTTTTTACTGCCATGACTTCCATAGTCAGGCTACTTGTGGTTTCAGTGAAAGCACCAGAGTCCTCCTTCACAATTCTCCCTCCGGCCTGAGCCGTAAAGGCCCATGAGCTTCTCACATGTTGGACAACCGACCCATCTGTGTAGATGACAGCATCACCGTCTAGAGAGTTCTCGAAAATCAACGCTTGTACTTCAGCCTCCACAGCAACCAGATTTTCTTGTCTCCATTTTCTGTCTAGTTGGATGCAAACTGAAAAGGATGTGCAGAAATCTGTTGGCACTTGTACCCACTCCTCATCAGGTTCTAAGTCCTCAAGTGAACACACCTGTTGAAGAATGTCTTCGGCTTGACCCATCCACGACCGTCCTCTTTTTAACCTGCTGCCCTTCATCTTCATAATTTCACTATGCAGTGGATGTTGTGTGTTTGCGTTAACTCTGAGGTAGGCGCGTGCTCTGCAAACTTGTATTCTGTCTTCAATGGTTGGAAAATCAAGAAGGTAGTGCATCGCCCTGCATGCTGTATCTCTTGTACATCCAAGAATAATGTGCATAGCTTCATTCTGTATCCTTTCCATCCTTTCTATCTGCTTACGGCTGAGAGTCAAGATTGCCATTGTATACTCAAAAACAGACATGACCAGCCCCTCGTACAGAAGACATAGATGGTGCTGCTCACAGTTTGCTGCCGCCATCACCCGCATCGCAGCCAAACCCCGTGTCAACTTCTTACAGATCTAGGGAACAAGACTCGGGTTCAGACAGGCAACAAACTCCATACTGTATATTGATAATCTAATTTATTATCGTTAATCTGGCGAATAATGATTTTGCAGTTAATCACAATATCACAGTATCTTACAGGTACATTAACAAGTCATCATACACATTACTATCACAGCATAAATCTAGCAAACTATCTCGTTAATCAACAATCTCTAGATACAAGATAGTTTCTGTATATCTCGCCCCCTTAAGCTAAACCCTGCTTCTTGTCCACTGTCCAGTGTTCATCTGCCCCTTGACGGGCGCCGGGTGGATGCGGAGTATGACTCCCCTTGAGCTTCTCGTGAAAGTGGTCCCTGCACGCTTCCGGCGGGTTCCACCTGTGTCAACGAAGCAGTAGGCAAACTGACCCCTCGTTCTAGAAGGCCCGAGATTGCTCGGACACTCGAGCTTGTCGTAATTAATTCCCTTCTTAGGGTTTCTGTCTCGGGGTTGCATCCCTTATATATATATCCCCTATCTCTATGTATATATACCCTTCATGTGAGACTTTGACAGGGTTCCCCTGCCCTCCGTCCTTGTGGGTTACTATATGTTAATTAGTCTGAACTAATTCTGTCAATGGATCACATGAAGCCATGACAATTTGTGGTTGTAGTTTAGTGGATGGGAACTTAGTAATCTGTATCCTTGCACTATGAACTCATGCATTTCCCAGTACACCAATCCAGGGTGATTGCTGAAAAGTTCAACTCTCTTCCATATTCCCAAACCTGCTATCCGACCAAAGTTCCCTGACGCTTCCTGTTGCATTTACAACTGCGTCCTTCTCAAGTATCCAATATGATACCAGGACAATGAACTCTTTATTAGAGAGTTTCATCAAGACGAATTGTCTTGGCTTATTTAGGAACACCTGCAATTCTTTTCCCCGAATGTGTATTTTGATACACTTTTACTTCCGTATGTTTTATATAGTGCTCAATATATGATCACTTTTGTTTTCACCAAGTAACTACTCATGTCCTTGTTTGCATGTTAGTGTGTCTACTACGTCTTTACTTGCTGTAGCAAAGTGTATGTGCTTTACTTGTTGGTGTTTAGTTTTGTGAATGTATGTTTTACCTAATGTATATAATGTGTGCTACGTGTGTGTTTGTGGTGTGTAGTATCTTTCTAAGCGTCACGAGCTGGAATTTCCTATATCATGAATTACGCAATTTGTGCAAAGCATGAATTGAACATTCGAGCAGTGAGTCTTAGAATAATTATATCTAATACTAAACATGTATAAAATATTTAGACAAGTGTTACATTTTACATCAAACGCAGACAAATTAAAAATGACTACTTTTTGCGTACAATTTGTCCGCTAAGTATATCGCTCCATCATTTAATTCATTTACTCTCCGATTCGTACATCTTTCATTCAACATAGTTTTTTTTGTTACGATATACAAGTTAAGTTAAGGTAAATGTTGTCGCCCTTAAGAAAAAGAAAAAAAATTTGGCGATATATTATGTTGAAACTCAAGTATTACCTGTACTGGTGATAACAGAATCTATATCTATAAAACAGAGGTATGTGCTTGTGTAGTTGTGGTATTGGATGCGTTCGATAACGGTACATCCGATTGAGATGAAATTTTCTACACGTCTTCCTTTCATTCATTTGCAACCGACTATAATAATTTCTTAGTGTAAAATCTTCTACTTATTTAATAATTTACTTTTCCATTTTCATTATATAATTTCTATATAGCAGGGGGACTTCACTCTAGAAAAGTTATTTCAAGGGGCATAACTTTTAATAACATTTCTATATACTTTATAGTCATATTGGTGGACTTACTTGCACTATTGTTAAACTCTTTGTCTATAGTTATTTTCAGGCATATGAGTTATAATAAATAATGATATAATCTTTAAGGTATTTTCAAAGTTTTCATAAATATAATGCTTAATGCATAACATTGTAACCCATCTTTTTCTGCTTAAAGAACTTATCAACTGTCATGTCAGTGATTAAGATCAGTTTTCATTAAAAATAATGAATGGTGTGTGGAAGGACATTCTTTTAAGTTACTGTGCGCCAGGAGCTGGGCGAAACCACGCCGGGTCAGATAGATAGACAGACAGACAGATAGTCGGGAACGGAAGCTTATTTGACTACTTATATGAATTACATGACATGCTCCCCACCAGGGACTGGGTGAAGCCGGGCCGGGTCAGACAGACAGACAGATAGACAGACAGACAGACAGACAGTCGGGAACGGGAGAGCTTATATGACTATGTATATGAATTAAATGAGATGCTCCCCACCAGGGACTGGGTGAAGCCGGGCTGGGTCAGCCAGACAGACAGACAAACAAGCAGACAGACAGACTGATAGATAGATAGATCCCCTCCAGGGCCTGGGCGAAGCTGGGCCGGGTCAGCTAGTGGTTTATATTTTAAATTGAAATAGTTCTGGAAAGAAAATTTTGAAATTGAAAAATAATGTTTTTGACATATAAATAACATTAATAGAAAAAAATGAAAAATTGACATGTTCACATATTTTATGCATATAATAATACAATAATTTATTAAATATCTAATTAATAATAAACTAATTACATCCATCGAAGATCCGTGTGTTGTCGTCCTTTGTCCGTGTGTGTTCTAATGATGCTGTTACAGTTGATAGGTAACACATTGCTATCAAGTTTCATGTAGTTGTTTCGCACATGTCGTAATAGTAGCGACATATAGTTGTAGGGTCTGTTTGATGTTCTGTTCCGTTAGTTGGTGAAGTCCATTCACCTTCACTTAGTAGGCAAAGTCCAGAATGTTCACATTGTATCATTAGTTGTTAATTTCTGTCATTGGTGAAGTAAATTTACATTCCTTAGTAGGCAAAGTTCAGAATGTTCATACTGCATCGTTAATTACCGATGTGGCATGATATAATGTTAGTGGCTGTTTATTGTGAGTAATCTAATATTTAGAGTTTGCTGTTGATATTCATACAGTTCTACGGTGAGTGTAGAGATACACTGACTTTAATGAATCAGAATAAAATATCACAGTTTGAAATATGGCAAAATATTAGAGTGAATAGTGTCACTCTGCTGGTGCATTTGGTAATCTTGATAAAATATCAGGAATTAAATTATCTGTGCCTTTGATATGGTGAATTTCAAAATCAAAATCTTGTAATAGAAGGCACCATCTGGCTAATCTGTGATTTCTGGGTTTCCCCTGTTTAATGACCAGCAATGGCGAATTATCTGTGAGGACAACGAACTGGGTGCCCAGGAGGAAATTACGTAATAGAAGAACACAGCAAACCAAACTTAAGGCCTCCAATTCAGCTGTGGAATACCTGATCTCAGCTGCTTTCAACTTCCGACTCACATACAGGATTGGATGTTTCACCCCATCATATTCCTGCATTAGAAATCCTCTGATAGCGACAGCACTTGAATTTGTGGTTTAATATAAATGGTAAATCTATGTTTGGTAATCTGAGGATGGGTGGCTTGGAAAAATTAGATTTCAGTTTGCAAATTGTATCTTCTAAACTGATACTCTTACAATTCCAAATAATACACAATTGTATGATTATCGATGTAATAATACTACTAAACAATGTAAGAGTGGATATGAATTTATAGTAGGCATATATCAGGGCTATATCAACAATTTTGCACCAATAGGAGTTAATGAACTGTATAATGGTTTTTCCAATTTCGATATGGCACAATGTTAACTGATATATGAGTGAGATGGTGATTATGATGGATAGTTGGTTTGTTTTCATGATTGTGATCCAAGATTTATTTTGAAAGATATGTAGTGTTGTAAGTTGTGTCGACAGCAAGAGTGTCAGTAGTTTGTCTATGTTTGTTCTACTATTTGGTGCATGTGATTGTCTAGTCTCGTTGGTTGAGTTGTGTGTTTCAAAGAAATTGCTGTATTTGTCTGTTAAACTGATAGATGGTGATTTGAAAATGTTGGTAGTTTTTGTGCTGATGGATTTTGACAAGCATCATTTGCTGTTTTTATTCATGCAATAAAGTGGTTTGTTTGTATGCAATTGTTTCTGATTTTGATTTTGTGTGAAATCAATTGTTTGTGTTTGTTTATATGTTGTTATGGTATGTTATATGTTATTTGATGATGTTATTTCATTATCTGCATAACTTTCTGCAGGTTTCTGTGTTGTTTCTGTTTTTGTTTTATGTGTCATTGATAGATGATAGATTTGGGATGAACGCATATGATGACATTTGTTTGTTGTTAATACTTTTTTGTCAATAATAGTGTCCCTTGGATATCTTTGTATTTCTTGGTTATGTTTCTTGTATTTAATAACGTCACTTTATTGTTCCCAGAGAAACACATTGTTTCGACTCATATAGATGGCAATTATGAGTTTTCTCAGTCGATGGTTTGGTAACTGCCTTTTTGTTTTTTGTCGTCTGATTAATCACTGATGTGTCACTGTTTGTAAATTGTCTTCAGTGACATTGTCATTGTCGTCGAGAAGAATTGTTGCTAATGTGTAGTTGTCTTCATCGTTTTTCTCATCAAGAAAAATTGTCGCTAATGTGAAGTTGTCTTCATTGTGCTTGTCATCAAAAAAAAAATTGTCGTTACTGTAAAGTCGTCTTCATTTTCGTTTGTAGCAGTGTCGTTAAGAAGTACTGTCGGTGCTGTGCTTCTGCCTTTGTTGTCGTTTTTGTCAGTGTCGTTTCTGTTAGTCCGGTTAGTGTCCCCTGTTTTCTCTGTCTGGTTGTTCATGTCATTGTTGTTTCTGGAGTAATATGGTATCAGTCCTACCAACCGGAAGTAATTTGACAGAGTTGGATCAGTTCTATGTTCTTGACTGAATTTAGTAATGGTAATTTCAGGTGAAATAATTTGTAATGCCTCGTCAAGTTGTTCGTCGTGGGTTTTCTGAGTCTTTTGTCTGGTCACTATGTTAGCGTCTTCTGTTTTGTGTTGCACACTTGCAGTTTTACAGTTTTGTTCATTGAAGGCATCCTCCATTTAGAGGTGTTATGCTAGGTGGTATGATCGAAAGATTTCGACTGCCCCTGTGTTGTGCACCTCTGTAAATTCGTTTAGAATTTCGTCATTGGTGGTTTCCCTTACGCTTTTGGCAGTTGGAGACATAAAATTACGTTCATTTGTCGTGGGATTACTGCTTGGTTTTAGAGTGCAGTTTTCTAGCTCCCATTTTTGGATATATTCTTCTGAACATGATTTTACGTTGGGAAGATTTCCCCACAATAATGTCCGCGCATGGGTTTTCTAACACGGCGCACAGTACTTGTCCTGACACAAATGGTGTTTGAATTTCGGTCAGTGCCAAGGGGTATCTTTCAATGGTACCTGCGAATGTGCGACATGTCACATAGTCGTTTGTGTAGTCATCTGTCTTTAATTAATGTCTTTTTAATGCCAACCAGAGTCGAGCCGCTGTCTCGCATGACTGTACAAAGTTGGTTATTTACAAGACCTTTTACAAATTGCAACTTGCCTTTTGATGCCAAGGCTGCATTGGCCATTTCGTTGGATATTGGAATGGTATGGCCACATTCAAAGGTGGTATCCAACTGGAACTTTTTACATATGTTACAGGTGTTATAGTCATTGGTATTAATGACTTCTAGGGCATTCACTGATTCATTCTCACTTTTATTCTTGGTGTCACACTGATTAACCTCATCCATTTCTTCATCACTAGATGTGTCTACCAATACTGCATTGGCTTGTTTCATCATTTTGCGGCCTTCACAAGTCCGCTATAAGTGTCCATAATGCCTGACAAAAATATCATTTAACCGCTCTTCTGTAGGTGTTTCTCTTGTTTCTCTGCTTTTCTACCATCATTTGGAGGTGGTGACGGTAGGTTGGTGCTTTGTCGCATATAGCATATTGTTCATGGGTGAATTGACAATATTGACAAAGAGCTGGCTTTGAGAATTTAGAACGTGGTTTAAATTTGTTATCAGTTGGTTTAGAGTACTTTGTGTTAGTGACAGCTGCTACTTCATTTTGAGTAGTATTTAATCGAAAAATGTCACGATTTGCTGTATAGTAGGCACTCCCTTTTTGTTCAACCTCCTCAATTGTCCTGCAATCAATCTGTCTTAAGAATTTAGAAAACGAGGTGGGTATTGAGTTCATAATTTTGTCAATTATTATAAGATCTCTTAATTTTTCATAGTTGTTGTTTGTTTTTGCCGATGTAATCCATTTATTAAAAATATCCTGAACTGAAGAAACATAGTCTATGAATGTTTGGTTGGGTGATGGTGCAAGTTTTGAAAATTGTAATTGGTATCCTGCTGTGTCTAAAGAAAAATGTTGCATGATTCTACGTTTTAGATAGTCGTAGTCTTTTCTCATGTCTTGTGGGATAGTTTCAATTATTTTTAAAGGTTCTAATGCTAAATTTCTCATGAAGATCATAGCCCAGTCGATTTTTGGAATGCTATGATAGGACATTAAACACTCAAAGTTCTCACACCAGGCACTTATGGAATCTCCGGAACAGAAGGGTTTGACCAGGCCTTTGTATTTGTTATACTTATGTTCTTCTTCCTTACTTCTTAATTTATTTACGGAGATTTCCATATTGGAATCAATCTCCATTTGTTTGACCTTTAGTTGTGTCTGTGTTTCTATTTCTTTCTGTTTCAGAGCTGCTTCTATTTCTAATTTCTTTGTTTCTGCATTTAATTCTGCTTGTTTGTTAGCAGCTTCAATTTCCCATTTCTAGTTTTCTATTCGCAGCGTCAATTTCTCGCTTTTTATTTTCAGTTTCAATTCTCAAGCCGATTTTTCTTCTCGTTCGGCTGCCCGGTCTTCTCTCGCTATGTTTTCTGCATGCGTTATTTTTGCGCCCATTCCGCCAGTTTATCTGCAGTATATCCTAATTTAAGCCCTAGCTCAATACACTGTTCCAGTGTTGACATTTTGTGAATTTAAGTAAATTTAAATTTCTAGAAATTAATTCCCTTTGAAAAAGTTTGGGAGTACAACAATTGATTATGTCCCTTAATATTTACATATACACTTTATATAAGTAATTTCAAATGGACATGAAATTTGCATGTACATATAATAAATCGAAATGCATGGAAAAAATGTTACATAAAGAAAAATGAGTATCGTTTAGAGATACAATAAGAATGAAATCTATGGGACTTATCTGATTTACTGGTGTCTTTGCTGTAGTATTCGATATTTGGTTCTCCGGTTCTTTCGCTGCTGTAGGAGAACAATTTAACACACACAACTTTCTTGCGGAACAATCTGTCGTTGGAATGAAAAAGATTAGTATTTTGTCACAGTTATTGTCCAGTCACGTCAATGTTAATTGAAATAAGCATGGTTCTAATAACTTTCTTAGAGGGACAAAGATCTTTATGAGAAGATAGTAGCTGTAATATCGAGACTTCGTCGTGTATGGTTGTAATAATATTTTTACTTGGCAAAGCCAAGAACTGTCAAGAAATTTAAGTAGAATTTAATAGTCTTGAGCTTGCCAAAACCGGCTTGAGCCCCCAAATAGCCTGTCAACTTCTTACAGATCTAGGGAACAAGACTTGGGTTCAGACAGGCAACAAACTCCATACTGTATATTGATAATCTAATTTTTTATCGTTAATCTGGCGAATAATGATTTTGCAGTTAATCACAATATCACAGTATCTTACAGGTACATTAACAAGTCATCATACACATTACTATCACAGCATAAATCTAGCAAACTATCTCGTTAATCAACAATCTCTAGATACAAGCTAGTTTCTGTATATCTCGTCCCCCTTAAGCTAAACCCTGCTTCTTGTCCACTGTCTAGTGTTCGTCTGCCCCTTGACGGGCGTCGGGTGGACACGCAGTATGACTCCCCTTGAGCTTCTCGTGAAAGTGGTCCCTGCACGCTTCAGGCGTGTTCCACCTGTGTCAACGAAGCAGTAGGCAAACTGACCCCTGGTTCTCGAAGGCCCGAGATTGTTTGGACACTCGAGCTGTCGTACTTAATTGCCTTCTTAGGGTTTCTGTCTCGGTGTTGTATCCCTTATATATATCCTCTATCTCTCGATGTGTATATATACTTCATGTGAGACCTTGACACCCCGCTTGGCCTTTGTTATCACCTGGTCTATGTGCTCATTATAAGCAAGGCTTCGATCAAACCATATCCCCAGGTAATTCATTGCCTGCATTCTTTCCACCATCTCTGAACTCAGCTTTACAGTTGGTGTTGGAGTGTTGACAATATGATTATTCAATGAAAACCAAGTGACACACGCTACGAAAAATTCACTCAAGGATTGCTTCACTCAATGCACGAAACTCCGCAGCATCTGCACAGATCTTGAGTAGAAACTCCTGGTTTTACATCCTGGCACACAAATTACATGCAAGAGATGAATAAATCCATCTCCTACGCGAAAAAGTTAACGATCATAAAACAACCTTACCATCCGTCGCCATCTTGAAACCGGAAGTTCTTAGCTGATGTATGATCTAAGTTCATGATGGTATAAGCTGATGTATGATCTAGGCTGATGTATGATTGAGTCATGATGAATAAGCTAATGCATGATCTAGGTTTAGGGATAATTTAGGCTGATGTATTATATAAGTTCATGATGATATAAACTGATGAATGTTCTAAGTTCAGGTATGATCTCAGCTGATGTAGGATCTTAGTTCAGGTATAGTCTAGGCTGATGTGTGATCTAGGCTGTTGTATGATCTAGGCTGATATATGATCTGAACTGGTGTGTGAACTAAGTTCATTATGATCTAAACTGATGTGTGATCTAAGTTCAGTATGATCTAAGATAACGCATGATCTAAGTCCATGATGATATAAGCTGATGTTTGATCTAAGCTTATGTATGATGTAAGCTGGGGTATGATCTAAGAGAGGTGTATTGACAGTGCAAGTGTGAATTAACAGATGAACAGGTACTGCATGTTTAATTTATTACTGACATTTTTCACTTATGAAGTTCTGTTATATTTAAACGATGTATAACAGCAAGAAATATTGATATTTCATTGTAATCCCAAACAAAAATATTAATCTCCTGCCTGAAGCTAACATTTATTGTACAACTTGAGGTGACATATTAAGGAAACTACCTAAAGTGGCAATTCAGAAAACAAAAACTTCAAATATAATGTCAGTAAAAATAATGAATGTATGGTTGCATGTCTAAGAAAAATAACTTTTAAGTGGGGTGTCTAAAAATATAACTTCCTCATTGTAACTCAAATTTTGTATATTTAAATGCAGCTCAGTGTTATTGCTCCTCATTGTAACTCGAGTTCTTGGTCCACACATAAGCTACAATACATTGAACTCCATGGGGTGTTCACCCTTCCATTAAGTTAGCAGAAACACCAGTTATTTAGACTAAACTGTTTGAAGACAAGGTTATGAAACCACTGTTCATTGGCTGATGCTCACTGACTAGACTTGTACATTCATCATTATCATGTGCCTTGCCGGCTGGTGTAGATATTCATTTCTCTCCACAGATCTCGGTCCCTGGTGCTGAGAATCAAATCTGCTGATGATATCCCACCATGCCACTGTCTCAGTCCATCCAGCATGCCACTGTCTCAGTCCATTCAGCATGCCACTGTCTCAGTCCATCCAGCATGCCAATGTCTCAGTCCATCCAGCATGCAATCATCACAGTGTTTTCCAATGTCCCTCTTCTCACTACACGACCACAGAATGTTTGTCTCCTTCTTATAGTTGTATATAATGTTCTAGTGGCATTAACCTTTACCAGGCAATCATTGTTAGTTATAGTTGTATATAATGTTCTAGTGA
Organism: Cepaea nemoralis; assembly: GCA_014155875.1. Classification (NCBI taxonomy): domain Eukaryota; kingdom Metazoa; phylum Mollusca; class Gastropoda; order Stylommatophora; family Helicidae; genus Cepaea; species Cepaea nemoralis. Next base: position 169,689 of record JACEFZ010023859.1, read on the forward strand.
CATTAACCTTTACCAGGCAATCATTATTAGTTATAGTTGTATATAATGTTCTAGTGGCATTAACCTTTACCAGGCAATCATTGTTAGTTATAGTTGTATATAATGTTCTAGTGGCATTAACCTTTACCAGGCAATCATTGTTAGTTATAGTTGTATATAATGTTCTAGTGGCATTAACCTTTACCAGGCAATCATTGTTAGTTATAGTTGTATATAATGTTCTAGTGACATTAACCTTTACCAGGCAATCATTGTTAGTTATAGTTGTATATAATGTTCTAGTGGCATTAACCTTTACCAGGCAATCATTGTTAGTTATAGTTGTATATAATGTTCTAGTGTCATTAACCTTTACCAGGCAATCATTGTTAGTTACTCTGGAGGTACAACATATTCGCAACATTTGTCTCATCATCCTCAACTCTGCTGCTTCTAAGCTGTCCTGAATTTGTTTATTCATGTTTCATGATTCACTGCTATACAGTAAGACAGGTTCTATATAACATTTCAGGACTCTCTTTTTGAAGTTCAATAGTAGTGTCTTATTGCCTAAGATACTTTTCATTTTCTTAAATGGAGTTTACATTTATCAACTTGGTTAAGTGTTTCTTGTCTATTATCATTTCTTGGGTTGGTGTTATCCTTTTCTTTGATATAATCATTGTTCTATTACCTTGATGATCATGAAAAGTCCTTTTAGTGCTATCTCTATTACTACCATGTCCAACAGATGTCAATCTGTTGTGTTTTCAACTTTCAACCCTGTGTCATTTGCATAACATAGATTGTTTATATTATAACTTCCAACTCATATTCCTGACCCCTCTTTGATCTCTCTCATTACTATTTTGCTATAGAAAAAAAAAGAAGATTAGATCTGATGGCATAAGATACGACGACATCAATAGGTGTACTGACAATGAGTTAAAGAAACTAGCAGACATGTACAACAACAGTATAGGGAGTGCCTAGCATCAAGGAGGAGTGGTTACACAGCAATCTGATTCCCTTGCCGAAGCATGGCAAAAGCCACACAAAAATTCAGGGATATCGAGTAATAACCATGCAGAATACAATAGGCAAGCTGCTGGAGAAGTTAATTGCCAGGAAAATATCAAGCCAGCTAGAGAGGCAAGGTGTTTTTCCACCTACCCTGGGAGGGTACCATCCAAAAAGAGACACCTGGACCAATGCAGCAGTTTTTGCCCATGATGTCTATGAAGGTTTCCACTCAGGCATTGAAATCTTTGCTGCAGCAATTGATCTTGAGGACGCATACAACAGAGTACCATTGGATTTTTTAATGCTTCATCTTCTTGAACTCAAAATTCCATTCCTCCTTAGTTGAATCGCTGCAGCCCTCTTCCAATGGAAAGTAGTTTTTAGATGTGGCAGTTGGACTTCAGAACCAACAACAATATATCCTGGCCTACCACAGGGATCACCATTATCTCCGGTACTGTTTAACGCCTACACAGTGAGAATCACCAGTGAGCAGATCACTGGACCTGGTAGGACATTGTTATATGCCGATGATGTTTTAGTGTATCGTCAGGGTAAGGATAGAGATCAGGTTGCTGTGGAACTACAAACTGAACTCAATTGCATAAGTACTTGGTGTGATGAAGCTGGGGCAATGGTCAACTTAACAAAGGCAACAGTGACTTGGTTCTCGTTGAATAATCATATTGTCAACACTCCAACACCAACTGTAAAGCTGTGTTCAGAGACAGTGGAAAGAAGGGAGGTGCCATGTTGTGTTTGACTATCTTCATTGACAGTATTAGCTCGTTTCTCAAAGTTTGATAATATTAGAGAATGTCCACAATTTTACATCGTTAACAGCTCACACTGGCTCTCAATTGGATATGAACAGACCAATTGGTCAACTATAACATCGTTAACAGCTCACACTGGCTCACAATTGGACATGAATGGACCAACTGGTCAACTATAACATCGTTAACAGCTCACACTGGCTCTCAATTGGATATGAACAGACCAACTGGTCAACTATAACATCGTTAACAGCTCACACTGGCTCTCAATTGGATATGAACAGACCAACTGGTCAACTATAACATCGTTAACAGCTCAGACTGGCTCTCAATTGGATATGAACAGACCAACTGGTCAACTATAACATCGTTAACAGCTCACACTGGCTCTCTATTGGATATGAATGGACCAACTGGTCAACTATAACATCGTTAACAGCTCACACTGGCTCTCAATTGGATATGAACGGACCAACTGGTCAACTATAACATCGTTAACAGCTCACACTGGGTCTCAATTGGATATGAACGGACCAACTGGTCAACTATAACATCGTTAACAGCTCACACTGGCTCTCAATTGGATATGAACAGACCAACTGGTCAACTATAACATCGTTAACAGCTCACACTGGCTCTCAATTGGATATGAACAGACCAACTGGTCAACTATAACATCGTTAACAGCTCACACTGGCTCTCAATTGGATATGAACGGACCAACTGGTCAACTATAAAAGTGTCTATCAATAACGCCGGACAAGCGATTCCTATTCTGTTTTAGTTTTATTTAGAATAGTCTTCAACGATCCTTACAACATGCTTAAGGATTCAAATCATCCATACTCGCATTCTCGTTGTACCTGTCGTTCTGCTCTAATAATTAAATACAAATTAGCATCAATCTTGCCATAATTACTTTGCACTCACCTATGTTGGCTTGTACCTATTGATATCACCTGTGCCGCAGCTGTTTATCGGGCGATTCCCTATACTTCTTCTGAGTCGTTGGTTATCTTCAATAATGGCGCGTCAGCCCTATTTGTCCTTCATGTCCACCTCCTCAACTATCAAATCGTGTCTCATTGCCCATATTCTCTTTGTTGGTTTTTCTTTTAATATCTTCATCTCTTCCTTCGTCTTGTATTCAACCATCTCTTCCTGGTGTTCACATTTCCAAATAAGCTCTTCGAATTCTCTTGTGATGATCTAAGTTCTTGCGTCCTTCCTTGATCTCTTCCTGTCTCCATCTGTCGCTCACTGACGTCTTCATCCCCAAGTCAGCTTTTGTGCGTTCAATGTGCACTATCCTTTTCTATTTCCCGATTACCGCATTATTTGTTCTGCGACACATGGCAGCAGGCAATGAATTACCTGGGAATACGGTTTGATTGAAGCCTTGCTTATAATGAGCACACAGACCAGGTGATAACAAAGGCCAAGTGGGGTTTGGCTGCGATGCAGGTGATGGCGGCAGCAAACTGTGAGCAGCGCCATCTATGTCTTCTGTATGAGGGGCTGGTTATGTCTATTTTTGATGTTGTGATGGCAATCCTGACTCTCAGCCGTAAGCAGATAGAAAGGATGGAAAGGATATCAGAATGAAGCTATGCACATTATTCTTGGATGTACAAGAGATACAGTATGCGGGGCGATGCGCAACCGTCTTGATTTTCCAACCATTGAAGACAGAATACAAGTTTGCAGAGCACGTGCCTACCTCAGAGTTAACGCAAACACACAACATCCACTGCATAGTGAAATTATGAAGGTGAAGGGCAGAAGGTTAAAAAGAGGATGGTCGTGGATGGGTCAAGCCGAAGACATTCTTCAACAGGTGTGTTCATTTGAGGACTTAGAGCCTGGCGAGGAGTGGGTACAAGTGCCAACAGATTTCTGCACATCCTTTTCAGTTTGCATCCAACTAGATAGAAAATGCAGACAAGAAAATCTGGTTGCTGTGGAGGCTGAAGTACAAGCATTGATTTTCGAGAATTCGCTAGACGGTGATGCTGTCATCTACACAGATGGGTCGGTCGTCCGACATGTGAGAAGCTCATGGACCTGTACGACTTGGGCCGGAGGGAGAATTGTGAAGGAGGACTCTGGAGCTTTTGTTGAGACCACAAGTAGCCTGACTATGGAAGTCATGGCAGTAAGTAAAGCAATAGCATGGCTCGAGACACAGACATTCAATAGGGCATGTTTCCTTAGCGACTCAATGAGCATGCTCAAGAGGATAGAGTTGGGGTGGATCTGAAGAGAGTGATTGCTGTCTCTGGAGCTGGTCTCGGCTGGCAAAGATTAGATTCATTTTCATGCCAGGGCATGTGGGAGTACAAGGAAATGAGCGGGCTGACAAGCTCGCAGGTAAGGCTAAGGTGGAGGGCGGACGCGCCATGGATCAGGCTGACATTCTGAATGCTCTACGAGAAGTAAGACTTTTGCGAGAACCAAGTGATGACTGTGAATCTACAACCATGGCCAGACTGCGAGAACAGCAAATTAAAAGAGGGGTGGCCAAACAAGAACACTACACAGGAAGCCAAAGAAGATTGATAAACCAACACAGAACTGGTGTCGTTAGCCACTACACGCTGCAGGATTTGCTGAGTAGGGGATCCGAGCTCTTATGGACTGAATGGTTCGATGTGCAATGAGGATGATCTGTCGACTAACTAACTAACTAGTTATAAATACAGATTTCAGCATATTACTCAGTAAATATCCACTGCTGTAAATATAATTCAACCTTTTGGTTAATACATCTACTCCAATTTCTCCTAGGACTACTAATTTTTCTACTGTGATTCCATCTGAGCCAGTTGGTTTCCTTTCTTTATATGTTTGACAGCATCAGTGACTTCTTCTTTCAGAATAGGTGGAATTTCTAAGTTACCTTCTTCTGTTAATTCATCCTTTTCTCCATCATATAATTGTCTTACATACTAATTCCACCTCTTCATTATAGCACCTTCCTTCAGTTATCAGTTATCAGTTGGGGTATCTTAGTTGCACTCCGGACATGTCCATAGGTGCTCAGATCCTCCCCCCAGCATATGCATCAGCGTCCGGTGGCTAATAGTGCCAGTTCTGTGTTGGTTGACGAGGCACTTTGTTTTCCCGATGTACCTCTCGCGTCTGGCTGTGCCGATTCTTACTCCCAGGTCTTTCATCCTGGACAACTCTGTTCTCGCCAAATCTTTAAGGACGTTAATAACATCGGCACAATCCATGGGCTGGCCATCTACAGGGGGTGCAGAGCCAGCCAGTTTGTCAGCTCGTTCATTTCCCTCGACTCCCGCATGTTGCCACATAACGGAACACGCGCCACCAAGGATAAAGAAGAGACCTTACTGGATTTTCCCAGACAGACACAAAACTGGACGACAAATATGAGAAACCAAGGAAAGGAAAACAACGTCATTGGACGGCAACGGGAGACGCTGTGAATTGTGGATTCGAGAGGATGTGTTTCTAAAAGGCTCCGTGTGAAGGTGACACCTGGAGGCGGTAATTTCGTGATGAAGCAGCTGGGAGTCCGGAGAGGAATGTATTAAAGACAACACAACAGTGGAAAGACCGGGTGCAGATACCTAGACTTTTATTTAATCAGTTGAACTGAGGATTTGGATAATTAAGCCTCAAGGGCAGCGAGCTGGACTCGGAGCTCGTAAGTAGATGTTATTTAAGTGAGCGCCGATCCTGCGTATAGGGATCAGCTCACGTTTCTACAAGAGTTATATCTTTTGTCCTGCGGCGGAATAAAAGTACGTCTTTCGCTTGCTCGATTTGAGTCTGCCATATATTCATGATCCTGTTGGTAAGATAGAACATGTTTTGTTGTTCTGATCTGTTCTTGACGAGTTCAATTTAAGTTGCTTTAAGTGTACGGTCCCGTGGGATTTAGAGGACAGGCACTTTAAGACACGTGGGGGTCGTCTCTGGACTGTTTGTTTGTCAACACAGATTCCCCGCCAATTTCCATAGCTGATCATAAAAGAAATTACGCGCCAGCGGCACATTCCACACCGTGCTACACAGAATGAAAGAACGCACGAAAACTCCACGTAACAAAAAATGGTGAAGATCAGGAAGTATTTCAAGTAAGTTGAAGATCTTAGACGTTACAAAGTTTACAACAGTAAGTGAAAGTGTATATATTATAAGAACGGTACAATGAGAATTACCATATCAGGACGTAAGAACAACATTACATAGAAGAAGTGCAGTAGAAATATAATAGTCGCACCAGACGCGAGAAACTGCACGATATGAAACAAGCCACAGCGCTATATTATATGTATAACAACTGACATTTGGAAAGATCACAGCATATTTAAGAACATTATTGTGTTTTGAAAGAATGTACGGGTATGACTACAGTGCTACTTAAGAAAGGAAGATAGTACATAGATATGAAATGCCTGAAACATTCGACACCATGGTCGATATGGAAAGGAATTATGTCGATGTGAGTAGGCAGTGAGAGCTGAAGAAACACTGCGCTGCCACAATTCTACACCACAGTAACCTATTAGACTATAGCACAACGATTGACAATTTGTATTCAAGAATCTATGATCGATTAGAAATGCGCGAAAGTGGTGCATTATGTGGAGCAATTTGCTGAATCTATGAAGTTCATTACAGGCTCAGATATTTGTCACAATTTTATCAGATTTATCGGTGGACTGATACACACATGATGGGGTGTACTGCCGACGCACAGTTATAGTTACGCTGTTGGAAAGACATTCGCTAATTCTGTGAACATTACAGAAAGTTTTGACTTGTTGGTTCAGAACGCCAAAGCATTGAACTACCTACATTTGTGGGACATATACATCATACGTTCATTATATCTACTGCTGACACTACTTCATGTCTGAATTATCGGCGCATAAGTGAGTTAGTACATATTACGACATTTTATATGCACACTTCGTCATGTGTCAAGATGGATAGCACGTACACCACGGACACTCGTCTCCACCATAATTGACAAGGAAGATGTTGCGTTATTTGGACGTTGCACATATATGAACATATTTACAACTGGACGTTACATACATCAACGCATAAGGACAACCAGGTCAGTGTACCCATATTTATTACGTCATTGAGGACATTACATTAGTCACATACCGGACACTTCATCACACGTCAGGACGACACGCACACGTACACTATGACATATTATTGTTGAAATTGTCGAGGATTTCTCTACCATCGAGCAAGTCAACGCGGTCAATCGGGACCGAACACGAACTCCTCACGTCGACATTTATGAACTGAATTTACGAACGTACTCTAATACGCTGACGCCAGGACATACGAACACTGTCACACGGATCGATAACAAGACTACACTATCGTTTATCATCGTGATAACGGGCACACAACCTGTTCACTCATTGGACCTTACTTACCAGAAGTCGGATCACGTCATTCAACTGTACTTACTTCACTGTGGACATCATTCACTCAAGTACCTACAGCGCACATTCAGCATAAAGTATCAATACTAAGGCTGAAATGAACTCAAGTTTCGTCGATATACCACAGCCGACTACGTGTTCTTATGAGTCGGTGACGGACCACGTCGGTTCAGGTACCAGTACAAGTTAATTGTACTATCATCTAAAGGCAGGAGCAACAATCGTTACACAACTCCTCACATATTTTCATGCAGCCAGGATACCACTAATCGATTGCCAATTACGGATCAGTATAGTTTGGAACTTATCAACACGTAATTGAGAGTCTCAAATTATATCAATTCTCGAGCGATTCAAATATTACTCTAAGTTCGGGAGATGCACTAAAGGCCAGTAGCAATTGTATTGTTGATGTATTATGGCATTGATCCTGGTAATAAGGCGCTATTTATCAATTTTTGTTTTGTGCTGATCTTGCGGGCGTCACCACAATACTATTGTCTTGTCATAACTGTAGTAGTATAGTATGTGCGTTACCCGTTAAAATGTGGATACAAAAAATTTGTTATTGTTTGTAAACAGTAATATGTATTCGCGTCACTCGTCATTCGTCTTTGATGATTGTTAGTTATCTTGCGTTACATATATATATTGTATATTGAATATATTTCTTCATATTTATTTTTTCTAGTATATTTATTTAGTTTATTATAGAGATATTTGATTGATTTTTTTTGTGGTGTTCAAGTTGACACTACAAATTTATTTGAGTTGTATTTGCTCAAGTGTGATATAACATTTACGGTACTATCCGAATGATAGTGATCTGAGACAATATTACAATTTTGTCGATTCTTTTCTTCTCTTGCCTACGACCATATTTATTTCACCCAGATAGCTCATTTTACAGGTAAGACATTAGGACAAGATGTCGACACTACAACATTTCATTGAATTAGGTGAAAGGACTGGGTTAACTGGTTCTGACCTTAGGGATTGGGCAAAGCATGAGCTCAATGAACAACAAAAACGTGACAAAGAAACTAGACAACTCCAGCTTACAGCAGAGAAGGAAACTAGACAACTTCAGCTTACAGCAGAGAAGGAAGCTAGACAACTGGAAAAAGAGGAAAGACAACTACAAGCTACGCGTGAAAAGGAAGAAAGACAACTTCAACATACACGTGAGAAGGAGGAGAGAGAATTAAAGGAAAAAGAGATGGCTTTGGAACGCGAACGAATGGAGGCTAGAGAGAGAGAATTAAATGTGGAACGCGAAAAGATTGCAGCGGAAAAAGAGAAGTTAGTTATGGAAATGCAATTTAAAGAGAAACAATTGGCAATTGAGAGGGAGATATTTTGGAAAGACATGGATAAGAAGTTTGGTGTGACTGAGATAAACCTTAGGAATTTGGCAAAGGAAAGAGTTGAACGATTAGAAATGTTGATAGAAGAGAAAAGAAGGAAACAACTACAAAACATTTATGAAACGAATACCAAAGAGGTAATTCAAAAAGTAATCGTCATTCGCAAACCTGATGAGACACTCACAAGTATAAGTACCCAAAGTGAAGTGACACAAGAAGAAAAAGATAAAGAAGAAGATAACACACAAATAGAACAGATTACACCAACTGTTAACGAAAACGAGATAACACAAATGTGTGATAACGCAACAGAAAGGAGTGGTGTTTACATCGATAAACAAGAAATAAACAAACATTCTTCATCAAATGATTCTACATCCGAGAACATAAATCAAAAACAAAACAAACGAGATTGTTTGTCTGTAAATGACATATTGTTGAAACATTCAAAAGTTACACGCACTGATGATTACTTGTCGTACTTCTGGTACACATTTAACAAACATACGGCATTGCAGCGTATGCATTACAGAAGATATGCAAGACTGAAAACAATAACATTGTTCCAATCAACAAATTTACAATGTGCAAATATTGGCATGAGTGCAGATGAGAGATTTTACAGGTTTGAAACAAAGAAAGAGAGAACGAAATAGAATGAAAGGAAGAATAAAAGAAAAATAAAATGGGATGAAAGTGTTAGGTTCATATTCACACAGAATACATTACAGACACATTAGGGTCTTAGGTCTTATTACTTAATTATGGCATGTCGCACTGATATAAATATATACTTTTTTGAGATGTTCATACTATCTAATGTCTCTACAATCAGTTGGATAATATTTCGGTTCGCTATTCTTCGGATAATTGTTCATAACTATATATTTATTAGAGAACTTAATAAATTATTTGGTTTAAATATTTATTTTTGTTGAATCAGAATATTATATTATATTGCTGATTTAGTTTCTTAGAAGTCCTGAATAGTTGCAATATCTCATTCTTCACAAGTCTATATCTATATTGAAGATCTACAAGATTTTATTTGGTCAATCACATTCTGTGAGACATTCTCAGTCGATTATAGTTTAGAAGGGCAGTTCTTTGTTATAAGTTAAGTAGTTATATATATTAATGTTCTGTTCTTTCATAAGTTATTAAGAAATTCGATAAAGATATATTCAGATAGTGCCGAATTGAGGGAACAATGCTATAAGAATCAACTAAATATTTATTATTACAAATAGAATTTAGTCAATTAGGTACATATGTTACCGATTTTCCATTGACAGCGTGAGTGAAGGCAATACGCGGAATAAGAACTTCACAAGAGACGCATGATTGTGCATTCAATGGCTAAGCCAAGTATTTTGTTGTGTATTGTCACACTAACTGTGAACGGTATATGATTGTGTTATTAATAGTTATTCATTAGTTGATTGTTAAATTATTAAGAAGTAATTGCAGATTGGTATTAATATAAATATTGAATTCGATGATATTAATTATTTACTTGCATTAACAATGTTGTTGGATTAATTAATATTATAGTAGATGGATTAAGCTGCACAGAAGGAGCAAAAGAATAGATACAATCAAGCGACATTCTTAAGATATCCACAGGAAAAGGATCAATAGATTCTCAAGGCGGAAAGCGTATAAGTCACCCTACCCATGGAGATAAATTTCAGGAAAAGGAAAAGATGTATGGTACCAAACAAGGACAACAAGGGTCAACTACAACAAAAATGGTTACATGGAACACCTCATTATTACCCTCGTCCTAAACTCATGGTAAAACCTAGAGTTAGGACACACTTGTCTATTATGACAAGGTAGGGACTAATATGTTATTAGTTGGTCTGATTGCCCATAATCAGCCACACGACGTCCAAAGGAGGGTTTGGACAGGTGGGCGTGCCCGTTATGTAGCTTTATTTTTTTAGGGTAAATAAGGGGGTAAAACCAAGTACTATTCAGTTGTGGTTAAAATTGTTGTGGTAGTCGTACAGATATACAGATATAAAGAAAAAAATTATAAATAATTTTTTTTATCTGGGAGGGGGCATTATGCCACATAACGGAACACGCGCCACCAAGGATAAAGAAGAGACCTTACTGGATTTTCCCAGACAGACACAAAACTGGACGACAAATATGAGAAACCAAGGAAAGGAAAACAACGTCATTGGACGGCAACGGGAGACGCTGTGAATTGTGGATTCGAGAGGATGTGTTTCTAAAAGGCTCCGTGTGAAGGTGACACCTGGAGGCGGTAATTTCGTGATGAAGCAGCTGGGAGTCCGGAGAGGAATGTATTAAAGACAACACAACAGTAGAAAGACCGGGTGCAGATACCTAGACTTTTATTTAATCAGTTGAACTGAGGATTTGGATAATTAAGCCTCAAGGGCAGCGAGCTGGACTCGGAGCTCGTAAGTAGATGTTATTTAAGTGAGCGCCGATCCTGCGTATAGGGATCAGCTCACGTTTCTACAAGAGTTATATCTTTTGTCCTGCGGCGGAATAAAAGTACGTCTTTCGCTTGCTCGATTTGAGTCTGCCATATATTCATGATCCTGTTGGTAAGATAGAACATGTTTTGTTGTTCTGATCTGTTCTTGACGAGTTCAATTTAAGTTGCTTTAAGTGTACGGTCCCGTGGGATTTAGAGGACAGGCACTTTAAGACACATGTCCCGGGACGAAGATGAAGGTGACTTTACGGACAACAGACTTCCGCAGCGATTCAGTCCACTGTCTACGTACAGATCCAGCTTCGACCTTCTGAATCATGCTCATTGAATCACTTAGTACACACACGTTGGTATAATGCTGTGATTCCAGCCATATGAAAGCCTGTGTAACTGCCATCCCCTCCATCGTCATGCTGCTCGTGGTCATAGAGTGGGCACCACTGGATTCTTGAACGGTTCGGCCCGCTGAACGGGCTGTAAATGCCCACGCACTTCTCTGCTGCTTTACAACAGATCCATCTTTATAGATGAGCACTTCGGGGCTGTCTGAGTGTTCATAGATGAGCGCGTTAACCTCTGCATTGACAGCGGCAGGGTTCTGCTCTCTGCACCGTCTGTCGAGTGTGATAATGCAGGAGAAAGTGCACTTAAAGGTTGGAGGCACCGGCACCCATTCCTTGCCGGGGTTGATACTGGTAAGACTGCAGACCTGTCTGACGACATCTTCCGCCCGACCCATACATGATTTGCCCCTCTTTGGCCTGTCACCCTTTTCTCTGAATATAGCGTCATGCAGAGGGTGCTGCTCATCTGCACTTATTTTTAAGTATGCACGAGCTCTCCAGATCTTGATCCTGTGTTCCATTGTCGGGAAGTCAAGGAGGTATCTCATTGCTACACAGCTGGTGTGTCTCGATGCAGCCCAAAATGATGCGCATGGCTTCGTTTTGTACCTTTTCGAGTCTTCCAATCTGTGTAGGGCTGACAGTGAGGATGGCCAGGGCATACTCGATGCGTGATAGCACAAGTCCTTGGAACAGAAGTATTAGCAGTCTTTGCTCGATATTGGCAGTCGCCATGACTCTCATTGCTGACAAACCTTTTCGAGCCTTCGTTATGACATAATCGACATGATCTCTGAAGGACTAGGCTACGATCAAGCCTCACGCCAAGATATGTCATTGACTGGGTTCTACTCAAACTGCTCCCATCCATTCTTACTGCCGGCAAGTCTGTTTTCACAATATTGTTGTTTAGTGAGAACCATGTAACCATTGCCTCTGCAGGGTTGACAAGGGCATCGGCATCAGCACACCATGAGGAAATTCGATCTAGTTCGCCCTGCATATCATTGGCAACCGCCTGTCTATCTCGACCCTGTCGATACACGAGGATGTCGTCAACGAATGACAGAGTCCTACCCCTCCCGTCCAACTGTTGTTCAGTGATCGGCACCGTATACACGTTGAATAGTACTGGTGACAGTGGTGAACCCTGCGGCAATCCTGGACATATCGTTATCGGCTCAGAAGACCAACTCCCGCATCTTAGCACCACCTTCCTTTGGAGCAGAACTGCAGCTATCCATCGTACAAGGTGAGGGTGCACTTTCAGTCTGAGGAGGGTTTGTGTCAAGTGCTCGAAAGATACTCTATTATATGCGTCCTCTAAGTCTATGGTGGCCGCACATGTCTCTTCTCTGATCCTGAAATCCTTCGTAAACATCTTGAGCAAAGACAGCCGCATTCAGCCATGACTCTTTGTTGCGTCTGTATCCTCCAAGTGTGGGCGGGAAGCAGCCGAGCTGTTCCAAGTCCCAAGCAAGTCTGTGTGCTACAATTTTCTCCAGTAGCTTGCCAACAGTATTCTGCATCAGTAATGATTCTGTAGCCGCTTATCTTGGAATGGTCTTTGTTCGGTTCCTTCAATAACATCTTTCCCCTTTTTAATTTCAAACACCCAGTTTTACTCTTGTCTTTCTTCCTGTGAGCTCACTGATTTGTCTGTGCATATTTGTTTGTATCTGTACTAGAATTTAATTCAATTTTCTTGCACTGCTCATTTAACCAACTTTATTTTGTCTTCACACATTTATCTCTTATTTCTTTATTTATCTTATCACAATCTTGTTTGTCAACTCTGTTTTCTTTTGTCCATCAACTTTAAGATTTCTTCAGTCATCTATTGTTTTTAAGCTTTTCGGCTTCTCTCTGGTAATATTTCTTTGCTTGTTTAATGAATAGAGTCCCTTAATATTTCCCATTGTTCATTTATACTCTATATTTTAGCTACTGCATTATACCTATTTTTCAGTCCCTCTGTATTGTTCTTGAATTTATTTATCTGCTTTCAGAACCTTTCTATTAAGACTGATGTTTTAAACCATTTTGTTTTCCTCTCTTCAATCACCAGTATGTGCTCTGTTGTGTCATTCTAGATCTGAACTAACAGTAAATGATGCTCCACAAATATCACATGTGTATGGTTTCTCTCCAGTATGTATTATCTTATGTTGTATAGAATACTATTATAAGCAAATAAAGCCCAACATGCATCCCATATGTAAGGATTTTCACCAGCATGTGTTTTTTTTAAATGTTGTTTTGGACCTGATCTATCACTAAATGATTCTCCACACACATCATATTTGATACAAGACAGACGTGGTTGCGGCCTTGTGGGTGCACGAGTACACCTCAGAGGAGCAAATGGATCACCATAGTCTGGTAAGAATGAGTCAGTGAGGTGTGACGAGGGGATCGCTCAGAGGAAAGGCAAGACGGACATATAATCAGATTGCTACTGGAACTATTAGTGTTGGAAGTCTTCACTGGCTGCTGAGGATGGGGACAGAGCACTTATGGGAATGCCCCATATGCTGTGATGTCGGTTCCTAAATCAATCAATCAATCACATTTGATTAGTGTCAGAGTCTCACCCAGAGTGATAACGCGTTGTCTGCACCAACGCCCGACAATGCAATGCTGATCTATTACAAGCAGTACAGCTATAACGCGGCATCTTCAACAACACCAGGCAATCAACGCTGAGCGATACTAAGCAGTCGGCGGTCAGCTGGAACACAGCGTTAACATTGAGGGGTCACGCGGGCTGACTCGAGCACAACTGTGTTGTGTGCTGAAAGTCCAGCCAGACTAGGCTTGGTGGCCGTTACGGACTGATGTGTGAAAGCGGCTTGAGAGTTTTCTGCATGTCTTGAGAGCTAGCCTGTATGACAGTTGGAGATGGAACGCCTATCTGTGTGACTTGTAAGTGGAGTGCATTGATGTATTATTATATTGATGTATTGATTGCTTGCATTTATAACCTATTGGATATTGTGAATTGTGATTGCGCGAAGCTTGTATTGTTTCTGATGTGTGCAGTGCACGAATAAATAGCGCGAAGTATATTATCGGCTGTTAGCCTTGTGTTATTTGATAAGCATAATTAGTATCACACTTGTCAAGATACGAGCCATAATTCTTGCCCTAAGCAAGACTTTGACAAGTGCGAACGTGGGGTCTACGTCCTCATTAGATTTGAACCATGAAATACGAAAAATAGAGTGTTAAATAATTGTAAACATGGCGACTGTTGTCGAGTTTTTTTTGTGAATCAATTATTGGTATAAAGTGCGAGTTTTGAACAAATGCGAGCGTGTATGTTATAAGTTAATACATAAATACCATCTTTTGAGTTAATTTATCGAAACTATAAGTGCGTTTTTGGACTTAGTAAATGTCAACCGAGTTATTGAAGTGATAAAAACAAAATGGCGGCCATGTCCTTGAATGTCATTGAGTAGAAGTAGTGTTAGCGGAACGTTTGGAAAGTGTGAAAAGCGAGTTGTTAAGTGTGGTGATACGACTAACACCAGTACTGGACACGACAACCTACCTACAGGACATAAAGGTAAATCCCAAACTGACGCAGACACAGACTGACAGTTGCAGACAAGTATTACAAGACTTCAGTACAATTTTTTCTAACAACCCAGGACAGACAGACTTAGTGCATCATCATATTATTTTGACATCTGATATCCCAATAAAATGCAGACCATATTCCATTCCTATACACTACAAAGACAAATTACACCAAGAAATTATTGACTTAGAAGCAAACCATATCATCCGACGTTCACAATCACATTTTTGTTCACCCATTGTCATTGTGAAGAAAAAGGACAACACAATAAGACTCTGTGTTGACTACACAACAGCATTACACAGTTGGATTTAGAACCAATGAGCAACTGTGGAGACATACTAACTGAACTGACTGACTCACGTTACTTTACTAAACTGGACATGACAAAAGGTTACTGGCAAATACCTGTACATGCTGACAGTATATATCTGACAGCATTTGCCACACCCTGGGGACTATACGAATGGTGCAAGTTACCATTCGGGCTAGTTAATGCTCCAGCAACCTTTGTCAGAATGACAAGACAACTTTTGACAGGCATTTCCAACATCATTTGGTACATGGACGACATTTGCATACATACAAGGAACATGACAGACCACATAACAGCACTACAGCAGACATTCGACAGGATTAGACAACATGGACTGACAATAAAACCATCCAAAGTTGATATAGCCTTTCAAGAAATTACATTTTTGGGCTATAAGATCTCAAATGGCTTCATATCAACTGATGATAACATCATGTCTAGAATTTTGAAATTGTCGCTTCCGACAACCAAAAAAGAGTTGCGAAGTGTGTTAGGTCTTCTGAATTACTATAGACAATTTATCCCTCATTTTGCTGAATTGACCAAATGTTTCACTGATTTACTAACAAACAAACATCCAAATGTGATTGTAAATAGCGAATGTTTAAGGCCTGCATTTGCGAAAGTACTATCTTATTTTTCCAGTGAACCTATTCTAAAATTACCTGATCTTAGCACTATTTTCAGGCTAAGATGCGATGCGAGCACCATAGCCATTGGAGGGGTACTGCTTCAAGAGCACGACCAAATATTGTACCCTGTATACTACGTCTCCCGGAAATTGAACACCAGTGAACGAAATTACAGCATGCCGGAACTTGAAGCCCTCGCTCTTGTGTTCTCGGTACGTAAACTTTCAAGATTTCTTTTAGGTAAACACTTCATTATTGAAACAGACAATAGCCCTTTGACATTCATCACCAGTGGTACCCCAAGTAACCACAGAGTGGCCAGATGGTCCCTTCTTCTACAGGACTATAGCTTCGAAATCAGACATATACGAGGCTCACATAACTCTCTGGCTGACCTTCTATCGAGATGTCCATACAACTCACCCAATAGCCAGGTAACACCCGAGCACATTGCAGATGGTGTATAAACTGCAACGTAAATAGTGCTCAACACCACAGCCAATTGTGACTTTATGTCAGTTACGCTGTGAAGAACAGTGTGATAGGGAAGATTTAATCTCCCATTGTAAATATATTGTGTACATAGTATTATTATTATGTGAATGAATGAGTTGTATAATTGTGAGAAATGGGAAAGAATGCCATTATTATTGTAAATATGTAGTATTATAAGAAATAGATGCCACAAGTGTCACAGGACAGTACTACAGGACCCCAAGACTTACTGAGCTTGAACAGCCCCAAGTAATCCTGAGTGCAGTTACAAAAATGGTCCATGACGTTTTAACAAGTACGAATGATGACCTTGACAATCTAATCCGAGGATAAGACGGAAGAAGCTATCGAACAGCTGATGACAATATCTGGGTGCTCCCTATCTTTAAAGTCCATCTAAAACGAGAGACTTTGAGTGTGCAACAACACAGCTCTACACTTCCGTTAGATGTCCATATTAATTTGAAAGTTAGCATACCATAATAAAATGTTTATAAATTTATGACAATTGTATGAAAATTTGGGTATAAAACATTTCCATATACAAAATTGTATATGTCGAGTTTTGTTAGATGTAATCTCAGCATCGTAGCTTGATTTACTTTTTCACAAGAGTGACCTTTTGTGCACTTTTGTCAAGGAGGATCAAATTATGACACTAAGAAAGAAAATGTTACTTGTAATTTATTTTGTTGAAAGCATGATAAAATTACTGTCCCTAACTTTTGTTCCATAACCAAGGGACATAACTAAATATTGTTGGTGATGTGTAAATATGTATTGAACCTACCATGTTTGCCTAACAGGTATCACGTCAATGTGACGTCATGTGAATATGGGAAAACTTACCAAAACTGAAGACCTTCATTGGATATTCTATGAGATAAGGGTAGATGTCCAATGTCGGAGTTATCTTATAGGTAGATACTCACAGACTCACCTGATTATTTGTAATTTTTCTTTTTGGTGGAGACGTAAGGGCAAGTTAGCCGTAACTACCGGACTGGCTGTGTCTCAGCAAGGTAAAAACCATGGAATTGATTGTACTTGACAAGTATGCTTGATGGGTAAGCATGGGATTTGTATGCATATTGTTTACTAATCACCTGTACATATTAAGACAAACTAAAAAGTTACGTCAGATGAAGTGCAAAGTTCGATTCTGACAAGATAAAGAACAGCTATATAGAGTACATGACAGGAAAACCTTTCATGAGAATGAGGGGGGGGGGGGGAATGTCAGAGTCTCACCCAGAGTGATAACGCGTTGTCTGCACCAACGCCCGACAATGCAACGCTGATCTATTATAAGCAGTACAGCTATAACGCGGCATCTTCAACAACACCAGGCAATCAACGCTGAGCGATACTAAGCAGTCGGCGGTCAGCTGGAACACAGCGTTAACATTGAGGGGTCACGCGGGCTGACTCGAGCACAACTGTGTTGTGTGCTGAAAGTCCAGCCAGACTAGGCTTGGTGGCCGTTACGGACTGACGTGTGAAAGCGGCTTGAGAGTTTTCTGCATGTCTTGAGAGCTAGCCTGTATGACAGTTGAAGATGGAACGCCTGTCTGTGTGACTTGTAAGTGGAGTGCATTGATGTATTATTATATTGATGTATTGATTGCTTGCATTTATAACCTATTGGATATTGTGAATTGTGATTTCGCGAAGCTTGTATTGTTTTTGATGTGTCCAGTGCGCGAATAAATAGCGCAAAGTATATTATTCGGCTGTTAGCCTCGTGTTATTTGATAAGCATAATTAGTATGACACTTGTCAAGATACGAGCCATAATTCTTGCCCTAAGCAAGACTTTTACAATTAGCTTCTCACCAGTATGTTCTAATGTGTTATTTTAGATGTGAACGACTAGTAAATGATGCTCCACACACATCACATTTGAATGGCTTCTCACCAGTATGTGTTCTAATGTGTTGTTTTAGATGTGAACGACTAGTAAATGATGCTCCACACACATCACAAATGTAAGGCTTCTCACCAGTATGTGTTCTTTTGTGTTGTTCTAGACATAATCTATCAGTAAATGATGCTCCGCACACATCACATTTGAATTGAATGGCTTCTCACCATTATGTGTTCTAATGTGTTTTTTAAGATGTGAATTACCAGTAAATGATGCTCCAGACATATCACAGATGTAAGGCTTCTCACCAGTATGTGTTCTAATGTGTTGTTTTAGATCTGAGTAACTAGTAAAAGATGCCCCACACATATGACATTTGAAAGGCTTTTCACCAGTATGTGTTCTAATGTGCCATTTTAGATCTGAACTATCAGTAAATGATGCCCCACACACATCACATATAAGTGGCTTATCACCAGTATATGTTCTAATGTGTCGTTTTAGATCTGAACGACTAGTAAATGATGCTCCACACACATGACATTTGAATGGCTTCTCTCCAGCATGTGTTCTAATGTGTTTTTTAGATCTGAACAACTAGTAAATGATTCTCCACACACATCACATTTGAATGGCTTCTCACTAGTATGTGTTCTAATGTGTTGTGTTAGATGTGAACGAGTAGTAAATGATGCTCCACACACATCACATATGTAAGGCTTCTCACCAGTATGTGTTCTAATGTGTCGTGTTATAGCTGAACTACTAATAAATGATGCTCCGCACATATCACATCTGTATGGTTTCTCAGAAATATATATTCTCCACTGTTGCATTAGATAACGATTATAGCAAATGAAGCCCCACATACATCACAACATTTGTACAACTTCTCTACAGTATGTTTCATTAAATGTCGTATTATACTACAACTATAGCCAAATGAAGCTCCACAATCATCACATTTGTAAAGCTTCTCACCAGTATGTCTTCTTTTGTGTTTTTGAAGATTTGAAAAAAAAGTAAAAGATACTCCACAAACTTCACAGTTGTAAAGCTTTCCATCCATCCATCATGTGCCATGCCGGTAAGCGTGGGCGGTCATGTTCTGCCATCTCACTCAATCACCAGAGTCGTGGATCAGTTCCGTGCTTCTGTCTCGACCATGCCACAAGGCCAAGCCATCCAGATACTTGTTTCTAGGTCTTCCCCTTGGTCTGTTTCCCTCGATCTTACCAGTTGTCACCAAGTTCTCCAAATCATTTCTTCTCATAACATGTCCAAAAAATTGTGACTGTCTACGTCTAATGTCTCTGATCAGTTTACGATCTTCATTTGTTTCTTGAAGGACTTGTTCATTGGTCTTTCTGGCTGTCCATGGTATTCTTTGCATTTTCCTCAGAAACCACATTTCTACAGCCATCAGATGTTTTTCAGCCTGGCTGCTCATTGTCCAAGCTTCACATCCATATAAAAGTACAGGTTCTATGTAGCACCTCAACACTCTTTTTCTCGTTTCAATTGACATCTTTTTATTGGTCAGTATGTTTTTCATCTTGCTAAAGGCTACTTTTGCCATGGCGATTCTTGTTCTAATCTCTTCCAGGCATCTCCCATCAGATGTTATCACTGTTCCGAGATAATTGTACCTATTCACTTGTTGAAGAATATTCCCATTTACTTGTATATTACACTGTGGTATTTCGTTCTTCCTAGTGACGACCATAATCTGTGTCTTTTTACAATTTAATTCTAACCCTAGTTGTTCACTGTGTGTAACAATCGCATCTACTAAATTTTTCAGGTCCTGTTCATTGTCTGCAATTAATACTGTATCATCTGCATATCTAATGTTATTGATGCATCGTCCCCCAATGTTGATTCCTTCCATATCTTCAATATTTCTGAAAATATTTTCACTGTACAGGGAAAACAGATCTGGAGACATTACACATCCCTGTCTCACACCTCTCTTAATAGGCTGATATTGGCTTATTTCATTATCAACTCTTATGGCAGCTTGTTGTTTCCAATATATGTTTTTTACAAGTCTAAAGCTTTCCACCAGTATGTATTCTCTTATGTCATATTAGATTACCATTTTTAGCAAATAAATCTCCACAGAAATCACATTTGTATGGTTTCTCTACAGTATGCATACTCTTATTATTTGTTAGACTCCTTCTATTGGAAAATTATGCTGTACAAACATCACACATGTGAGGCTTCTCAACAGTATATGTTCTTTAAGAGTTGAACTAACAGTAAATGAAACATCACATATGTGACATTGTCTATTCAGAATCAAATGATTTAGTGGTAAAGCAGTGCTTACATGCTTTAGAATGTTGATAAAATAAGGTGCTGCCTTGAATCATGTCTTCCATTATTTTCAGTAATGGATCTGTGTCTCATATTGTGACTAAAACTTGATAGCCTTTTTAATATTATGTTCAACAGTTGTTTGTTTTCTCCTATATCTCCAAGAATGTGTTCATTTGATCTCTGTTCTGTCCAGCTTATTCTTTGCATCCTACAATAACACCTCATCTCAAATGCTTCCAAGATGTGTTCATCTCTTTAGTTTAGAGTCCATATTTCACAGCCGTACAGTGATGTGAGCTGGGTATCCATAGTGATTATTTGCCATTTCCAGTTTTAAACTGACGTTACGTGATGTTAGGACTGTTAGTTTCTCTCTAAATGCTTTTTGGTTACAGCAAACCATAACATCTGATGGGAGATGCCTTCGAGAGATTAGAGCTAGAAACACAGTGACAAAGGTAGCCTATTGCAAGATGGAAAATATGCTGACCAATAAAAAGGTGTCATTTGCAATGGGAAAAGTGTTGAAGTGCTACATAGAACCTGTACTTTTATATGGATGCGAGGTTCCAAATTGCTGTATGTAGCCGGGGCGCAGTGTTGGGGTGAGCGCCCAACATTGCTTAAATACCCCAATGGCTCGTGAATACATAACCTCTGCAGCAAAAGTCCAACTCCTGGCCTTCACGTGGCGGAACTGTTTTAACTAACAGGAGAAGGGGCGACGGCGAGTATCGGGCGCCGGAAAATAACCAGTGTGCTCTAGATGTGTATACACATACATGCATGTGCAGACACGTGTGTGCGTGTGTGCACATCTAAACTCGAGTGAGACCACAGTCTGCTCTAGCAAAGGAAAGGTGCTGAAGACGGAGGCAACCAGCCAGGAGGCGCACCACAGAAATCAGGATGCCACGCAATTACGCAAAATGGAATATGTCGACTGCTGCTAAACGTTATGGTGCTCGCCCTGCTTTGGACCCCCAGGCAGGTGCAGTGCCGGGCCCTATGTCTCGAAAGGGTCCAACCCCAACTACTGGAGGTCCTTCTCAGATGTCCTGTGGAGCCAGGGGACATGAGAATAGAACAGCTGGCCATACTAAACTAAGACTTAAAATAATGCACTGGAATGCGGAGGGAGTCAGCAACAAAAAATTAGAATTAGAAAACATCCTGGACAAAGAAAAAGTAAGCATATGTTGCTTGCAAGAAACTCACCTCAACGAAAATATAGCCTTCAAAATCAGAGGCTACCAGTGTTACCGATCTGACCGAAAGGACAGGCGAAAAGGTGGGATACTTACTTACCCTTGTAAAAAATAACATCACTGCTTCCCAAATCGAAGTCTATATGGAAGGGGCTGAGTATCAGACACTTAAACTTAAAACAGGCTATACAGACCTACATCTGATCAATTACTACTGTCCAAGTGACCGTCCACAGGCACTGGACACATTACCATTAACAGAAAAAATGATTGTGTGCGGCGATTTCAACAGCCACTCGCAGAGTTGGGGCTATGATCACAGGACCAGAGAGGAGAGAGACTGGAAGACTGGCAGGATGAGAATAGATTCATCTTGGTTAACAAGCTGTCCGACCCACATACTTTCTACTCGAGATCATGGCACTCTACAACTACACCTGACCTGGCTTTTCATTCACCAGACCTGGAGTGGAACATTACACGAATTGTTGGGAAACAACTAGGTGGCAGTGACCATCGACCAGTCTTTCTAACTGTAGAAAATGAGCTTGTAAGTGAAAGCAGCACCCTCTCGAGGTGGAACTACAAGAAAGCAGACTGGGCGGTGTACAAGCATCGCACCAGCATACTGGTTAGCAACCTGAACACTGAGAAAAACATAAATAAAGTAGTTGAAGAGTTTGGGAAATGCATACTACAGGCAGCGCGATGAAACAGTACCAAGAGGAGCCTGTAAACAATATAAACCCTACTGGAGTAGTGAACTGGAACAGTTGCATAATGATGTGGAAGTATGTAGAAAGCAAGCAGAGGCCACACCCAGCCAAGAGCACCACAATAAATTCCAGCATGCAAAAGCCAAATTTCAAAGGGCCAAGCTGCAGGCTAGATGGAAAAGCTGGCAGGAAAAAACTCTGAAATTTGAAAGAGACACAAGGAAATTGTGGAAGCTAATAAAACAACTTAACGATGAGGGCACAGGGAGAAACTCAAAAATTGCACTACATAAAGATGGAAACATCTTAACAAGAAAGCAAGCAGCTGACCATTTTGCAAACTCATTCGCACAAGATAACAATATCAAAATCAGTCCAGAGAAACAACAAGAGATTCAAGAGAAACGGCAACATACAGGACAGAAGGAAATAGTACATGAGGTTCTGGAGGCACCCATCACAATCAGCGAGCTGGAGCTAGCCATATCAAAACTGAAAATGAGAAAGTCACCAGGAGCTGATAGTATCTCCAATGAAATGATCAGGAACCTAGGAACAGAGGCCAAAGCAAAGCTGTTGCAGATCTTCAATAACAGTTGGACCTTAGGCAGTGTTCCACAAGCCTGGAGAGAAGCAATCATGATACCCCTCCTAAAATCAGGGAAAGATAGTTCCATTGCCTCTAGCTACAGACCAATTAGCCTCACCAGCTGTCTCTGCAAAACACTGGAGCGCATCATCAATCACAGACTGCAGTGGTACATTGAAAGTAAAAACATCCTTGTGCCACAGCAGGCTGGCTTTAGGCAGTGCTACTCTACAGAAGATCAGACAATCTACCTCTCTCAAGAAATTGAGGATGCATTCCAAGAGAAGAAGCTGGTGCTTGCGGCATGGATAGATTTGAAGAAAGCCTTTGACAAAGTCTGGAAAGAAGGTTTGATGAATAAACTGAGAAACTGCAAAGTCAATGGAAGAATGTACAAATGGGTGAAAGCATACTTGCACAACAGAAGAGCCCGAGTACAGATAGACGGACTAAAGAGCAAGAAAGTACTACTGCGTCATGGAGTTCCCCAGGTTGGAGTATTGTCCCCCACACTCTTTCTAATCTTCATCAATGATCTCGTTGCTAATCTACCGCATGGAATTAAAGCCGCAATGTATGCCGATGACCTGGTTCTATGGAGCACAAATGAACATGCATCAGTGGCCACCAGATTACTACAAAGAGCTGTAGATACATTTGTTGCATGGGCAAACAGATGGTGTGTCAGCATAAACACTGACAAGTGCAGCACCACCTTATTTACCCTCTCTCCAAAACAAAAGGCAGGGACCATCCAGATAAATGGAACACCCCTACGAGAAGATAAAGAACCAACATACCTTGGAGTAACATTTGATGGCAGGCTGACATGGAGAAAGCACATCAACAAAGCAGTAGCAAAAGCCAGAAGGAAAATAGCCATCCTGAGAAAGCTAAGTGGAACCACATGGGGAGCCAGTGGGAAAATACTTAGCAAAGTTTATCAACAGAGCATACGACCACACCTGGAATACGGGTCAAATGCATGGTGTTCGGCAGCAAAAACCACAATACAAGAGCTGGACAAAGTGCAAAATCAAGCACTTAGAGTCACCACAGGAGGGATGAGATCAACCCCTGTAGTGGAAATGGAGAAGATGGGGAGGACACAAGCACTGAGTGAGCGCAGAGATACGAAAACGCTAATACAAGCAGAAAAGTTCCTCAGCTTGCCAGGCCACCCTATGAAGAACAGATTTGAAAACCTAGCTATGGGGCGGTTGAAAAGAAGTAGTTTTATCCACCAGGCCAAACGACTCTGCAGAGAAACCACTGATCTGCCCACAGTTGGTATCCCCTAACAACTATTCCAGAGCAAACTCCATGGAAAGATGAGCATAGACTATCATTACAAATCCAGACAAAAGTGAGAGGAATATTTGACAAGGAAGATCAGAACAGTGTGCAGCGCAGAATAGCCACTCTCAGCTTCCTTGATGAAGAATACCCACAGGACCTCTGGATCCGAGTCTACACAGATGGGTCAGCACAAAATGCTGTTCGAAATGGAGGAGCGGGAGTGTACATAGAATACCCAAATAATACCAGGGACACAGCTAGAGTACCGACTGGAAAGTACTGCCATAACTACGATGCTGAAATTGAGGCAATCAAGATAGCAACAGAGAAATTACTAAATACCAGCAATGGTACACAACCTGTGGTGCTATTGACAGATGCAAAATCAGTACTCGAGGCGCTCCTGTCTGGGAAATTGCCAGTACTAAGGACACTACTTTCTGAACTTAGCAGTCAGCATAAGGTCACCATACAGTGGATACCATCCCACTGTGGAGTACCCGGGAACGACAGAGCTGATCAATTGGCTAAGGAAGGAGCCAAAGAAGAACAGCCTGATGTGCCTGTAACATACCACCAAAAGAAAAGAATGATTAAATCAGTCAGAAAGCCACCAAGTCCTGCTCAAGATGACTACCACGTTATGGATAGACCAGAACAAGTCATTATTCTGCGCCTCAGAACAGGGCACAATAGATTACGCATCCACATGTATACAAAATTCAAGATTGGTGAAACAGCCATGTGCACATGTGGATTGGCGTCGCAGACAGCAGAGCACATACTCCAAGACTGCCCAAAATTTAACATATCTAGGCAAACCTTCTGGCCTAGAGAGACGACAGTGGAAGATAAACTCTATGGACCGCTGTGTGAACTGAAAAAGACAGTTCAATTCATACAAGAGACAGCACTGCAGTTATAGACATATTTCAAGCGAACGAAAGAAGAAGAGGAATATGGATGCGAGGCATGGACAATGAGTAGACAAGCTGAAAAACATCTAATGGCTGTGGAAATATGGTTTTTGAGGAAAATGCAAAGAATATAATGGACAGACAGAAAAACCAATGACCAAGTTTTACAAGAAAAACATGAAAACTGTAAACTGATTAGAGAGATGAGATGTAGACATTCAAAATTGTTTGGACATGTTATAAGAAGAAATACATTAGAGAACTTGGTGACAACTGACAAGATTGAGGGGAAAAGAACAAGGGGAAGGTAGAGAAGTAAATACCTAGAGGGCGTGACCATGTGGTATGGTCAAGACAAGAATATAGAGCTGATCCACGACTCTGGTGATTGTGTGAGATGTTGAAACATGACAGCCCATGCTTACCACATGATGAATTAATCCCTGATCTTATCTGTTTCTTGTTGGGCATGTTCAGGTAATTATCTGGTTGATCAGATAGTTCTGCATTTGTTCAATGGACTTTCCTTTAATTTTAATATTTAATTTTTGGTACAGCAATAATAATAGAAATAGCTGAACATTGGTATTACTATTAACAACACCATTAAGAATTGGGAAACTATTCAAGTCAATGCAAGAGCAATATGAAACATACAATTTATATCCCAGTGTAACCAGAACAAAAATAATGGCACCAATTCTTCAAGTCATTCTTTAACTCCTAAGTCATATAAATTCTTCATTTCAGAGTAGTGCTTCAATTATTATTAATTCATCAAGCCACAGTAATTCTTCAAGTCATACAGAATAAATAGCTTGAATAGATGGAGATCTGCAGTAAATATTCTTACTTCAAAATCTGGTTCCATTTTTATGCTTGTACTTGATAACAGGCTGTCTGTTTCCATGTTTCATTTAGTCTGAAAGAAAAAAGTGAAAGTCAGGATAGAAACATGTAGTGTTTAATTTAATACAGAAGCTGTATAAATAAAAACTAAAGATGGTCAAAAGTAGTGTTTGACATAACTCATATACTATACAGTTATACATTACTAGAAGATTAGTGTGTCAGACCTCAGTTTGACATGATCCACATACTTTACAGTTATACATTGTTTTGTTTGTTGTTTGTCCATCAAGAATGATGATGACCATTCATTTCATTCAGTGGGGTTGAAAGTATGGAGTCAGGAGTTCTAAGATGGCTGATAAGGTCTATGTTGGCTTGAAATGTTCTTTGACAATGTGGGCAAAGAATGCTTGATGTTCCAGAAGGAGGATTTCCTGTGGTGGTTTTTCTGTCTTGCCTTTTCTTCACAGCTCTTGCAGTCCTGGTTGCTTCACAAGTGACTGCACCCTTGCAGAATGATTTACACCACAAATTTTGGTCATTGGCAGCAGTCTCCCAGGTGTCAAGATGAATACCAAAAGCTTTCAGTGAGATATTCAAAGTGTCTTTAAAGCGTTTCCTCTGGCCACGTTGGGATCATTTACATCAATGCAGCTCGCTGTAATAAAATTTGTTTAGGGAGCTCGGGTAGCGGGGTAGGGGTATCCCCTATCAAAGGAGAAGTAAGGCGCCTCCTTCCCTCCGCTAGCCTACGGGACACCCTTGGGCAAGGTGGAGTACCCGTTTAGCCCCCCGATCAGGGTTACGTGAAGCCATGTGTGCAGGTGGTGGATGAAGATGGAGAGCAGCCGACAGATAGTTGTAGGTTATGGTCTCCACCTTCACGACGGTAGGCAGAGGATCTCTTTTTTGAGGAGACAATGGCTACGGTCACTGACCAGTATGGTCACTGCTGGGAAGGAAAGCAATGGCAAACTACCTTCTTTACAGATGCCAAGAAAATCATGTTGTGTTCACTTATCGATAATCAGAGAAATGGCGTAAATGGGTGCTCCATAGGAGCAGCCTCGCCCGGTAGGGATAGTCATGCGCACCAGGTGACTCCAGACCGTCAACAGGCTACTAGGTGCAAAAGATTAATATCATTGAAAATAGGTACTTGGAATGTTAGAACAATGAATGCAGATGGAAAGTTAGAAGACATCAAAAAAGAAATGGAGAGAGAGAAGATTAACATATTAGGAATATCAGAAACGAGATGGAGAGGAGCAGGGATAAGGACAGGAGAGGATTGTAAGATTATTTACTCTGGGGGAGAAGAACAGCAAAGAGGTGTAGCCATTATGTTAGATAAGCAAACATCAAATTCTGTCAAAGGATACTGGGCTGTGTCAGACAGAGTTATATTAGTAAAATTAAACGGAAGACCTTTTAAAATAAATGTCATTCAAGTATATGCCCCAACAAGTGAAAGCAGTGAAGAAAGCATAGAGGAATTTTATAATGACATTGAATCTGCTTTGAAGAACTGTAAAAAATCAGAAATAAATATCATAATGGGTGATTTCAACGCAAAAATAGGAAAGCAAAGCGATGGATGCAGTGTAGGCAACCATGGTTTGGGAGAGAGAAATGAAAGAGGTTACAGACTTGTAGAATGGGCAAAAGAACAAGAAATGGTGGTAGGAAACACCTGGTTTAAACAACATCCTAGAAGATTATGGACATGGAGGAGTCCAGACAGCAGGATTAAAAACCAGATAGATTACATCCTGATTAGCAAAAGGTTTCGAAATGCGTTAACAGTTGTAAAAACAGTTCCAAATGCAGACTGTTACAGTGATCACAGATTAATTACTGGCACATTGAGGGTTAAGTTAAAGAAAGTCAAGTATACAGCAGGAAACCCTAAATATGACTTGTGCAAATTGAAAACTGACAAAGAAATACAAGATAATTTTAACATAGAAGTAAAGAACAAATTTGATTTATTGTCTGATCTAGAGATCCTATTTCAAGATGTAGATGATCAATGGGAAATGCTGAAGAATTCAATCAGTTGTGCAGCAGAAAAAACTATTCCAAAAGTAAAGAAAGTGGGCCGTAAGACATGGATGACTGAAGAAATTTTGCAACTAATGGAAACAAGAAGACAGAACAAAAATAATCCTGCCAAATATGAAGAAATTCACAGAAAAGTCAGAACCTTATGTAAGGAGGCAAAAGAAACATGGCTTGAGAAAAATTGCAGAGAAATTGAAAAACAACACAACAGTAAAAATGCGGAACTAATGCACAAAAGAATTCAGGAGCTTACCAATCAAAGAACACGTACATCAGCAGGCTGCCTAAAGACAAAAGATGGAAGAGTCATAATAGAAAAAGAACAGATTTTACATGTATGGTCAGATTACGTGAAAAACCTTTATGACGATAACAGAGACGAACAGTATGATGTTCAGAATAATAATGAAGGGCCAACAATTTTGAAGATGGAGGTTCAGAATGCTCTTAATCATATGAAATCTGGCAAGACCCCCGGTCCAGACAGCGTCACAACAGAAATGATTAATGCTTTAGAAGAATATGGAATAGATAAAGTTACCAGTCTGCTTAATACAATATATGATACTGGAAGTATACCTCATGAGTTATGTAATTCTGTATTTATTGCAATCCCAAAGAAATCAGGAGCCTTGGAATGTGATCAACATCGAACAATTAGTATAATGAGTCACATCACGAAGATTTTGCTAAGAATTATCATGCAAAGAGTGAGGAGGAAAATACAACCTGAAATAGGAGAAGAACAATGTGGGTTTGTAGAAGGCAAGGGTACAGTAAATGTTGTGTACATACTGAGAACCGTAATCGAACGTTCTATAGAAGTAAACAAAGATCTACACCTTTGCTTTATTGACTACACAAAGGCTTTTGATAAAGTGAGACATGTCAACATGATAAGGATGCTTGAAGATCTACAAATTGATGGGAAAGACCTTAGACTTGTAAAAAACATATATTGGAAACAACAAGCTGCCATAAGAGTTGATAATGAAATAAGCCAATATCAGCCTATTAAGAGAGGTGTGAGACAGGGATGTGTAATGTCTCCAGATCTGTTTTCCCTGTACAGTGAAAATATTTTCAGAAATATTGAAGATATGGAAGGAATCAACATTGGGGGACGATGCATCAATAACATTAGATATGCAGATGATACAGTATTAATTGCAGACAATGAACAGGACCTGCAAAATTTAGTAGATGCGGTTGTTACACACAGTGAACAACAAGGGTTAGAATTAAATTGTAAAAAGACACAGATTATGGTCGTCACTAGGAAGAACGAAATACCACAGTGTAATATACAAGTAAATGGGAATATTCTTCAACAAGTGAATAGGTACAATTATCTCGGAACAGTGATAACATCTGATGGGAGATGCCTGGAAGAGATTAGAACAAGAATCGCCATGGCAAAAGTAGCCTTTAGCAAGATGAAAAACATACTGACCAATAAAAAGATGTCAATTGAAACGAGAAAAAGAGTGTTGAGGTGCTACATAGAACCTGTACTTTTATATGGATGTGAAGCTTGGACAATGAGCAGCCAGGCTGAAAAACATCTGATGGCTGTAGAAATGTGGTTTCTGAGGAAAATGCAAAGAATACCATGGACAGCCAGAAAGACCAATGAACAAGTCCTTCAAGAAACAAATGAAGATCGTAAACTGATCAGAGACATTAGACGTAGACAGTCACAATTTTTTGGACATGTTATGAGAAGAAATGGTTTGGAGAACTTGGTGACAACTGGTAAGATCGAGGGAAACAGACCAAGGGGAAGACCTAGAAACAAGTATCTGGATGGCTTGGCCTTGTGGCATGGTCGAGACAGAAACACGGAACTGATCCACGACTCTGGTGATCGAGTGAGATGGCAGAACATGACCGCCCACGCTTACCGGCATGGCACATGATGGATGATGGATGGATGGAGCTTGTGATCTGGCATGCGAGTTAAGTGACTAGCCCAGCAAATCTGATACTTCATTAGTAGAGTGTAGAATCTTGTCTTGCCATTTAATCTTCAATAGCTTCCTAAGGCAGACTGTGTGGAAGTGGTTTAATTTCCTAGCGTGTCGCTGATAAACAGTCCAGGTTTCACAAGCATATAGCAGTGTGAATAATATAACTGCTTTGTAGACTTTCAGCTTTGTTTGCAGACTTATTCCAGTTCTGTCCCATACATTCTTGTACAGTCTGCCAAAGTCCATGCTGGCCTTGGAGATTCTTGCATTCATTCGTCAACAATTGTGGCAGCTTGTGACACGGTGCTGCCAAGATAGGTGAATTTGTCCACAACACTTAGTCTATGACCATTCACCTTGATATTCGGCATGGTGTGATTATTCCCTGGAGCTGGCTGGTACATAACTACAGTCTTCTCCAAGTTGATGTTGAGCCCAAAGTTGGCACAGGCATATGAGAAAGCTGAAACATTGTGTTGCATGCCTGTCTCTGAGTTGGCATATAGAGCGCAATCATCAGCAAACATCAGCTCTCTGATGGTGTCGCTGTTAGTTTTGGTATTAGCTTTCAGTCTTCCGAGATTGAACAACTTTCCGTCCATGCGGTAGTTGATGTCTATTCCAATGCCGTTGTTCTCGAAGGCATTTGTTAGCATAGCGGAAAACATTAGGCTGAACAGTGTTGGTGCCAGGACACATCCTAGCTTCACTCCATTGGTGACAGGAAAGGGCTCAGACAGTTCATTTTCCTATACTCTTGCCTGCATACCATCATGAAATAGCCGCACTATTTGGACAAACTTTCGTGGATGGATATATTTTGCCATAATCTTCCACAGTCCTTCTCTGCTGACTGTATCAAAAGCCATGGTGAGGTCAATGAAAGTGGAGAACATTTCGCAGTTCTGTTCCTGACATTTCCCTTGCAGCTGTCTTGTAGCAAAAATCATGTCAACAGTTTCTCGTTCTTTTCTTAAGCCACATTGACTCTCAGGAAGAAGGCCTTGATCGAGATGGGCTGTGAGGCAATTGAGAAGAATTCTGGCGAGTATCTTCCCTGCAATTGTGAGCAAGGAGATGCCTCTGTAGTTGTCACAGGATTGGTGGTTTCCTTTACGTTTGTAAAGGTGGACTATTGACACATCCATGAAATCTTGTGGCATGGTCCGGTTCACCCATATGTTTGTAGACATGGTGAAGTTGCTCTATTAGGACCGGCCCACCTGCCTTGTATATCTCTGCTGGGATGGAGTCAGGACCAGGTGGGGTACCACCTGAGAGATGCTGGATGGCTTTGTTTACTTCAACTATGGTTGGTAAGTAATCAAATGTATCATTAGTGGGAACTTGAGGAAGGCAATTGATGGTTTCATCATCAAAGAAAAAAGCTGCATTTAAGATGTTGCTGAAATGCTCTGCCCAGCATTGAAGGATTTCTTTCTTATTGGTGACCAATGGTCCCCCATCTGCACTGAGGAGGGGAACTATATCTGGTGATGCAGGACCATAGACCGCTTTCAGTGAGTCGTAGAAGTTTTCCATATCATGTCTGTCAGCAAAATGGACTGTGGTGCTGTTGTTGTGACCACAAGTAGCCTGACTATGGAAGTCATGGCAGTAAGTAAAGTAATAACATGGCTCGAGACACAGTCATTCACTAGGGCATGTTTCCTTAGCGACTCAGTGAGGATGCTCAAGAGGATAGAGACAGGGTGGATCCGAAGAGAATGGTTGCTGTCTCTGGAGCGGTCTCGGCTGGCAAAGATTAGTTTGATCTTCATGCCAGGGCATGCGGGTGTACAATGAAATGAGTGGGTCGACAAGCTCGCAGATAAGGCTTCTTACTATGAAAGGCGGACGAGCCATGGACCAGGCTGATATTCTGAATGCTCTACAAGAAGTAAGACTTTTGCGAGAACCAAGTGATGACTGTGAATCTACAACCATGGCCAGACTGCGAGAACAGCAAATTAAAAGAGGTGTGGCCAAACAAGAACACCACGCAGGAAGCCAAATAAGATTGATAAACCAACACAGAACTAGTGTCGTTAGCCGCTACACACTGCAGGATTTGCTGAGGAGGTGATCCGAGCACTTATGGACGGAATAGTTCGATGTGCAATGAGGATGATCTGTCGACTAACTAACAAACTATGTATGTCAGCACAGCCTTGAATTTCATCAGCTTTGTTGCTCAGCCAGTAGTCCTGCATGTGCCAAAGTTTCTGCTGCACTACTCTCTGAATGTTACTGAAGGCATCTTTTTTTGTTATGTTGACTTCGGTTTAATTCAAATATGCCTTGAGGAGAAGATGTTTCTCAGCTAGCAATTTGTTGATTCTTCGGAATTTTCATCAAACCAGTCTTTATGCTTTCGGGCGGATGGACCCAGGATTTCCATAGCAGTGTTGTAAATTATGTCCTTTAGGGCTCTCCACTCTGTTTCCACACCCTGTTTAGCTGCAGCATTTGGCTTGAGGCGGTCTTCCAGCCTATTTACAAACGACAGCTGCATTTTTTTGCTGTTTAGGCGGGTGACATTTAGTTTTTGTTTGCATTTTCACCCCTTGAGGACACCATGGTGGTTTGATGTGTATATTTATTTTCAAGATAATGAGACGATGGTCTGTCCAACATTTGGCACCACACATGGATTTTGTCACCCGAATGTCTTGTCTGTCACTCCTCCTGACAATGACATAGTCGATGAGGTGCCAGTGTTTCGAGCGAAGGTGCATGCATGATGTCCTATTTCTCATGGGAAGATGAAAAATTGTGTTGGTGATCAGGAGATAATGTTCAGCACAGGTCTGAAGGAAGAGAAGTCCATTACTGTTACAATTTCCGACTCCGTACTTTCCAATGATGCCACTCCAAGAGGTGGTGTTCTTGCCTACTCTGGCATTGAAGTCACCAAGGAGTAAAAGTTTTTTTCCTTTGGGAAAAGAGGTGTCAGACCTCAGTTTGACATGGTTCACATATTATACAGTTATATATTACTAGAAGATCAGTGAGTCAGACCTCAGTTTGACATGATCCACATACTATACAGCTATACATTACTAGAAGATCAGTGTGTCAGACCTCAGTTTGACATGATCCACATACTATACAGTTATACATTACTAGAAGATCAGTGTGTCAGACCTCAGTTTGACATGATCCACATACTATACAGTTATACATTACTAGAAGATCAGTGTGTTAGACCTCAGTTTGACATGATCCACATACTATACAGTTATACATTACTAGAAGATCAGTGTGTTAGACCTCAGTTTGACATGATCCACATACTATACAGTTATACATTACTGAGAAGATCAGTGTGTTAGACCTCAGTTTGACATGATCCACATACTATACAGTTATACATTACTGAGAAGATCAGTGTGTTAGACCTCAGTTTGATATGATTCACATACTATACAGTTATATATTACTAGAAGATCAGTGTGTCAGACCTCAGTTTGATATGGTTCACATACTATACAGTTATACGTTACTAGAAGATCAGTGTGTCAGACCTCAGTTTGACTGATCCACATACTATACAGTTATACATTACTAGAAGATTAGTGTGTCAGACCTCAGTTTGACATGATTCACATACTATACAGTTATACATTACTAGAAGATCAGTGTGTTAGACCTCAGTTTGATATGGTTCACATACTATACAGTTATACATTACTAGAAGATCAGACCTCAGTTTTACATGATCCACATACTATACAGTTATACATTATGAGAAGATCAGTGTGTTAGACCTCAGTTTGACATGATCCACATACTATACAGTTATACATTATGAGAAGATCAGTGTGTTAGACCTCAGTTTGATATGGTTCACATACTATACAGTTATATATTACTAGAAGATCAGTGTGTCAGACCTCAGTTTGATATGGTTCACATACTATACAGTTATACGTTACTAGAAGATCAGTGTGTCAGACCTCAGTTTGACTGATCCACATACTATACAGTTATACATTACTAGAAGATTAGTGTGTCAGACCTCAGTTTGACATGATTCACATACTATACAGTTATACATTACTAGAAGATCAGTGTGTCAGACCTCAGTTTGACATGATCCACATACTATACAGTTATACATTACTAGAAGATCAGTGTGTTAGACCTCAGTTTGATATGACTCACATACTATACAGTTATACATTACTAGAAGATCAGTGTGTCAGACCTCAGTTTGACATGATTCACATACTATACAGTTATACATTACTAGAAGATCAGTGTGTTAGACCTCAGTTTGATATGACTCACATACTATACAGTTATACATTACTAGAAGATCAGACCTCAGTTTTACATGATTCACATACTATACAGTTATACACTACTAGAAGATCAGTGTGTTAGACCTCAGTTTGATATGGTTCACATACTATACAGTTATACATTACTAGAAGATCAGTGTGTTAGACCTCAGTTTTACATGATCCACATACTATACAGTTATACATTATGAGAAGATCAGTGTGTTAGACCTCAGTTTGACATGATCCACATACTATACAGTTATACATTATGAGAAGATCAGTGTGTTAGACCTCAGTTTGATATGGTTCACATACTATACAGTTATATATTACTAGAAGATCAGTGTGTTAGACCTCAGTTTGACATGGTTCACATACTATACAGTTATACATTACTAGAAGATCAGTGTGTTAGACCTCAGTTTGACATGATTCACATACTATACAGTTATACATTACTAGAGATCAGTGAGTCAGACCTCAGTTTGACATGATTCACATACTATACAGTTATACATTACTAGAAGATCAGTGTGTCAGACCTCAGTTTGACATGATTCACATACTATACAGTTATACATTACTAGAAGATCAGTGTGTCAGACCTCAGTTTGACATGATTCACATACTATACAGTTATACATTACTAGAAGATCAGTGTGTCAGACCTCAGTTTGACATGATCCACATACTATACAGTTATACATTACTAGAAGATCAGTGTGTCAGACCTCAGTTTGACATGATTCACATACTATACAGTTATACATTACTAGAAGATCAGTGTGTCAGACCTCAGTTTGACATGATCCACATACTATACAGTTATACATTACTAGAAGATCAGTGTGTCAGACTTCTGACATGATCCACATACTATACAGTTATACATTACTAGAAGATCAGTGTGACGGACTTCAGTTTGTATGTGTATAAGGTTTGCTTCCTCTGCTAGGCTTATTCCATCCAAGGTCACAGGTTCTGAGTTGGTTTCTTTGTCTAACAAGTTTGCCAGGGCTGCTGCCTGAAAGCCACTCTGTGCCATGTTCAACTTGCAGTGGAATTTTTGTTGTGCCATTTGCACATGGACCTCCTGTTTTTCATCCTTATCTGAGAAATCTAGGTATCTTATTTCACGTCCAATAGATGAATAGATAAAGGGGTATGCGATATCATTAGACACCAACAATTCTTGAAGTAATCCTTGCTCTATGATGAGATTGAACCCAGAACCTTATGTGCCTGAAGTGACAATGTAACCTCCAATCCATGACTAACGTAGGGCTTGAAGAGAGGAAAGTTTTGGGTGACACTTGAAAGCGAAAGTATTGAAGAAATCAAACAATTTTGAATACAAGTATTTAAAGGGTTGGTAAGTGTCCCCTTCAGGATGAACATTTACAGTGCTAACTGGCCTTATCAGTCACATTTGCTACCGCCATGGGTTGTAGTTATTATATGCCTTTTTGAAGCTCAATGATAACAAATACAAACTTATCCTCTGTCAAGACGGCAAGGTGCCAATGAAGTTTCCCCTTTAATTGTTAATAATAGTAATAATAATATACAACGGGTAATGGAAACATAAATATTAGTTTATTTTAGTATTATTATGATTTATCTGATAGATAGGAATCTTTGCTTTTATTTTTTAAAACTTAATAGTACGTATATTATATTATGTTAATTATAAATTATAATAATTCAATATTCCGAATTCGGATGCCGCTGTTGAAGCGTGAGTCAGTGTGACTGTGAGTTAATCGAACGAAAGGAATGCCTCAAATAAAACATTTTGCAGTGTTCAGTCAATGCTAGTTAATTTTCGTTACTGACATTTGAATATTCAGAAACATACTTATGAACCTTCAGGAAAACCGGATTTCACAGTTATGTCAATCTGCACACAAGTTATTTAAACGACCAGAGTGAAAATACCGCAGCCATCTTGAATCCACCTTGTTATACATAAGTGACTTCCCCTGTTAGACACTGGTCAGCTCAGTTCAGGTACATCTAAAATGTGTATTTCATTTACACAATACTATTTAATGTTTGCGGACGACCAAGCACTAATAGTAATAGCAAAATCAGAAGCTGAATTACAAGACCACATGAAGAGTCTAAATGAAATGTGTAGAGAACATAACATGAAAATTAGCACAAGTAAAACAGAGGTAATGACTGTAACTAAAGAAGATTTAGATAGAAAGGATGGAAAGGATACAGAATGAAGCTATGCGCCTTATTCTTGGATGTACAAGAGATACAGCATGCAGGGCGATGCGCTACCTTCTTGATTTTCCAACCATTGAAGAGAGAATACAAGTTTGCAAGGCACGCGCCTACCTCAGAATTAACGCAAACACACAACATCCACTGCATAGTGAAATTATGAAGGTGAAGGGCAGCAGGTTAAAAAGAGGACGGTCATGGATGGGTCAAGCCGAGGACATTCTTCAACAGGTGTGTTCACTTGAGGACTTAGAACCTGGCGAGGAGTGGGTACAAGTGCCAACAGATTTCTGCACATCCTTTTCAGTTTGCATCAACTAGACAGAAAATGCAGATAAGAAAATCCGGCTGCTGTTGAGGCTGAAGTACAAGCGTTGATTTTCGAGAATTGGCTAGACGGTGATGCTGTCATTTACACAGATGGGTCGGTCGTCCGACATGTGAGAAGCTCATGGGCCTTACACGCTAGGGCCGGAGGGAGAATTGTGAAGGAGGAATCTGGTGCTTTTGCTGAGACCGCAAGTAGCCTGACTATGGAAGTCATGGCAGTAAGTAAAGCAATAATATGGCTCGAGACACAGACATTCACTGGGGCATGTTTCCTTAGCGACTCAATGAACATGCTCCAGAGGATAGAGATGGGGGGATCCGAAGAGAATGGTTGCTGTCTGTGGAGCGGTCTCGGCTGGCAAAGATTAGTTTCATCTTCGTGCCAGGGCATGCGGGAGTACAAGGGAATGAGCGGGCTGACAAGCTCGCAGGTAAAGCTACTGTGGAGGGCGGACGCGCCATGGACCAGGCTGACATTCTGAATGCTCTACGAGAAGTAAGACTTTTGCGAGAACCATGTGATGACTGTGAATCTACAACCATGGCCAGACTGCGAGAACAGCAAATTAAAAGAGGGGTGGCCAAACAAGAACATTACGCAGGAAGCCAAAGGAGACTGATAAACCAACACAGAACTGGCGTCGTTAGCCGCTACACGCTGCGGGATTTGCTGAGGAGGGGATCCGAGCACTTATGGACTATATGGTTCGATGTGCAGTGAGGATGATCTGTCGACTAACTAACTAACTAATTAAAGAAGAAAAAGCAACGATTTATCTAACCGAACATCCTTGAAACAAGTAAGAGTTTCAAGTACCTGGGAAGTATAATATCATCAAATGGCAAATCAGAAGAAAAGATCGAAAATAGAAGCAATAGAGGCAAACCAACTCACTGGACAAATGGCACAAATACTAAAGAACAAGCATGTATCAAAAACTACAACAAAAGCACTTTACAACACAATCTTCCTACCAACTCTATGTTACCAATGCCAAACCTGGACAATGACAGAAAAAGAGAAAAGAAAAATCACAACAACAAACATGAAATTCCTGACAAATATACTTAATGTATCAATAAGAGATAAGATCAGAAATGAAGAAATCAGGACTAAAGTGGGGGTTATAGCTGCACTAGATTTTATTAGAAGGCAGCAAGTCAAATGGTTTGGCCATGCAAGTAGGTTACCAACTAACAGTATACCACAACAAGCAATGATGTACAGACCAGAGGGAAGCAGAGAAAGAGGCCGAGCAAGTAAACGATGGACGCACGGGAATAACAGAGTCCATGGGAATATCGATACATTTTACATGAAGCCCATAAACGGGCACTCTCCCGCTGTTTATGCTTCGACTTGACACCGCAAGGAACAAGATGAGATGAGATGAGATGAGAATACTATTTAATTTTCATTCGCTCATTTTGAACTCAAGCGTAGTTCATACATATGCGTATAATAATAGTAGTAGTGTTGAATGCTTACACATAATATTTCATTTGTCGAATCTCATTTTTTATCCGTTGTACATCTCTCTATTAAGGAGAGAACAATAATGGACGGGTATATACATGGGAAGAGAGGAAGAGAACGGGCAAAGAGAAGATGGGTGCAGTTTGTGGCGAATGATCTCCAGATGGGTGTATCGGACGCGGGGCATCCTGCTTGTGATCGAGAAGTTTTTCGGAGGGTTGTGGGAGCGAGGTTCTGAAAGGACATGCTACTGAATGAATGAATGAATGACATCTCTCTAGGTGTTACTAATAATAATATTAATATAAATATCATACCAATAGTAACTAGTTCTAGTAGTACTACTACTAGTACTCTATATTACAGTCATGAAGTAAATACTAGTACTACTAGACTTCTAGCAGTACTGACTGCATGATTGTCACAGATATTCACCAAGGCGAAGGGGAAGATTGAGTCCACCTGCCGGGGAAAAGAAGCTGGTTTTCCTGTGGTCAGTTACGGTGCAGTGTCAACGCTGGTAGATACACCAGGTGCCTAATGTTCGACCCCCGAAAGGGGGGGGGGGGTGGATTCTGGGCAGACACGCTTAGCAATGTTGATATGGGAAAGACATGATAACAAATGTCTCGAATGTTAATACACAGGACAACAAAATCACGTCCGGGTGTCATGCACCTTCTGGGGATAAACCTTCTGATGATCAGAAGCCTCACGAAATGCTTGCTCCATGGCAAGGATTTTGCAACTATAAGTTTCTTTTGTGTAAGCATGTTGACATTAAGATGTTTTATCGTTTACAATTAATGCCGTTTGATTGTTGACGCGATTTGCTGTCTGATGTATTCTCGATACTATTTATATATCATACTAGCTGACCCGGCCCGGCTTCGCCCAGGCCCTGGCGGGGATCTATCTATCTATCTATCTATCTATCTATCTATCTATCTATCTATCTATCTATCTATCTATCTATCTATCTATCTATCTATCTATCTATCTATCTATCTATCTATCTATCTATCTGTCTGTCTGTCTGTCTGCTTGTTTGTCTGTCTGTCATTCTGTCTGACCCGGCCCGGCTTCGCCCAGCTCCTGATGGGGAGCATCTCATTTAATTCATATAAGTAGTCATTTAGCTCCCGTTCCCGACTATCTGTCTGTCTGTCTATCTGTCTGTCTGACCCGGCCCGGCTTCGCCCAGCACCTGGTGGGGAGCATCTCATTTAATTTATATACTTAGTCATATAAGCTCCCGTTCCCGACTATCTGTCTGTCTGTCTGTCTATCTGTCTGTCTGACCCGGCCCGGCTTCACCCAGTCCCTGGTGGGGAGCATCTAATTTAATTCATATAAGTAGTCATATAAGTTCCCGTTCCCGACTGTCTGTCTGTCTGTCTGTCTGTCTGCTTGTTTGTCTGTCTGTCATTCTGTCTGACCCGGCCCGGCTTCGCCCAGCTCCTGGTGGGGAGCATCTCATTTAATTCATATAAGTAGTCATTTAGCTCCCGTTCCCGACTATCTGTCTATCTGTCTATCTGTTTGTCTGACCCGGCCCGGCTTCGCCCAGCGCCTGGTGGGGAGCATCTCATTTAATTTATATACGTAGTCATATAAGCTCCCGTTCCCGACTATCTGTCTGTCTGTCTGTCTATCTGTCTGTCTGACCCGGCCCGGCTTCACCCAGTCCCTGGTGGGGAGCATCTAATTTAATTCATATAAGTAGTCATATAAGTTCCCGTTCCCGACTGTCTGTCTGTCTGTCCGTCGACCCGGCTGTCTGTCTGTCTGTCTGTCTGACCCGGCCTGGCTTCACCCAGTCCCTGGTGGAGAGCATCTAATTTAATTCATATAAGTAGTCATTTAGCTCCCGTTCCCGACTATCTGTCTGTCTGACCCGGCCCGGCTTCGCCCAGCGCCTGGTGGGGAGCATCTCATTTAATTTATATACGTAGTCATATAAGCTCCCGTTCCCGACTGTCTGTCTGTCTGTCTGTCTGTCTGTCAACCCGGCTGTCTGTCTGTCTGTCTATCTATCTGTCTGTCTGCCTGTCCGTCTCTCACTCGGTCTATCCCACCCTCTCTATCTATCGGGTCAGATCTATCTATCTATGTATCTGTTTATTTATACAGCTATCTATAGCCAGGGGACGTAAACTAAGATATATAAATGCTACTAAAAGTTATGTACCTTTATAGAATATTTATTATGTTAAGTCATGTAATTACAAAATGAAATTTTAGTAAGTAAGTAGCCGATTTTACACTAAGAAACTATTATAGTCGGTTGCACATGAATGAAAGGAAGACGTGTAGAAAATTTCATCTCAATCGCATGTACCTTTATCGAACTAATCCAATACATCCCCAACCACAAACTTACAGTCTCTTTTATATATATATATATATATATATATATATATATATATATATATATATATATATATACATATATATATATACATATATATATATATATAGTCATCTAGAGAGGCAATGTGTTTTCCCACCTGCCCTGGAAGGGTACCGTTAAAAAAATAAACCTGGACCAATGTAGCAGGTTTTGATGTCCATGAAGTTTTCCACTCAGGCATTGAAACCTTTGCTGCAGCGAGTGATCTTGAGGACGCGTACAACAGAGTTGTTTTAATGCTTCAGCTTCTTAAACTCAAGACAAGTCCTTTCCTCCTTAGTTGGATCGCTGCAGCCCTCTTCCAACGGAAAGTAATTGTTAGATGTGGCAGTTGGACTTCAGAACCAACAAATACATATCCATGCCTACTGTCATGTAATGCCGCGATGTGCACCAGACTGCCTCTCGTTTCACAAAAACACGAGCATCTTCTAGCCTTGGCGTAAGCTTGTTAGGCAGGCAAGAAAATGTATTATTCCTCAGTCTGCCGGCTATGTCGGACATGGAATATGACACTGACCTGTGACTGAGAACTCTCAACATAATACAAGTATGGCTAGACGCTCAGGTGGAGACAGTAGGGGGGTGTGTGTATATATATATGTATATATATATATATATATATATATATATATATATATATATATATATATATATATATATATATATATATATACATTGGCACCTTGCCGTCTTGTCAGACGATGGTTTCTGCTTCAAAAAGGCATAATAACTTTTACCTATGGCGGTAGCGAATGTGACTGGTAAGGCCTCTCCATAGCACAAAGCCTGGGCTAAAATATAGACATCATGTGTTGCCCACGCAGCATGATCCCTCTCTCGGCCTGCCTAGTTCACTCCAGAGGAAAGGTACCACCTCTACATCTGGAACAAGACAAGCTGCAGAAGCTGCCGGATCAGCAAAGCAATGCTTTAACTGTCAGCCTGTCGGAGCTTCGATCCTAGACCAGCCGCCAACCAAGGCTTAGGGCCTGGTCTGCCCTGCCACGACATTTTGTCTTTAGGTTGCATTTCCTCGCACCAGGGTAAGGATTGTACCCTCCCAATTGCGTTCTTCCGCCCGAAGGCGTTGGCACAATGGGGGTGTCGGGTTTGGTAAGAGCCGCCCAACGTTCATCGCTAACAGAAAGCAGATAGTACCGTCTACTGTTATACGGTAACCCAATCATATCTGACTAAGACCTGACATGAATATATATATATATATATATATAACATCTGATGGGAGATGCCATACACACACACACACACACACACACACACACACACACACACACACATATATATATATATATATATATAAATCCATCATGTGCCATGCCGGTAAGCGTGCGCAGGTCATGTTCTGCCATCTCACTCGATCACCAGAGTCGTGGATCAGCTCCGTGTTTCTGTCTTGACCATGCCACAAGGCCAAGCCATCCAGGTACTTGTTTCTAGGACTTCCTCTTGGTCTGTTCCTCTCGATCTTACCAGTTGTCACCAAATTCTCCAATTCATTTCTTCTCATAACATGCCCAAGAAATTTTGACTGTCTACGTCTAATGTCTCTAATCAGTTTATGATCTTCATTTGTTTCTTGAAGAACTTGTTCATTGGTCTTTCTGGCTGTCCATGGTATTCTTTGCATTTTCCTCAGAAACCACATTTCTACAGCCATCAGATGTTTTTCAGCCTGACTGCTCATTGTCCACGCTTCACATTCATATAAAAGTATAGGTTCTATGTAGCATCTTAACACTCTTTTTCTCGTTTCAATTGTCATCTTTATATTGGTCAGTATGTTTTTCATCTTGCTAAAGGCTACTTTTGCCATGGCGATTCTTGTTCTAATCTCTTCAAGGCATCTCCTATCAGATGTTATTACTGTTCCGAGATAATTATACCTATTCACTTGTTGAAGAATATTCCCATTTACTTGAATATTACATTGTGGTATTTCTTTCTTCCTAGTGACGACCATAATCTGTGTCTTTTTACAATTTAATTCTAACCCTAGTTGTTCACTGTGTGTAACAATCGCATCTACTAAATTTTGCAGGTCCTGTTCATTGTCTGCAATCAAGACTGCATCATCTGCATATCTAATGTTATTGATGCATCGTCCCCCAATGTTGATTCCTTCCATATCTTCAATATTTCTGAAAATACTTTCACTGTACAGAGAAAACAAATCTGGAGACATTACATGTCTCTGTCTGACACCACTCTTAATAGGCTGATATTGGCTTACTTCATTATCAACTCTTATGTCAGCATATTGTTTCCAATATATGTTTTTACAAGTCTAAGGTCTTTTCCATCAATGTGTAGATCTTCAAGCATCCTTATCATGTTGACATGTCTCACTTTATCGAAAGCCTTTGTGTAGTCAATAAAGCAAAGGTGTAGATCTTTGTTTACTTCTATAGAACGTTCGATTACGGTTCTCAGTATATATACACAGCATTTACTGTACCCTTGCCTTCTACAAACCCACATTGTTCTTCTCCTATTTCAGGTTGTATTTTCCTCCTAACTCTTTGCATGATAATTCTTAGCATAATCTTCGTGATGTGACTCATTATACTAATTGTTCGATGTTGATCACATTCCAAGGCTCCTGATTTCTTTGGGATTGCAATAAATACAGAATTACATAACTCCTGAGGTATATTTCCAGTATCATATATTGTATTAAGCAGACTGGTGACTTTATATATATTGTTCCAAGATTTTCAAATCTCGCAAATCATGCAACAACAAACATAACAAAAACACAAGCGAAGCGCGCCATCTTCTTCACAAAATGCACTTACAGTGGTGACAATAAGCAAGAAAATTGATGATAAAGTCAAATTAGCAGAGTTACAAATTGCTGTTAGCATGGCCTGCCATAGTGCCATACGCACTATCGATCACTTAGGTGAAATAATGGTAGCCCATGGTTGGGGCAGCACTCTTGGTCAGATAAAATTGCACCGAACGAAGTGCATATCACTAATAAAAAATGTTATTTCACCGTCTTTAAGATCTGATCTAATTCTAGATCTGCAAAACATGAAGTATGCACTCATCATTGATGAGTTCACTGATGTCTCGACCCAAAAGTGTTTGAGCATTTTAGTTAGATACTTCAGCGATAAAAGAAATGGAATTACTACTAGTTTTCTAGGTTTGATTCCAGTTCAGGAGGCTACAGGAGAGAATACATTTAATTTGATTAACATTAAATTGAAAAAAAATGTAATCAATTATTTAAAAAAATTGCATTGGTTTTGCATCCGATGGTGTTTCCAGTATGGTTGGATGTAACAATTCAGTTTGG
Organism: Cepaea nemoralis; assembly: GCA_014155875.1. Taxonomy (NCBI): domain Eukaryota; kingdom Metazoa; phylum Mollusca; class Gastropoda; order Stylommatophora; family Helicidae; genus Cepaea; species Cepaea nemoralis. The sequence continues at coordinate 214,006 of JACEFZ010023859.1, forward strand.
TCCAGAATGACAGATGTATCTCCTTCATGTGTTCAGTATAAGTGTGTTTGCCATTCATTAGCATTGTGCATCAAATGTGTGCGTGAATAGTCCGTCTGTCCGATAGATATCTGGTTGATCCTGCCAGTAGTTATATGCTTGTGTCCGATAGGTATCTGGTTGCCAGTAGTCATCTTTAACGATGCTACTCTTGGCTTGTGTGTGCGTGAACGTCTGTCCTGTCAGTCGCCATGTGTCCTTGTGCGCTGGTGAGGCTCAACGGTATAACCGGAAGATCTGCTCGCAACCTAGACGAGCAAGATATTCTGTGGGCAGCTTCTAGCCTCATGTGAATGTGGTCTACTCTGGCGGTCAGTCCGTCTTCGGTGAAGGAAATCTTATTGATCCTAACAATAATCATACGCTCATTTTTTTTGTCGCTACGTTTGTCTTAAAACTGAAAATTAAAGGAATTGACGGAGGGGCCGTTTGCACGAGGCTCTCGAGAGCCAAAATACTCAGGGATAACTGGCCGTGGCAGCCTAACGTCCACTGCATCTGTGTCCGTCTTCCAGTCGTCTTGCTATGCTCGCCACTGGAGCCAGACGGACTCAGACGAGAGAGCGGGGACGACGAATTTGCGCGACCACTTCCTCGCTATATTAAAACCAAAGCGCAAGTCATTCGTTCCTCATCAAAAGATGTAGTGTAATGAATGGTCCTCGTCATTCATGATGGACGAACATCGCATCAAATATGCAGTGTCAAAACTACTTTCAAACATTGGATTTTTGCTGACAGAAATACCTAATTGGTTTAGACATAGCAATCTAAACGAGAAGCATTTAAAGATTTATTCAAATTTATGAACTCGTCGACAGAATTTCAGCAAGCTAGAACTGCACCACTTCCTTTTGAGAAAATTTCTGCTACTCGCTGGCTTGTCCGGGAACAAGTAATGTTACAACATTCTAATAAATTGGGAAGAACTCAATGCTTATGTTTATTTCTGCTGAATTAGCAAATTATGACACTAAATTTAAGTCACGACTTATAAAGGAAATGCTTCTAGATCAAAGAAACTACCTTTATTTTCATTTTGCAACCCCCTATGAGCCTCGATATCGGACTGACTTATCTGGACAACGACCTTGGAACGTTAAAGGACTTTTGAGATTTGGAACTTGGAATGTACGGACACTATATCGAGCTGGAGCGGCCGAAGAACTAACCCGGGAGCTGGTTGAATATCAAATGGATATAACAGCAATTCAAGAAATAAGGTGGCCAGGAGAGGGTACTTTAGAGCAAAATGGAATTATTATAATATATGGAGGAAACACCCAAAATAAACATGAATTAGGAACAGGATTTGTCATCAAAAAAGAGATATGGGGGAACGTTTTAAATTTTAAAGCTGTTAATGACAGGATTAGTAAATTACGAATAATAGGTAAATGGAAAAATATAACGATGATTAATGTACATGCACCTACTGAAGAGAAAGAAGATGATATTAAAGAAGACTTTTATAATGATCTGGAAGATGTCATAGAAGAAACCCCCAAACAGGACATCCTGATTGTGCTGGGAGACTTCAATGCAAAAATAGGTAGAGAGCAAACTAATAAAAAAAAGTGGCCGGTATGGAAAGCCTACATACAACTTCAAATGATAATGGATGGAGAGTCATCAACCTGGCAGAAGCCAAAGGACTGCAGATTAGCAGTACCAGACTACAAAGAAAGTATATACACAAACAAACTTGGAAATCATGTGACAATAGAACCTATAATCAAATAGATCACATTTTAATTAACAACAGAAATGCATCAAACATACAGCAAGTCAGAAGTTATAGAGGAGCTGAGTGCCACAGTGACCACTTCCTCGTTGGAGTAATATTTAAAATAAAACTTAGAGAGCTTTCTATACTAAATTACAAAGATTACACCCAACATATAACAGAGAAAACTACAAGACATAACAGTCAAAGAGAAATTTACAGATGAAATAAAATGTAAACTTGAAACTTTGCAAAACCTTTTGGAGGAAAGCGTTGACCAAACTTGGTTGAACATCAGGAATACAATTCAATCTAACGCAGAAGAATGTCTCGGTGTGTTAAACACGCACAGAAAGAACAGATGGTTCAATCAAAAATGTGAAGAAGCAGTCATTAGGAAGAAGAATGCCAGACATGTATGGTTGAATGACATCAATAACATCCAAAAGGAAGAGCATTATAGAAATGAATGTAAAGAGGCTACAAAAATAGTCAGACAGCAGAAGCGAGACTATATGAGTAATATAATCAAAGATATGGAAACTAATCACCAGAAAAATGAATCCAGAAAATTTTTTACAGAACTGAAGTCAATGAAACGAGGGCACCAACAAAACACATATGGTTTAAAAGACAAAAATGGGAATATGATAAATACCAATCAGGAAGTGTGCAACACATGGAAAGAATATTTTATTGAATTACTAAATTGTGAAGCTCCAAGTAACATTTTCCCACAGGAAGAGGTTCTAACATGCGAACCACAAATTGAAGAACCTACATTTGAAGAAATCCTATATGTAATCACACGACTTAAAAACAATAAGGCAACTGGGACTGATGGAATTGCTGCTGAATTTATAAAGGCAGGTGGCCATGCATTACATCTAAAGCTATACGAACTAATAATAAAAATCTGGAGTTTAGAAGAATTACCCCATGATTGGAAAGAGTCATTATTGATACCTATCTTTAAGAAAGGAGACAAGTTCCAATGTGGAAATTATAGAGGAATATCACCACTGTCCACAAGCTATAAGATACCATCCGCAGTATTACTAAATAGACTAAAACCATACTCAGAAGACATATTAGGTGACTACCAGGCGGGTTTTTTGACAAAACAGATCAACAATAGATCAGATATTTATCTTACGACAAATAGCCGAGAAACATTGGGAATATAAAAGAGATCTCCATAACATTTTTGTGGATTTTAAAAAGGCTTATGATAGTCCTATGCAGGAATTTGGAATACCAAGGAAGTTAATCAACATGACCAGACTATGCATGGAAGATACTTATAATATAGTAACATATAAAGGCAGGAAATCAGACCCCTTCCAAATAACATCTGGCTTGAAACAGGGTGATGCACTATCGCCGCTACTCTTTAATCTGACTCTAGAGAAAGTTGTAAGGAAGGTAAAGGAGGAATGTGATATTGGAGGAACATCCAAGCTGCTTGGTTATGCAGATGATATAGATATTATAGGGCAAAGTGAACAAAAGACATTGGAAATATTGACTTACTTAAAGGAAAAAGCCCAACAGATGGGGCTAGTTATCAACCAAGATAAGACAGAATATATGGTAATTTCAAGAGACGGAATGGCTAAAAACTCTGGCCACATACAAATAGATAATATGACCATTAAAAGAACGGAAACATACAAATACCTGGGTACAATCTTCAACTGCTCCAACATCATAAGGGAAGAAATACAAACTAGAATCAACTCTGGAAATAAGATATACTATGCACTACAACATCTACTAAAATCAAAGGCGCTATCTCGTAACACCAAAATCACAATATACAAAACACTGATCAGACCAGTTGTGCTGTATGGCTCTGAAACCTGGAGTACAACGAAAGGAGACGAAGCCTTGTTACAAACCTTTGAGAACACAATTTTAAGACGCATCTTTGGACCCATTAGGGATACACAAAGTGGAGAATGGAAAAGAAGAAGTAACAAAGACATTTATGATTTGTTTAAGTCCCCGCTAATCACTGGTATCATGAAGGCTAATAGACTACAATGGCTGGGGCATGTAGAAAGAATGGAAGATAATAGGGAAACAAAACTCGCTTACACTCAGGAAATAAATGACCGTAGACCCCGAGGTAGACCAAGAAGGCGGTGGAGAGATAATACATGTACAGACCTACAAGCAATTGGAATCAACGACTGGCAAGAGAAGGTCCACCAGAGAAATGAATGGAGACAGATTGTATTTGCAGCAAAGAACTTCAATGGCTCGGAACGCTGAAGAAGAACCCCTATTGTGCAGGAATTCGAAAGGTTAAATAGCCTTTTACAGAAAAGTAAGGCAGATCCTCACGAATTACATGAAGAACTATTTTTGCATTAATAAGAGTCTTAATAGTAGGATATATGATACCAATAATAAGAATACAGATATTTCCAATGTTGATTTTGGCATCAAATTTCTGTCAGAGGGTGATAACTACATTCAGAAAAGTTCTGATACGAAAATTAATTGCCAACAAGAGGTCTCAGATCGGTACTTTTGCCTTTTTTCACCCCAAACAAACGGAATCCCAGGGTATGACGTCACATCCAGGGGTCCCCTGTGTTGCGCCGTCATAGCTCGGTGCGCAATTTTATCGGTGTGCAGCAGTTGCTCTCGGCGACATCCCCCGCGCGCCCCAACTGTAACTGGCCAAATGAAATGCTTGTCAACTCTTGAGACCAGTAGTATACGAAAAGAATGATGATGATCTGTCTGTACGGGAGACGAGAGGCCTTGCAGCCATGTGCGCCTTGTCTCAGCGGGAGGATGTCCTGCCGACATACATGGTGAATGTCGTCGGCATCTCCCACCTGTCCTCACGCTCAGTCAGCGATAGCACCATGATGACATGATTATGAGAACCGTGTCTAGCAGAATATCAGATGCCACGATGCTGCTGCAGGAAAGGCAACGCTACTCTGGCTTGTCGTGGACAGCTGCTGCTGCTGCTGCCAGTTCCATAAAACTCATGATGACACACACACACACACACACACACACACACACACACACACACACACACACACTCACACTGAAACGGTGGCCAAAACCCAAAGAAACACTGTGGGGAAATTGAAACGCACCGACACGAACTGTACCCGAACACAGAGGAGATCACCGTCAGTGCTACATATAGCTGGTGACCCTAAATATGGCTGGTCACGTTTGTTTGGGATGAATTAAGGCAAAAGTACCCTCAGATCTCAAAGAAAGATGCTTATCAATGCTAGAAGAAGCACTTGATCAAGTTAGAAAGCGACTTCCTTCAGCAAGAAATATATTTAAAGATTTAACCAATTTTAGCCCTGGAATAATCTTAAACCAGGCTTCTAGACCACTATTTTCGACATTGCCTTTCTTGAATTTGACTGAAGAAAACCACCACACTATTATTGAAGAGCAATACAGAAAATTGTCTTTGATAGATTGGAAGGAAGAAGAACAATTTAAAGAAAATGGACTGCCTAAAGATACAGGCAGTTCTGGCAATTTAAAGAGCTTGCTTCTTTTGCTCTTACTTGCTTAATAACACCTATTAGCAATGCTGCAGTGGAGAGGCTGTTCTCTCTTTTCTTCTTCTTCTTCTTCTTTTCGTTCATCCGGAGTGTTTTTTCAGATGTGATTGCGGTGTGTCTGTTATGCGCCCTTGGGCCGAAACCCGTAGGCCAACACATCGACTTTAGCGTGCTTTTTTGACCAGGTAGCATTCCTGGGAGACTCTCACTTTTGCGGTGCCATCTACAGCCCAGCTGGCCAAGGTCTGAACGGTCGAAGACAACGGTCATCCCTCAAAGGAAGGCAGGGACAGTCCATTAGCATTATCCGCCATCCAAGGTTGCTTCCATAGTTGCAGGGCCGACACATAGCGCCCTGGTTCTGGGCTCACCGAGGGAAATCGTCACGTCCTGCTCATGGCTGCTTTAAATCCTCACTTCAATATATTGGTCATTTCGTTTGCCACGGGCGATTCCTGCACAAACCAGACAAGTCTGCAGATGGTATCAACTCAGCGAGTTTTCGGACATGTGCTTGTCGTTGCGCCCGTCAGAGCTGTTCCAGGCACGACAGACATTCGGAAAACTACCTAGTCAGAGCTGTTCCGAACAAGAGCGGCATTCGGAAACTAGGTAGTCAGAGCTGTTCCTAGCACTAGAGACATTCGGACGAGACATTTCACTCGGACGTAATTGCGTTGTGTCAATTTTTAGTTTGCCACCAGTAGGACGACACTTCCGACTTCCGGCGGGCATTTTTTAATGAGGTTGGCCTTCCTCTGGTTTCGAGGCACGTTAGACTGTTGTGATGTCGCCAACATCTCAGCTGGCCAAGATAGAACGATCAACGACATCGCGGTCGGTCCTCAAGGGAAGGCAGGGCCAGATCATGGGCATTCCTTCGCTATCCAAGGAGGCTTCCATAATTGCAGAGCCGGCACATATTGCTCTGAGGCTGGGCACACCCGAGGAGTTGCCACGTCCTGCTCATGGCTGCTTTAGTTCCTCACTTCCATGTGTTGGGAGTCTCGCTTGCCACTGATCGCTCAAGTACACACCAGGAGCGGTCAGACTGCGTGCGACATCCACTCGGTAAGCTTTTATTTTTGACTTCGGACAACGCAATAGGTTCACTCGCCGTGCGTTCCTTTTCGCGTCATTGAGACGTACTTCCACTTTTGTCAACACTCTATGAGTTAGATACAGACAGTTTTCGTAACCATTTCCTTCGACTGGGGCACTTTTCTGACTTTGTACTCGCTCACAAGGTAGGCTACACGTGCTGCCGGCTCAGCACCTTACCTTCGTGCAGCAGTGAACGAGAAACGGCCAGGCCCTCTCATCCGGGGATCTCTCATATCCCCCAGCTGAGAGCCTTCGAACTTGTACCAGACCTGAGCATATAGCCTGCTCAGTATCACGCCTCTATTTTCGGTAGGAGGGAATTGGCCCGGCTCTCAGGTCCGAGGGTTTGTGGCTTAGAGGCGTTCAGCCACAGCCCTCGACAGGGAGCCTTACGTGTTTTGTCCGGACCAAGAACTTCTGCCTTCGTGCGCCTGATTTAAACTTCTGACTGTTATCCTCACCTCAGTCTACACCCGCAGAGCAGCAGGTTGTGTCTCTCTTAGTCTGGCCCCTATCCCATAAGCTGTCCGATATGTAGTTTTCATCCATCGGCAAGCACATGGGGTCAATGGGACACGCAAGCCGCCCCCACCGCGGCAAGGTGGAGACACATCGGGGGAGGTTCTCTCTTTTAACATGCATAAAAACCAAAGCAAGGAATAGACTTCAGCTGTCTCTCTTAGAAGAAATTATTATTAGAATTAGAGCATAACTATTCTCTTCAAAGAAGTGCTGTAATGAATTTGTTCCTTCATTCAAAATGTTGAATGATTTCAATGCTGGAATTGTATATTCTAATGAATCCTATACTGAATTTCTCAACAATGAAGAGGAAGAAGAGATTTTCATGTGAGGTAAGTATATTTTTAATATATCTTTTTACTGGGCAATGTTTGGCTTTTTGGGGTTTTTTTATTTCGTGATTTGGCTTGTTTTTTTTTTTTAAAGCAGGGTGATCTGGCAATCCTGATGTAGATGTCGCAGACAATGGCGGCCGCCCAACATGGCGTACGACGGCAGTTGAAGATACACAACACCGCGTGAAGAAAGGAAAGACACCCGGTCCAGACAACGTAACGTCGGAGGAAATTGAGATCCTAGGTTTTGGAATCGAAGTACTGACTCAATTTCTAGACGACACATGAATGATTTACAGTAGAAAGTGAGTACATTCCTAGTGTCTCAGTAGTGACTACTTATAGGGTGTTCCATCGTGCCATTACCCGAAGTAAAAACAAAATTCATGTACGGAGTCATCCCGCCATTGAAAATGTAGTCCCGGAAAACGCTGTCTAATTTACCATGCATTCTTTCGACGTCATTCATTCATTAAAATCTCACGTGACAGTAACACACGTCATCCGGGGTCTTCCAGGAAAGGTATGCCTAATATTCCGCGCACAGCGATTGGTTGACATCATCGTAACCTTTTCTATAAATAACATTTATTTATTTATAACGTATTTTATTGTTTTTTTGGTGTTCTAAGTCGAAGTAAGTCAATTATTTATGTATTTTTGAATTCTGCATACAATTTAAAATATATCTGGAAAGTTTCATCGGTTTATAATCACCATAAGGTGATGTAAACAACATTTCTGCGAAGATGTGTTTTTTTGCTCTTTGCGCTTATATATCGGAATGGCATGTGCACTTTGTAACACTATTCTGGTGTTCTAAGTTGAAGTTAGTCAATTATAGATGTATTTTTTAAATTCTGCATACAATTTAAGATATATATGGAAAGTTTCATCGCTGTTATAGCTTCATATGTGGATGAAAAACAACATTTTATGCAAAGCGTGTCTTTGTGAATGGAGTAATGCAAAGGCATGCTCCATGGCGATTGCGCATGCGCACATCGATCGAAGTGGCATGTAATTTATACTTACTATAATTAATTTTTTTTGGTGTTCTAAGTCGAAGTAAGTCAATTATTGATGTATTTTTGAATTCTGCATACAACACCTTGTCTGCATGATGTCTGCATGAGGACAGACATGACTTAGGACATTCAATATCCCAGACAGATTCAGGGAAGGCATTTAATGTTCGACAGGACTGTGCGACCAGTCCTTCCGACAAGACAGTATGAATGAATCAGAAAGGGAGAGTGTAAGTGAGGTGAACTTATATGGGAAACACTCCATTACACAAATGTATATGAATGTGTATGTTTTGAGCTATAGATGTTCTAAATAGTTTTATTAATATATACATATATATATTTATTTATTTGGAACTGATATATGTTTATGTAACATGCCATCATATATATATCATCATACCATCATATATTATGACTTGAATGTATGTTTATATGAATGTATAGACATATGTGTTTTGAGATGTGTAGACGTAGATACTACCCATCTCCGTTCGTTTCATTCCAGATCTCTTAGGAGCAATGGACAGTCAACAACCCATATCAGGAAGTGACTTAGCCTTGTGAGGGACCAATTTGGACTCCTTCAATCTGACAGTGAACTGCGTCTCACTGGGGGAAGCATGACCTATGTGACCTCTTAAGTTACGTATACCATAATATAATCATCATCATCATATGATCATCAAGATTAGAAATAATAAACACAGTTGTTGTATTTTAAACTCAATTTGTCCGTATAATTCTAAATGTTTATAAATGTTTGTGTAGCGTATCAAGTACACACATTATTGTATCATTTAGTGGGGGTTCACACATATTATCCAGAAGTGGGAATCTATGTCCGGGAGGTATCTTGCCTATGCAGTCATAAGTAACCAGATTACGTTGCATGTCTTAACTCCTCCTTTCTCACTTCTGGTGATACCAAGTACAGCCAAAACTATATAGATATAGTCTATCTTCAACGAGCCACTTCTTGGCTGTTTTCTTGAGTATCAGGGACAGTGTCTTAAATCAGCATAACAGACATTTGTTCCACGTTTTCTCTCTGGGATTAGTCAAGGTAATTAGTCCCTTCTGACAGAGTTAGGGGATCTCAAACTACATCCAGAACTAACCACCAGTAGAAGAAAATGATTTTGGCTGAGTGGTTGCCCAACCGGGAGCTACCTCAAGCCAGTTGGTGACATATTGGTCTGCTCGTCCGCTATAGAATCCGGGAGTACACCCTAGAAAATTTTGGTTCGCTTCCGACTTATTGGTCTACTCGTCTGCTATAGAATCCGGGAGTAAACCCTAGAACACTCTGATTCGCTTCCAAGGAACGAACCTATTTCAAATCTGTTAGTCTGGTATTATTCTGGTCTTGCCCATGGATAGAACCTAGGTCATTCTCACTTACATTCTTAGCAGCTTTAGTTAGTTATAATTTATTTCTAATGTAATAGCTTGCTCGATCGTAAGCAAGATTTTGACACATTAGGACTTCTCATCCATGATAGAATCAGAGAATAAATTCTAGACTATTGATTTTCATAAACCATTCTTTCATTCTTCACCCATTACATTTGCTAAGTATTAACTTAGGAATTTGTTTCTAGGGAAGTTTGTAGAATTTAAATAACTTGTTAAAAAGTTAATAACGGATAATATCATATGAGTTAATTTACATCATTCACCACTGTAGAATTAATAATCACATTAATTAGTGATATTAATTAGTTTATTGATGATTTACTTGATGATTTTTTGATTACATGCTTTATCATTTGATTTAATCATGAATAATTTGATAATGCATAATTACTTCAGTGTATGACGGACTGCTTTGCATCAACTTTCTCACTCAAATTCACTACTATCATTGTCATAGCAGTGTCAGTTCCTCTTGTCACTATCCTGCTCTAGCATAAATCTGACTAGCTCTCTGTAGGGTAATAATATAATTACTTACCTGAGTTTAAGCTGTAAAGAGATCATGGATGCACGCACAGATTTCTTAGAGTCCGCTAGAGGATGGGGCATAAGGCTCAGCTTAGTAGGAGAGAAGCTAGAACTATTTATCAGAGATGAAATGGATTGGTGGGACAAAGAAGATGAACAGATGATGAAAAGACTTGCAGAATTAGAAGCAGATAGGCGTCACAAAGCTGAAGAAGATGAGATGAAGAAGCAAATTGAAATACTGAACGTGGAGGAATCTACCAGCTCGATTGAGGAAAAGCCAATCACTCAAGCCGAAACTCTGATAGAAAGCGGGGAAGCTGACCGTCACAAAGAAGAGGCATGCATTCCTTCGCAAATCCCCATGGCTCAGAAAAACAAAAACGTGCGCACAGAAAGGCAGATGCTTCCCACCTCAATTCCGAAAAATAAACGGAATCGGAGGAAATGTACCAAGCGTACAGTAAACAGCCACAAACGTGAGAAATGTTTACACCGCAATAAAAGCGGATTAGCTGGCTTGGCAACCCAGCCATCTCAGGAGCTTCCTAAGACTTCCCAAAGGAGGAAAATCCAGGAGGAGGAGGACCTGAGGAAAACTATTAAAGGGATCGAAGGCGAGACCTTACCCGACTCTTTTATTCCCTTCAGTTCAGAGGAACTAGGAGTGGAAATGAATTCAACTGAGACTGGAATTGATGTAAAACAGGATTCCAGTGTTTCTTTCTGTGTGGCCACACAAGATGAACCAATTATCAGTATGAATTACTTATCTCAGGTGGGAGATAGCATTGAAAATGACACCCCACCTCATTCACTTCTATTGGATTTGGCACAAGAAAGCCAGACCAGGGAGAGAATACCTCAATTGGACTTGGCACAAGAGAGCCTGGCCAGGGAGGAAAAACAAGACACGGAGGAGAATTCTTACGATGTCAGAATCTTGGAGTCTTTCGAAAAGGAAACTCAAGATAAACAAAGCATTCATGTAGGTTATACCACGGACTCTGATTCAGGGACGATAAACATGTCTGCTAACAACAAAGAAGAAAATACTTCTTTGGACAGGATGAAGGTAATACCTATCATCAACACAGCTGAAGCTAACAGGGGATCACAAATGATGGACTCTGCAGCGGAACAAAACCGGAGCGGTTGGTATACTCAACACTCAGGACCTTGTTTACCTTTCATTTCAACCAATGTTGGATGGGGAGAACAGCGGTGTATGTATACTTCTACAAGGAGTGATACAAATTCACAGTTCTTGGGGAACAACATGATTTCTCAAAGCTGGGCAACTTCTACTAGCCTTATACTTTCAAACACAGATTCAAAATGGAACTCTGTTGAAGAGGAACGCACCCGGATAAAGAATTATCGAGGGAAGAAAACTCTTAAATCAGGAGGGAGTAAATTGACGCCCTACCAAGAAAGAGGCAAGTATGAGTTGAATGCACCTCATAAAATTATGATGTTTAGCAAATTTCCTGCCAAAAGGAGGAGATTAAAGGATTGTATTATGATCTTTGGCCGACGGAGGAAAAGAAAATGGAGCAACATTACTGCGACCAATTCTTTTAAGAAAACACTGATGGCACTTCCTCTGCTGATAGGACAAGGGCCAGAAATTGAGTGGACAATAACAGTCTCTCTGCGGCGCAGGAGAATCTTGTTATACATTGTGCAATTTCCCGGCTGGGAAAAAGTAAAACCTCCAGAGGACAGGACATTACCGAGCAATAGCCCGGAAATCCGACACAACACCAGGAGCAAAGATTTGCAAGATTTATATGGGATATTTCTTTTGACTCATAGAACATCCCACTCCCACAAAGAATATTGGGAACCCAGACTTGGAGGCAGTTCGAGAAGGGAGAGAACTTAGATACATTCTTGAATGCTGCCGAGGCTCTGTTATAGGCTTCATTAATGAACCTACCTAAATTGGGGAGCTATGTGACAGGACAGCCCCGGCAGCATCATAAATACACAAGTTTGAAAGGAATTACAGAGCCCACAATATTTTTCTAAAATTCTCTAAAAGAATAAACGTTCCCCAGAAGAGGATAAAAACGTAAGAGAAAAATACAGAGTCACTTAGAGCCCGCACTATCATTTTTACTACATTGGTAGATCAAAGCAACGTCTGGTCTCTACATCTAAGAGATATTCCCTTTGATGTTCTGATCAACCAGACATCGCGGAGCCAGTCAGTTGAGATTGACGTGTTAGTTTAGAATCCTGCGGTTGGAATAGGGACTGACTTCTAACACCTTACGGTTAACATGACCTAACGTGTACACCAGCCACGGCAGAATGGGAGATAAGAGGGTCAGCCAGACCCGTCTGAAATAATACATGGCAGTGCTACTCAGGGGAAAACCCCGTGTGATCCAAAGACGGCCATATAATGCAGTCCTAACACCTATCTATAAGTCCAGACATTGGGGAGACGGGACAACGTCTGAGTTGCCAACACAAAGGAGCAATTAGAACCAGATGCCTAACACCTCACTGCAATACAGCGGCAAAGTAGGAACACATGGCTGAAACTTTTTTTCCAGCAACCCAGGAAGGCGGGTGGTAACAGCAGATTGGAAGGTAATGACGCAACTGCATTGCCGCCAAAGCATGTTTCATTGTTTCAGGCGTGGGGGGAATCGGTCAATTTGATTGACAGATGAAACTACCCTTCACGGGAAAGGAGGAGGGGTGAGAAGAGTTTGGGACTTAATTCATCTAGGTAAATCGTCCTACATGAAAAATAGGTGGAGCCAACAGGAACTTGGACATAGTAATTAGCTAGCGTGGAAACTAGCCAGGAACAGAGAGAATAAAACTACATGCATGGCCAGCAAGACTTCAGACGCAAATTCACAATAGCATTCTTAGGATACCTACTGGAGAAATATTAACATTTCGTTCTGTTGGACTTCTGTACGAAGTCGTATGACAGGATTTCCTAGCTATAACCCAGGTAATACCATTACTCTGATTAGTTTGTTTGCTAGTCAGAAGGCTTGTGTAGTTTCCTGTTTCTACATATTCTCCCAAACTTTACACTCGTGGATTTTCTTTGTACTTAATTAATGTTCCAGTTTCTAGATTTACTATTACACTGTGAACTTTATCTTCTTCTTTCATTCACCACTTGGTTGTCTGATTTGTTGTATGTGATAATTTGGAGAAATCCATTATCCAAGCTACATGAGCGTGTGGCTTATACATGTACAGGAGATACATGTAGATTCATCCTGTATGATGTTAAACATTGGGGAGACTGACTACTTAGGAGAAACTCCTGAGAGCTACCAGTCTCTTGATAGCGTCCAATTAACATTGATTATTTGGACCAACACTTTGAGTGCCTACCAAGATTGTGGTGAAACCACTTGGTTTGAGGAATGGCACCAGTTCACCTTGTCTGCATGATGTCTGCATGAGGACAGACATGACTTAGGACATTCAATATCCCAGACAGATTCAGGGAAGGCATTTAATGTTCGACAGGACTGTGCGACCAGTCCTTCCGACAAGACAGTATGAATGAATCAGAAAGGGAGAGTGTAAGTGAGGTGAACTTATATGGGAAACACTCCATTACACAAATGTATGTGAATGTGTATGTTTTGAGCTATAGATGTTCTAAATAGTTTTATTAATATATACATATATATATTTATTTATTTGGAACTGATATATGTTTATGTAACATGCCATCATATATATATCATCATACCATCATATATTATGACTTGAATGTATGTTTATATGAATGTATAGACATTTGTGTTTTGAGATGTGTAGACGTAGATACTACCCATCTCCGTTCGTTTCATTCCAGATCTCTTAGGAGCAATGGACAGTCAACAACCCATATCAGGAAGTGACTTAGCCTTGTGAGGGACCAATTTGGACTCCTTCAATCTGACAGTGAACTGCGTCTCACTGGGGGAAGCATGACCTATGTGACCTCTTAAGTTACGTATACCATAATATAATCATCATTATCATATGATCATCAAGATTAGAAATAATAAACACAGTTGTTGTATTTTAAACTCAATTTGTCCGTATAATTCTAAATGTTTATAAATGTTTGTGTAGCGTATCAAGTACACACATTATTGTATCATTTAGTGGGGGTTCACACATATTATCCAGAAGTGGGAATCTATGTCCGGGAGGTATCTTGCCTATGCAGTCATAAGTAACCAGATTACGTTGCATGTCTTAACTCCTCCTTTCTCACTTCTGGTGATACCAAGTACAGCCAAAACTATATAGATATAGTCTATCTTCAACGAGCCACTTCTTGGCTGTTTTCTTGAGTATCAGGGACAGTGTCTTAAATCAGCATAACAGACATTTGTTCCACGTTTTCTCTCTGGGATTAGTCAGGGTAATTAGTCCCTTCTGACAGAGTTAGGGGATCTCAAACTACATCCAGAACTAACCACCAGTAGAAGAAAATGATTTTGGCTGAGTGGTTGCCCAACCGGGAGCTACCTCAAGCCAGTTGGTGACAGTGATGTAAACAATATTTCTGCGAAGATGTGTTTTTTGCTCTTTGCGCTTATATATCGGAATGGCATGTGCACTTTGTAACACTATTCTGGTGTTCTAAATCGAAGTAAGTCAATTATAGATGTATTTTTTAATTCTGCATACAATTTAAAATATATATGGAAAGTTTCATCGCTGTTATAGCTTCATATGTGGATGAAAAACAACATTTTATGCAAAGCGTGTCTTTGTGAATGGAGTAACGCAAATGGCATGCTCCATGGCGATTGCACATGCGCACATCGATCGAAGTGGCATGTTACACTTTCACTTGTCAACACTCAAAATGTGCAATTTGAACTACTAAAGTTAAAGAGAACACAAGTTTAATGATTATTAATAACTTATTTGTATATTTGTGCTATCTTTTAATCATTTAACATGACGGAACATATTTTTGAAGTCAGTTTTCATAATCCGTCTATGACCCATGTTGGTTGAGACCAACCTCGCGCGCAAGGAAAAATGAAAACGGCAAGCTGAACCGTAAATAATGTTATTCTGGCGCTTTCAATAGAAAACCATCACTTGTAGATGGATCTTCGAATTCTGCATAAGATTTTTCAGACATTTGGAAAGTTTCATCGCTAACTTGCTTTAATTGTGGGTAAAAAAAAAACAGTTACGATCAGCAAACCCAAAACGGCGTCTTTACTATATAAATATCTTTGCACAACAAACATTGTGTGCTCGTAAGTGTAAGTTGTAAGCAGCCCGCCTGTCACGCGGGAGGTCGGGGTTCTGTTCCCGGTTGGTCATGTATTTTTTATTTTTTTTTATTTTTCACAAAATTATTAGGTGATATAATAGAAACTTTTAAACATTATGAAGTAAAATATTATATAGAACTAAGAAACTGGAAGTTTGTGAATAAAGTGTGCTCTATGGATCTGTGCAAGCTACCGACTGCCGGGGAGCAAGCAGCGGAATTATCGCGTATCGGAATCGATGAATCCAATAGATGTCTTTGTTTAATGTGAATTTTAATTGCCATATAAAATGTCGCCCCTGAATCAGCAAAGTTTCATCGCTAAACTTGCTCGAATTGTGGTTGGAAAACAGATTTTCTGTGAAGATGTGACTTTGTGAATTGGAAACCTACGGGTCATGACGGCCACCACATATGATATCGATTGTGATTGCGCTAGACTTTTAATGAAAATAAAACGTGTGATTTGACCTACAAAAGTTAAATAGAACACAAGTTTAAAGATTATTAATAATTAATTTGTATACTTGTACTATTTTGTAATCATTTAATATGACGGAACATATTTTTGAAGTCAGTTTTCATATGACCGTTTGAGACCATCTCGCACGCATAGACGCGCAGACACTAGCGGGTCTCGCTGATTGGAGGAAAGGGACACACTAGAGAGTTCTCTTTACGGATGAATAGGATGAAAAATCGCAACTCGTCTCACCTTCACAAAGATGTGAATATCTTCACTTAGAAGTGACATACACGCATCATTGTGGTACCATTAGATTTTGAATTTCAAGGCCTATCTACTGTGGCAGTCTCATTTGTAAATACTCAAAATTAAATTGATTATGGGACTCGCTACTACTTAGTACTTTGATGACATTTTAACAATTGGTTTGTCATTGATTAAAGCTGGACAGTTGAATAGGACCTGAAAAATTTTTTCTAACAGTACCTCATTCAAGTCTGTACGTTGATTCTAAGCCGAGATATCCAGATTTGTGTGTCAAATTATGTCATAATATGGAAAATATAGGAAAATACTAATCTGGATGATTTTTACTTGCTGCCCAGAAACAACAATTGTTTACTATGTGTTTAAAACTGCTATAACTTCTTTAGTTCTGAGAAAACCCCATAGCAACTATATATTAGCGAGAACCGTCTCTACTGTAAACAGACTTCTACCGGAAACCATTTTTCCGCGGTTGCGCAGAAGGGTTTCGTCGTGTCGCCACATCATGGACTATTACCATACCCATTGTGTATCTGATTGGATATATTTAAATAACATGTTTTCAGAATTTAAGAAAAAATATGACCACATTAGGAATCGGGTCAAATTTTCGGGAGCAAGCAACGCTGTCGGCAGGTCACGTGACCCTGGTCGCAAATGTCAGATCACAACATCGAATCATAGTACCTATATACACGTTGTTGATTATTTACATATCACACACACACACACACACACACATATATTAGGTATTTCGTTACTAACGAAGGACGCCGTTTTCGGAAAGTTCAAGGTCGTTGGATGCGCAGAAGGTTACTGCGCGCCCGCAAGATCTGTATATGAAAATTCCCTTGCCGTGTTTCCAAAAGGATAAGTGCGAAACTCTAGCATGAAAAAATGCGAATGACAACTTTAACGAGGGTTCAAAGGTCAATCTCACCTAGCATGGCAAAGAACACTTGAATCGTTTTCATTCGTGAGAACAGGTCGATTTTTAAGACACACAGTAAGGAAGTTTATAGTTTGCCTTGTCTATTATCAAATTTATAGTACTTTAACCCACATTTTTGAATTGTATGCTCATTTTTACATATAAATGTGTAATTGCAATAAGGTTCATTAACCAGACGGTGTAAAACAAAAATGTTGTGTGTGATCAGTGTGTGGGTACTTTACACTACTTTTCATGACCAGAAGATTCCAATGGCGGAGTCGTGACATGTTGGATGGATTTCAGTTTTTGTTAATAAAACAAGGAGAGTTAGAATCATAAAGTTAAACAGAATATCAATACACATTTAACTTTTATAAATAATTTATTTTCTGGCTTTTATCATGCCAAATAACTTAAAATTTATGAAAGTCAAGTCAGTTTTTCAAATCCTTTCACAGGTCCATGGCTGAAAAATTTCATTGACTGCCTTACACTTTACAGTTTTATTTGTCTATGCTATTATATGAATTGTCTTCATTATACTTTATTTTGCATTTTTGAATTCTGTGCCCATTTATTTATATAACTGTAGAATTTCAACAAGGTTCGTTAACCAGGCGGTGTAAAATAAAAATGTTTTGTGTGATCAGGGTGGGTACTTTTCATGACTCGGAGATTCACAATGGCGGAGTTGCGACATATTGGATGGAAAGTCAAGTCAGTTTTCAAACCCCTTCACAGGTCCATGGCTGAATTTAATGGACTGACTGCCTTACAGTTTTATTTGTCTATGTTATATGAATTTATTTATTGTGCATTTATGAATTATGTGTCAAATTTTACACATAACTATAGTGTTTTAACAAGATTCATTATGCCGAGGTATAGAAAATATATAAATTAATATATTTTGTGAGACCATCTCGTTACAGTCACCATTTATTTATGATCGTGAAAATTTACAAATCGGCATCCCAGCGTATATGAATCTGACTAGTCCAACTATTAGATTTGCATTTTATAAATCTGCAGCAATTTTTATTACCATTATTTTGCTTTTATTTTCTATATTTCTCATTAGATTTATCATGGCAAGAAACAGAAATCATGCTCATCTGATATCGCATCTGTCGGTGTTTGAACCTGAAGCTTGAATGCCAAGACAGATCAGTCGCCAACAGAGGTAGTATTTCTCTAATTAAGGACACGTTTCTACGGTGAGTTGAGTTTACCTTTATAGTTTTAATATCTATTTATTATACTGTAAATCAAAGGTGTTTTTAATACATATTAATATTTTGTTGCGTATCCCTTAGGGGACGTTGCAGTCAACACCAACATTTTTCAGCTGCTGTTGATGTACTAGGCAAGTGTTACGTTCAGTAGTTTGCCATTGCTTTCTGAACGACCGGCTCCCATACCAGCACGTTACAACACAATGCGACCACCAGAGACACTGATCATGGAACCAGACATTCCACAAACACCAACAACACAATCTTCTGCATCATTAATGTTGCCTTCTTTTTCAATGTGCGGTTAATAATTTATAACTTCTTCGTTATCTATCTTTATAATTTTAAGATCAATTTATTATAATATAAAACATTTTAAAAATAAATATACAGCTTCTTTAATTTCTTTTTCTTTTCTCTTCATATTTAAAGTTCACAATTAATAATGTACTATAAATTCTTCATGTTATTTTATAGCATTTTTGTTTTCCAAATTTAGTAATCTTTTTTTTTTTCTCTTTTCAGACAAGAAGACAGAAGAGATATTGAATGCCAAGACAGGTCAGTCGCCAACAGAGGTAGTATGTCTCTAATTATGGACATATTTCTACGGTGAGTTGAGTTTACCTTTATAGTTTTAATATCTATTTATTATACTGTAAATCAAAGGTTTTTTAATACATATTTTGTTGCGTATCCCTTATGGTACGTTACAGTCAACGCCAACATTTTTCAGCTGCTGTTGATTTACTAGACAAGTGTTGCGTTCAGTAGTTTGCCATTGCTTTCAGAACGACCGGCTCCTATACCAGCATGTTATAACACAATGCGACACGGTCTTAATACATATACAGTATCTTTAATTTCTTGTTCATTTCTCCTCAAATGTAAAGTTCACAGTTAGTCGACAAATCATCCTCATTGCACATCGAACAATTCAGTGCATACATGCTCAGCTTATTAATCTTCTTTGACTTTCTGCATACTGTTCTTGTTTACGAAACCTCTTTTAATTTGCTGTTCATGCATTCTGACCGTGGTTGTAAATTCATTCATCACTTGTCTGTGTCTCGAACCACGTTATTGCTTTACTTAATGGCATGACTTCCATAGTCAGGCTACTTGTGATCAAAACAAAAGCACCATAACCTTTCTTCGCAATGACAGCGTCACCGTCTGTCTGTAGTTTGTCTAGTTAGATGCAAATCTGAAATAAACAATTAATAATTTATAACTTCTTCATGTTATTTTATAGCATTTTACTAATCTTTTTTGTCCTCTTTCTTTTCAGGCTCTTGTCAGAATCAACTGATGTCAAGCTGCATATATAATGTAACCATAATATTAATAAAGATTATTAACGGCAAACTATATGAGTACATATTCATCTGTTGACACTTGTGTGCAAATTTACTCATTTTAAACGAACCTCATAACAACCATTTATCCCAATAATATACTTGTGATAACCCATAATAATCGGTGCTTACTGAGTTGATTTTGGTGAGGCCGAGTCAAAGTGAAAGCTAAAATATCAAAATTTAGCATTATTTGATTGTAACAATTTTGTTTTTAAACAAACATGTTAGCAACCATACATCGCTACGACCGGGGCTTCGAGGCCTAACTGCTCATGTCATCCATTTTTTTAATATGATGTGTAACCATTTTAAATTGCTAATTAGGCCACAACACATACTATCAAAAATTCAAAGAAACCGTTAGATCTGTATCAACAATCCGCATAAAACCATATACATCTCAAAATCTTTTAAAGCTAAAATTCAGAAAACGTAACCTAATTTATCAGTTAGTAATTAATTAGCGGCCATTTTAAATTGCTAATTAGGCCACAACACATACTATCAAAAATCCAAAGTGAGCATTAGATCCATAGCATCATTCTGCATGGAACCATATACATCTCAAATTTTTTAAAGCTAAAATTCAGAAAACGTAACCTAATTTATGAGTTAGTAATTAATTAGCGGCCATTTTAAATTGTTAATTAGGCCACAACACATACTATCAACAATTCAAAGTGACCGTTAGATTCGTATCATCATTCCGCATAAAACCATATACATCTCAAATTTTTTACAGCTAAAATTCAGAAAACGTAACCTAATTTATGAGTTAGTAATTAATTAGCGGCCATTTTAAATTGTTAATTAGGCCACAACACATACTATCAACAATTCAAAGTGACCGTTAGATTCGTATCATCATTCCGCATAAAACCATATACATCTCAAATTTTTTAAAGCTAAAATTCAGAAAACGTAACCTAATTTATGAGTTAGTAATTAATTAGCGGCCATTTTAAATTGTTAATTAGGCCACAACACATACTATCAACAATTCAAAGTGACCGTTAGATTCGTATCATCATTCCGCATAAAACCATATACATCTCAAATTTTTTAAAGCTAAAATTCAGAAAACGTAACCTAATTTATGAGTTAGTAATTAATTAGCGGCCATTTTAAATTGTTAATTAGGCCACAACACATACTATCAACAATTCAAAGTGACCGTTAGATTCGTATCATCATTCCGCATAAAACCATATACATCTCAAATTTTTTACAGCTAAAATTCAGAAAACGTAACCTAATTTATGAGTTAGTAATTAATTAGCGGCCATTTTAAATTGCTAATTAGGCCACAACACATACTATCAACAATTCAAAGTGACCGTTAGATTCGTATCATCATTCCGCATAAAACCATATACATCTCAAAATTTTTTAAAGCTAAAATTAAGAATGCACGGAGTAATTAATGAATTAGTAATTAATTAGCGGCCATCTTTACTTGCTAATTAGGTCACCACACGTCATATGAAAAAATAGTTGACATGACCAGTTAGGCCTCGATACCCTGATCGCAGCGAAGTATGGTTGCTAGGATGTTCGTTTAAGAACTAAATAGATATTCTTAAAAAATGTTAAATTTTGACAATTTGGGCCCCAACACTGATAGGCCGCGCCAAAATCAACTCAGTGAGCGGATTTTTTAGAAAATTTTAGTGAAAGGTCATGACACTCAAATTTGAATAACTCCACTTAAAATTGAGATACAAACATCATTGAGGTACCGTTAGATTTGTTTTTTCAAGACCTATCTATATGTGGTGATCACATTAGTAAATGGCCAATTTGAAAATCATGATCAGAAACCCTACATATATATATACACACACACACACACACAGATATAATAAGGGGCGTTCATTTAAAACTTGTTCCAATGACTTTATTACAAAACAAAAGCATGAAAGAAACATTAACAGGCATGGTAGAATTAAACAAAACATTCATTTTTAATGAATTATGCACTATGGGTTGGTCAGAAGAAGTCACTGTAGGCATACAGGCAAGCATCCCATTGCTTTAGGTAGGCGGCGAATGCCGTCCGCAAAAAAGTATTGTGGTTGCTCACTGAACCAAGTGTTTACCGCATTAATTACGTCTGCATCTGTGTGAAATTGTTGCCCCTTGAGAGCTTTTTTTAGAGGTCCGAACAAATGAAAATCACATGGTGACATATCAGGACTATAGGCTGGATGTTGCAGAATTTCCCACTTCTTCCTTGCTAATGCTTCCTGCACAATCTTTGCGACATGTGTACGAGCATTATCATGCAACAAAATCACACTGCGAGAAAGCATGCCGGGTTGTTTATTCTTGATGGCTTTTTGCAGCTTGTCTTGTGTTTGCAAGTAGTGGGTGGAGTTGATGTTGACACCTGGTTCTTTAAAGTCGGCCAACAATAGCTCTTCATGGTCAACACTGTTCAGCCTCATGTTTTGAGCTATGCTGACGAATGCCTTCGAGAACAATGACATTGGAATAGACATCAACTACCGCATGGATGGAAAGTTGTTTAGTCTCAGAAGGCTGAAAGCTAAAACCAAAACTGACAGCGACACCGTCAGAGAGCTGCTGTTTGCTGATGATTGCGCTCTGTATGCCAACTCAGAGGCAGACATGCAACACAATGTTTCAACTTTCTCATATGGCTATGCCAACTTTGGGCTCAATATCAACTTGGAGAAGACTGTAGTTATGTAACAGCCAGTTCCAGGGAATAATGACACCATGCTGAATATCATAGACTAAGTGTTGTGGACAAATTCACAAGCTGCCACAACTGATGATGAAATGAATGCAAGAATCTCCAAGGCCAGCATGACCTGTACAAGAATGTATGGGACAGAAATGGAATAAGCCTGCAAACAAAGCTGAAAGTCTACAAAGCAGTTGTATTATCCACACTGCTATATGCTTGTGAAACCTGGACTGTTTATCAGCGACACGCTAGGAATTTAAACCACTTCCACACAGTCTGCCTCCGGAAGCTATTGGAATGAGACAAAGCAAAGCATATCAAATAAATTGGTGTATTGATTTATTATTGCAAGATCTGACCTAATGGAAATAATTGAAATGACCTCATAGTAAACCCAGCAGCCAGCTTCTAAAGTAAATCATAATACACTCTATTAATAAAATCGATAGAAACCATATATATTGATATCTCTAGGACAAGAAACAGAACAGATGGTGTCACTGTTTTATTAATATCACATGATTTGAGTCAGTGAAAGATGTAATAATGTTAGTTGCATATCCTTCACTGGATATCGCAGTCAACACCAGCATATTTTGCTGTTGTGATCTCTTGGCAAGTCTATGTTCAATAATTTGTCATTGCTTTCTGAATGACCAGCTCCCCCATACCATTTTGAAAAAACCCAATGCAAGGCAGTCTGCTGCCAAATCATCCACAGCTGTGTTTCGAACGCAGGTATATGGGATTACGAACTGCGTCCATAACCTCTTTGCCAGGAAGCTGGCTTTAATAATGTAATTGATTAATAACAGTTACTCAATTAATATAACTCAAAATAATATTTTTGTATGTGCAGACTACCAGTCTTCGTGGTGAAGGGCATTACAGACGCATTTTGTAATCCCGTATACCCAGGTTCAAAACTCAGCGGTGCTGGGTTTTTTTTCGAAAAAGATATAGGTGCCGGTCGTTCAGAAAGCAGTGGCAAACTACTGAACATAAGATTTGCCCAGGAGTCACAAACAGCCAAAAATACGGTGGTTGACTGCCTCATCCAGTGAAGGACATGCAACTTAAAAATGCGCAGACTAAATAACTCATGGTTTGATTATTTACTTTTTCTAAAGTACATGATGTGGCATTTTATAAAAGTTGAAAGTCACCATAAATCTTTAGGGTTTATTACATCATTCACAATTGCTATTATTACATGACAGTCATGGTGCACTGTTTTTGAGGAAGTTTAAGGTTTTCATTTGAATTTTGCTTTCTCATGGTGCCCTTCAAAATAACAACACGAGTTATCCCCCTTAGTGAAGAAAAATCAAGAGCAGTTAACTGCCCTTAGCGTATGTGTTTTGGTCACAACTGCTCAAAGTGGGAAAAGAGTATTTCCTCTGTGTTCATATTAAGTGATAAACTGACACACAAACATTAATATCTGGGATTAGAATTGACCTACAGACTTGAATAAGGTACCCTTGGATTTCTTGTTTCAAGAGGTATCCAACTATGCAGGTTGCAAAATTAAAAAGTAATTTAGAAAATCTTACTAAAGTGGCTAGCTTTAGGCTGGGTTGACCTGGGACCTTGTGTCTGCTTTAGGCTGGGTTGTCCTAGGACCTTGTGTCTGCTTTAGGCTGGGTTGACCTGGAACCAATTCATTTAAAAAATAATCCCCACATCGAGGAGGATGCAAGCACATCATGATGCTGGCAAGTGTCAGAGCCACCGACATCACACCTCCATGATTTCTTCTTCTTTTGTTCGCTTGGAATTTGCCCATAACTACACTGTTGTCTCTTGCATGAATTTAACTGTCTGTTTTAGTTCACTCAGTGGTCGATAGAGTTTATCTTCCAATGTTGCTGGTTTTTTTCTAGACTAGAAGGTGTGCCTAAATATGTCATGTTTTGGGTAGTCTCGAAGTATTGTCATGGACAGAAATGAAGTTAAAACAAGTAAAAGACAGTAGAGTACTAATCACAACAGACAACACATAGGACAGGCACAAAAAAGAGTTAAACAACATTTTGACTAGTAAAGATAGGCCAGCAAGATTAAAACAATTCATGGATTCACAGAATAGAGACGACAGGTAGCGACCTGAATTAGCGAGATTATTAATTCAAGGCACGGACAGCGAGCAGTACACACACAATCTTCTAAGCCTTCAGCTACGAGATACAGATGACTTCAACCTGCAACTTTAAGAAATATAGACAACATAGACCTCCACTCAAGAACGATATTCAAACATCTAATCTACAAGTGAGGGAAGTGAATGCAGTGAGGTTGAAGGTTCCAAATGTTGCTGTATGTAGCCGGGGCGCAGTGTTGGGGTGAGCACCCAACATTGCTTAAATACCCCAATGGCTCGTGAATACATAACCTCTGCAGCAAAAGTCCAACTCCTGGCCTTCACGTGGCGGAACTGTTTAAACTAACAGGAGAAGGGGTGACGGCGAGTTTCTGGTGCCGAAAAATAACCAATATGCTCTAGATGTGTATGCACGTACATGCATGCGCAGGCACATGTGTGCGTGCTTACACATTTGAACTCGGAGTGAGACCACAGTCTGCTCTAGCAAAGGAAAGGTGCTGAAGACGGAGGCAACCAGCCAGGAGGCGCACCACAAAAATCAGGATGCCACGCAATTACGCAAAATGGAATATGTCGACTACTGCTAAATGTTATGGTGCTCGCCCTGCTTTGGACCCCCATGCAGGTGCAGTGCCAGGCCCTATGTCTCGAAAGGGTCCAATTCCAACTACTGGAGGTCCTTCTCAGATGTCCTGTGGAGCCAGGGGACATGATATTAGAATGGCTGGCCATACTAAACAAAGACTTAAAATAATGCACTGGAATGCGGAGGGAGTCAGCAACAAAAAGATAGAATTAGAAAACATCCTGGACCAAGCAAGTAAATGTGACATATTGGGAAGTTGGAAGCAGTACCCACCTCGACTTACCCCACCATGAAGTAAAGCTATGAGGATGAGACTAATTTCATTTGGAGGGGATGGGTCCTTGGAAGCCAAAGTGTCCCATAATAGCTCTGGAAATCTAGGGGTTTCCCAGGAATGTTTAATTCTTCCCTCCAAAATCTTCCTTCCCGAAAAGAGAAACTTATTTAGCTCAAGAGTCCCCCACCTATGATCATTTTCCCTTTTAGGTGAAATGGTCACAGGAAATTTATAAGATTTAAAGTTCCCTTTTCTGAGTAACCTGGAACCTGGGAGATTACAATAGAACAGAACTTAGCTGTCTATTCGTGTTTACCCGGTCACCTGTAGTTCCAGATTCCACCAGTATGTGAAGTAGTTTCATTAACTAAACACATAAATAATAAAATGTTTTGTCACATCACAATTTACTTAACAGAAGAATGCAGGAAGAGTTAATTTTGTTTATTAACCAAACGCTGTGGAAGTAACCAGTGAAGCATTATGATCATATGAACAATACACATGTCTTTAGAATAATGATCTATAGTCACAATGGAGAATAGAACTCCTAAAAGATCTCAATGTGGTTCTGTCATTTCCTCACTGGACCACCCCACTTATTTCCTATCAATGTCTGCATTTCACAAATGTTCTGCTTGTGAACTTTCAGTTAGTTTATTAGTGAAAAACTTTGAATTAAACAGTCTACACAAAATAAGATCTGGAGAGATTCATAAAATACTCTCCTCTCTCTGGAAGTTCTTGCTGGTTCCTGAGTTAATTAAATGAATCACTGACTATACACAGTCCTTCCTTATTAATTTGTCATTCAGACTTCTGCCATGATTTAGACAATCTGCAATGAGGTATAAAATGATCCTAGTGATCTTAGAATTGTTCCTGAATTTCAAACATAGTCAATCATCAGAATGATCATGAAGCACAGATCCCCTTCGGCACATTTCGGCAATGATCTGGGGACTCATTGATTAGATTAATCTTAGTCCTGACCACAGATCCCTTTTAGCACCTCTTTGTTAAAGATCTGCTATTGGTCTACAGATCCGTTAAACATTATTGGGCAATGATCTGCAACTCTGGATCATGATAATCTGCGAACACCGTCATCCTCACCTGAGGTGGATAAACATGGTGAACCTATTTATATCTAGTCAATGGATGATAATTCTCCAGTTGACAAGAATGGAAAGGGCTACAGACAGAAGTTCCAGCAGGTAGCAGATTCAGGAAGTACTACAAGTTAGAGCTACAGTGTCTCTTCTTTGTACTGGCATTAGACCTCAGCAATTGTAGTTGGCAGGCCCTCTTATCCTGCCCTTGTACATGGTGATCTGTTGACTGATGTTCTCACAGAGGACACAGACACAGTGAATGACAAGGCGAGGAGAGGAATGATGGAGAGTTAATGATAAAATGCACCCAGCATAACTGATCCTAAATAGTAATGGAACAGAACAGGATGATTGTTTTAATTTCATAAACTCATGTTACCATCAGTGCTGCCTCAGTTGTTTTAGTCTGCCTGGTTCCTTTCCTGTTTATACCTTCTCACCTCTTCTGTCATTACCTTTACTTACTTCTTCTGACACTGGGGTGGTAATCCCCTTGACAGTTTAGAAGTGCTTATGCATGGAAGCATACTATATATTTCTCCTTTACTTACTCTGTCAAACAGGGTGATGCTTTAATAAAACTACATTCCACATGTTGAATCTAAGTAATAATGTAAAGAACACACATTAAATATTTTCACTCTTATGTTAATATAAGTAACATATAATTGGTATGAATGTGGAGGTCTGTGTGCAACATTCCTTATGAGGATTTACACTGCCTCTTCATTAACACATATATATACGGAGCGAAAGAAAGATGAGAGGACACAATGCACCCATTCTCTCATTCTAACACCAATCTTCTTCTTTATTCATTCACTTGAGTGCTAGGGATGGGCTGTTAGCTTGACTGTGATTCGGTCAGAGTGCTAGATGCATGTTTGATTACGTCACAATGTGTTCGAATAATCACAGCAGTATAAATGCTGGACCAGTCATGGATGCTAAACATTTATACACACAATCTGTCTTCACGCCACGGACATATAAGATAAGAGGTAGAGCCTTTCATTCCTCCGTCTCACATTCGCGTGTGTTGACAATTCGCTGTGGATTAGAACTAAGGCGACACATAGCACACAGATCATAGTTTATCCTGTACTAAACCTGCTCTGAACGCAGTCAGAATGCTAATAGGATTTAGACTCAAGAACAGGAAACAGTCTGGGCATAAGTGAGCCTCTTTTCACAGCCTAAGACATAGTGTTTGTACAGCAACTCTTCTGGAAACGAAAGATAGATGGAGTTAGATATCTACACCAGTGCTGGCAGAGAGTAGCCATTTTGGGTGAAAGTTGGCGGCTATCTTTGGATAGAAGAATATATATATTCATTTGTGCCGAAACTTACACACATACACTCTCATACATAAAGCTTTACCTGACTCATAAGCATATTAACTCAGCCATAATTTAGTCTGAAGTATTCCCATGAATCAGGCAGAGGGACATACAGATCAAATGGACTCTTACTGAAACCACATCTGGCTTCATTGACGGACGATCTGCATGTGCCAAATGTTAGCGTCTGTGAACCCAAAACCTTTCACGCCGATGCGAGTCTTCTAGGTTACCCAATGAATAGAGCAGGCTTAGACCACATGATCTGTCCATCACTGGGTGTCACAGCTATTATTAGAGCTGACGCCACATTCCTAGCATTCCAATGCCTCCAACCAAGACACCAGAATCAGAAACACTGATTCAAACACAGTCAGATGGGTGGTCAAGCGGCTAAAAATGGAGCTTACTGATCAACAAATACAGAAGCAGCTGCAGGAAGAAAATCTTCACGTCAACATTTTGAAGGCAGAGCGGATTCTTACCTACTCAGAATTAAATGAGATGCTCCACACCAGGGACTGGGCGAACCCGGCTGGGTCAGGCAGGCAGACAGACAGACAGACAGGTAGGCAGGCAGACAGGCAGGCAGGCAGACAGACAGACTAGATAGATAGATAGATAGATAAACAGACAGGGAGGGAGGGATAGACGGAGGGAGAGACATAGGGATGGGTCTATTAGACAGACAGAGATAGATAGATAGACAAACAGACTGACAGACACAGACAGACAGACAGACAGATATTCGGTAACGGGAACGAGAATTTATATGACTACTTATATGAATTAAATGAGATGCTCCCCACCAGGGACTGGGCGAAGCCGGGCCGGGTCAGGCAGACAGACAGATAGATAGATAGATAGATAGACAAACAGACAGGGAGGGAGGGATAGACGGAGGGAGAGACAGAGGGATGGGTCTATTAGACAGACAGACAGACAGATAGTCGGTAACGGGAACGAGAACTTATATGACTACTTATATGAATGAATTACGGTCTCTGTGGCTAAGGGCTTGCGAACGCGGTTTGTGAGCCCGTATACCCGGGTTCGAAACACGGCGATGCTGGTTTTTTCGAAATAGGTATAGAGACCGGTCGTTCAGAAAGCAATGGCAAACTACTGAACGTAACACTTGCCTAGTACATCAACAGCAGCTGAAAATGCTGGTGTTGACTGCAACGTCCCGTAAGGGATACGCAACAAATTTTATTTTTATTTATATGAATTAAATGAGATGCTCCCCACCAGGGACTGGGCGAAGCCGGGCCGGGTCAGCTAGTGTATATATATATATATATATATATATATATATATATATATATATATATATATATATATATATATATATATATATATATATATAAAGTTAGTGATTAATTAATCGTTAATTGTTGTTTTTACGATTAATTTTTTGAAACTATTACTCAAAAACTTTCAGCTGTTGATAAAACTGGTTTTGCACACATTCCTTGTTTGGCTCATAGCTTGCAACTGAGCATATTACATGTATTTAAAGCTGCTGATACCGAAACAATGATTGGGAAACGTCGATTAATGACTTCAGTGAACGTGTAGCTAATATGACATGTATTGAAATACTACAAATTGCAACAGCACTTGATCCACGCTACAAATACCTGAAGTGTTTGTCAAAAGATGCAAAAGAACGAACTTGGTCACGTATTGAACAACAAATAGCAGCTGATTTTCATGATGAGCAGATGGAGACTGCTGCAACGAATGATACTGACATTGACAATGAAACTATATGTGAGCCAAATGAAAAGCATATTAAACTAATGGAGTCTGACTCACCCCGGGAAGGTTAACCCGGTCAACAAATGCCCGCAGAAGTAAGATGTGTCAGCCTAACGGCGCAAGAACGCAGCTCTGATGTAAACAGGCACAACGCTGTCATATCCGGAAAAAAAAATTCCGGATGAATGCAGAAGAAGAAGAAGAAGAGTCTGACTCAGACACTGAAGATCATGTCGACAGCTCTTCTAATGAATTGCTACGTTAAGAAATGGAGAAGAAAGTTGCTGAATCGGTTGACCCTCTACAATGGTGGAAACTTAATGAACATCAATATCCAAAACTGGCATTCCTTGCAAAGACCATATATATATATATATATATTCCCTTTTCACTGGACCATACCCCCCCCCCACACACACACACACAGCGGCCCCCCCCCCCCCCCCCACCACCACCGGCAACAGCAGTGACAGGCAGGCTAAACCAGGCATGGGTAGCCGATTTGGTGTCAAATTGATCAGTAAATTAAGGTATGCCTACCCAGCATGTGAAGACAGGATTCGGCAGGCTGTATGGAAGAAATCATTCATGATTCAATGGGCGAGACGGCGTTTACCTGCAAAGCGTTCTGGAACGTAATGAGCATGGCAAGGCATGTAGAGCGCCCTGGTTATCCACTGCACCTGTATTCGTCTCCAGTTGTCTTGACTATCCACATTGTCAAAGAACATTTCGAGCCAAAATAGACCTTATCGCCATCTTAGAACTCACGACTCCATACTTTCAATCCCACTGGATGAAATGAATGGTCATCATCATTTTTTTTTAATGGGCAAACAACAAACATACATCTCTCTCTCTCTTCTCTCTCTCTCTCTCTCTCTCTCTCTCTCTCTCTCTCTCTCTCTCTCTCTCTCTCTCTCTCTCTCTCTCTCTCTCTCTCTTGTGGATGGTGAATGTGTTTTGGTTGGGGAACAGGTGACGGCAGTGTGTGTGGGTGGAGGATGTGTAGGAGGGGGATGGGTTGGTTGGTGGGGTATGTATGTGTCCCTGGGTGTGTGTGGGTAGGTGGGGTTGTGTGTATGGATGGGGTGATGTGTGGGAGATGGGCCTCATAACATGGTGATTTGTCTTGATTATGTTCACAACATTCATTTCACAATGTTTATCTTTCTTCCTATGTAAATGTATAATGCTCTTGATGAACGAAAGATGAGTGATTGGAAGGGCCGAATGTAAGACGGGCCTGCATGCCCAATTTGTTACCCTTTTAAAATAAAGTTGATTTGATCTCTCTCTCTCTCTCTCTCTCTCTCTCTCTCTCTCTCTCTCTCTCTCTCTCTCTCTCTCTCTCTCTCTCTCTCTCTCTCTCTCTCTCTCTCTCTCTGTGTGTGCGTGTTTTTTTTCCATTTGGTAAATGGTACCTGTAGTGACTTATTCTGGTGCTATAGTACATTCACAGTAACTGTTCATTTTATAGAAGTTTAAACAGTTTGTTATAATATGTTGCCCACCACTTAATGTTTAACTAACTGCTCACTGTTTGTGTGTTTCAGAAACACCACTGTTACCAGAAGTTGTGACTTCCTATTTCACATAAGTGCAGCCACAAATAGAGAAGATGGCGTCTGATAACATTAAATTGGAGTTTGTGAAACAAGAACTTCCAGATGTGTTCTATGATTACAAAACTCAGGACAGATTCAGTAACATGGTAGACATGGAAGGTTGCTGCAGCCTTGAAGACATGGCAGGACACACAGACACAGGATCAAGAGTGACTGAAAATAAAATAACTCTCACTCACCATGAATCAAATATCACTTGATGATAGTGGGATTGAGAATAGTTACTATAACATTCATGTAAAACATGAGGAATGTGATAAAATATCAGAAAGTGTGTCATCTACCAATGAAATTGACACTAAACTGAAGGTGTGTGGCTAATGAGACGAGTGAATTACAAACTGTAGAAACACCAGTGACATGTACACAGATCTCTGGGAAGTCTATTAATCATCATGATTGTCTTAATAGTTGTATTCATCACAGAATAAAACAAGAAGGCAAACTTACATGTCTGAAGTTTGTGATCCAAATGCTGGTGCTGATATATATTTAAATAGAAAGATCAAAACAAATTTAGTAGAGAAACCTTACAAGAATGATGATTCTGGTGCATCTTTTACTCACACTGACCAATTAGTGTACCACATGAGAACACATGCAGGAGAGAAACCTTACAAATGTTATGGTTGTGATGCATTGTTTAATCAACCTGGCCATTTAGTGTACCACTTGAGAACACATATAGGAGATAAATCTTACAAATGCGATGATTGTGGTGCTTCATTTACTAATTCTAACCAAGTGAAGGTCCACAAAAGAAGACACACAGGAGAGAAACCTTACAAATGTGATGATTGTGGTGCATCTTTTACTCAATGCTGGCAAGTCTGCACTACCACATTAGAACACATACAGGAGAGAAACGTTACAAATGTGATGATTGTGATGAAATCTTTTACTCAAGCTTCATGTTTGATTAACCACAAGAGAACACATACAGGAGAGAAACCTTACAAATGTGATGATTGTGATAAAACTTATATTCAAGCCTCTGGTTTGATTAACCACAAGAGAACACATACAGGAGAGAAACCTTACAAATGTGATGATTGTGGTAAAACTTTTAATCAAGCCTCTGTTTTGATTAGCCACAAGATAACACATACAGGAGAGAGACCTCACAAATGAGATGATTGTCATGCATCTTTTAATAAAGTCGGCAGTCTGAAGTACCACTTGAGAGCACATACAGGAGAGAAACCTTACAAATGTGATCATTGTGGTGCATCTTTTACTAGAGCTTGCAATGTGAAGCTCCACAAGAGAACACATACATGAGAGAAACCTTACAAATGTGATGATTGTTGTGCAATCGTTTACTCACGCTTCTGGTTTGAGTAACCGAGAAGAGAACACATACAGGAGAGAAACCGTTAAAATGTCATGAATGTGGTGCATCTTTTACTAAAGCTAGCAATCTAAAGCTTCACAAAAGAACACATACAGGGAAGAAACCTTACAAATGTGATGATTGTGGATGCATCTTTTACTAAAGCTTGCAGTCTAAAGTGCCACAAGAAAACACACACAGGAGAGAAACCTTACAATTGTGATGGTTGTGGTGCATTCTTTTACTAGAGCTGATAATTTAAAACTCTACAAGAGAACACACATAGAAAAGTGTGAGGTTTATTTATGGTGGTTACATCTGTTAGAATGTAACACCCACTTAAGAGGAATATTATCAGGGTAAGCCCAAAGGGGATGGGTTCCTACCCTCTATCAAGATCACCTTCTGGAAGCTAAATTTTATTGGCTCATGCCCCCACATGAAGATACTAAGGATGTGTTGTATCTACACGAATTAATGAAGAAAAAATATATAGATATAAGTTTAAGCTTCTTGGAAAGGTGTGGAGACCACGGACTGTTGCCACTATCCCAAAATTGGATGCCCTTTTCTATCACTAGGGAAAAGGTGCTAGTGTGCAGGTGTCCGCCCTCATACGGTCTAAATTAATATGGTCACATATGATTTATAATACACAAGTATGTGATAGACCAGACCAACAATATCATGACAAAACATTCACAGTATAAACAGGATATACAGTGTATCACATAATATTTGTGTTTACAAACAATATGTAAGAATCAATCAACAAATGGTCTGGTAACATAAAGTATAATAAATCAAAAAAATATGACAACAAAATATATTCTTCACATTGATTACATCTCTGGAGAAAACTGTCAGGTTCACATAGAATATCAGCTGAGGTAAATGCATAATTGTGGAAACACAAATAGTGAAATCATCCAACATACATTAAAGTATCATAATGTATAACAAAGTACTACCAAAAGTAATAAAAAGGATATTTTTATATCTGATGCAGTTGATATCTGCCGGTAGGTACTTCGGTGGGTTTAAGATTCACATGGATGCAGGTCTCTTCCGGGGAACCATGTTTCTCTCAAGGGGTCATCATCAAAGTGAGTGAGGAATGGTAAGGTCTTCAATTTGGATCTAACATCAGGAATTCTCACTGGGTTCATGGGTTACATGGGTGAGATCTTGGTAGGATGGGGGGTGGTGGATGATGCAAGGAAATGGGCTGTACTAATATTTGGGCTGGCAAAAGATGGACATGACATACAAGTTTACCGCCCTCAGCAACCAAGACAGCATCTTCACAACAGTAGTTAGTTAGTTAGTCGACAGATCATCCTCGTTGCACATCGGACCATTCAGTCCATAAGTGCTCGGATCCCCTCCTCAGCAAATCCCGCAGCGTGTAGCGGCTAACGACGCCAGTTCTGTGTTGGTTTATCAATCTTCTTTGGCTTCCTGCGTGGTGTTCTTGTTTGGCCACCCCTCTTTTAATTTGCTGCTCTCGCAGTCTGGCCATTGTTGTAGATTCACAGTAATCACTTGGTTCTTGCAAAAGTCTCACTTCTCGTAGAGCATTCAGAATGTCAGCCTGGTCCATGGCGCGTCCGCCCTCCACAGTAGCCTCACCTGCGAGCTTGTCAGCCCGCTCATTTCCTTGTACTCCCGCATGCCCTGGCACGAAGATGAAACTAATCTTTGCCAGCCGAGACCGCTTCAGAGGCATTCTCTTCGGATCGACCCCTCCTCTATCCTCTTGATCATGTTCATTGAGTCGCTAAGGAAACAAGCCCTAGTGAATGTCTGTGTCTCGAGCCATGTTATTGCTTTACTTACTGCCATGACTTCCATGGTCAGGCTACTTGTGGTTTCAGTGAAAGCACCAGAGTCCTCCTTCACAATTCTCCCTCCGGCCCGAGCTGTAAAGGCCCATGAGCTTCTCACATGTCGGATGACCGATCCATCTGTGTAGATGACCGCGTCACTGTCTAGCGAATTCTCGAAAATCAACGCTTGTACTTCAGCTTCAACAGCAGCCGGATTTTCTTGTCTGCATTTTCTATCTAGTTGGATGCAAACTGAAAAGGATGTGCAGAAGTCTGTTGGCACATGCACCCACTCCTCGCCAGGTTCTAAGTCCTCAAGTGAACACACCTGCTGAAGAATGTCTTCGGCTTGACCCATCCACGACCGTCCTCTTTTTAACCTGCTGCCCTTCACCTTCCTAATTTCACTATGCAGTGGATGCTGTGTGTTTGCGTTAATTCTGAGGTAGGCGCGTGCCCTGCAAACTTGTATTCTCTCTTCAATGGTTGGAAAATCAAGAAGGTAGCGCATCGCCCTTCATGCTGTATCTCTTGTACATCCAAGAATAGTGCGCATAGCTTCATTCTGTATCCTTTCCATCCTTTCTATCTGCTTATGGCTGACAGTCAGGATTGCCATTGCATACTCCAAAACAGACATGACCAGCCCCTCGTACAGAAGACATAGATGGCGCTGCTCACAGTTTGCTGCCGCCATCACCCGCATCGCTGCCAAACCCCGCTTGGCCTTTGTTATCACCTGGTCTATGTGCACATTATAAGCAAGGCTTCGATCAAACCGTATCCCTAGGTAATTCATTGCCTGCGTTCTTTCCACCGTCTCTGAACACAGCATTACAGTTGGTGTTGGATTGTTGACAATATGATTATTCAACGAGAACCAAGTCACTGTTGCCTTTGTTGGGTTGACCATTGCCCCAGCTTCATCACACCAAGTACTTATGCGATTGAGTTCGGTTTGTAGTTCCACAGCAACCTCCTCTCTATCCTTACCCTGACGATACACTAAAACATCATCGGCATATGACAATGTCCTGCCAGGTCCAGTGATCTGCTCACTGGTGATTCTCACTGTGTAGGCGTTGAACAGTACCGGAGATAATGGTGATCCCTGTGGTAGGCCAGGATATATTGTTGTTGGTTCCAAAGTCCAACTGCCACATCTAAAAACTACTTTCCGTTGGAAGAGGGCTGCAGCGATCCAACTAAGGAGGAATGGACTTACGTTTAGTTCAAGAAGCTGAAACATTAAAAAATCCAGTGGTACTCTGTTGTATGCGTCCTCAAGATCAATCGCTGCAGCAACGGTTTCAGTGCCTGAGTGGAAACCTTCATAGACATCATGGGCAAAGACTGCTGCATTGGTCCAGGTTTCTCTTTTTGGACGGTACCCACCCAGGGTAGGTGGGAAAGCACCTTGCCTCTCTAGTTGGCTTGATATTTTCCTGGCAATTACCTTCTCCAGCAGCTTGCCTATTGTATTCTGCATGGTTATAATTCGATATCCCTGAATTTTTTTGTGGTCTTTGTCAGGCTTCGGCAAGGGAATCAGATAGCTGTGTAATCATTCCTCCTTGATGCTAGCACTCCCTATACTGTTGTTGTACATGTCTGCTAGTTTCTCTAGCTCATTGTCGGTACACCTATTTATGTCGTCGTATCTTATGCCATCAGGACCTGGAGCACTGTTTTTTGATCGTCGAAGCACAGCCTTGATTTCTTTCACTGTCACTGTGTCTTCATCCGAAGTGTTCTGGGCCTTGCATCTGTCTGAGGTGACCTCCTTGGCCAGATTCCGGCCTCCCATGTCTGTCTGGTTGCTCTGCTCAAGGTAGCGTTCAAAGAGGGCTTTGCCCTTGTCCTCGTCAGTCCTCTGCCAGATGAGGTCAGCACCTTGGAAGTCAGAAATGCTCTTATTCTTGACTACACCACTCATGCTTTTATGTAGTCGCCAGAACAATTTCAGTGACTTGTCTGTGCTTACTCTTTGACACACCTCTGCCCATTTTTCGCTTTTAACCACCTTGACCAGTTTTTTGAAATAGCTTACTTTTGTGTGCATCTCTCTTTCTAAGTGCAAGCAGGGACTAGGATGACCAGCTCTGTTCTTCTTGGCATTTTGCCATCTCCTTACAGCACTACGTTTATCCACCCAAGCCTTCTCCACCTCGAAACTCCACCACGGTGGCTGCTCCCAGCTTTTTTCCTGCCCTGATACGTTCTGCGCTTGTCACGTCTTATTTTACTCACCACATCTTGCCCTGTACTGTCATACTGGAACGTCTTTACCTTTAGCTTGTGCTGCCTGGTTCTGCCTTTCTCCACCAAAATGCTGCAAGGGTGGTGGTCGCTGCCATGGTGTCCTAGGACACCCCATCTACACACTGTAGTGAGTGAAGGTGAAACTAGCGCCAGATCAATAGCACTGTCCTCATCGCCTGGACGGCTTGCTGTCCTGGTGACACAGCCACTGTTGATACAAACTAGGTCGATGGTTTCCAGTGCAGTCTCGAGCTCCTCCCCTTGTGTATTGGAGGAAGTGTTTCCCCATGATCTGCCTTTTGCGTTGAAGTCACCACATAAAATAACATTTCTCTCGTGGCCTAATATGCCACTTAAGCACTGCCACTTCTGGGCGTCCATGCTCGCATTGCGGGCATAAACATTAACCAACACGAATGGTATACTGGAATGAACTTTCAACGCCTGTATTTGTATATCGTCACTGTCCCAACTGGACATGTCTAGCTCTGACGCCACCATGCTGTCGCGAACGAGAATCGCCGTTCCCAGATGTCGTCTGTTGTAGAAACATTTGAAGCCGGCAATTCGGAGTAGCTGATCGCCCAGTCTCGTCTCCTGGAGTGCTACAATGTCGTTCCTGTAAACTAGGGTTTCTAAAATAGAGCCCCGTTGTTTTACACTGGCACCCAGTTAAGAGCCCCATCTGATGGTCCAAACAAAATACAACTTCATAAGCATTTGCCTACAATTTACATATCAGTAAATCATAAAATATGTCAAGACACAATAAAGAAAAAAAAAAGAATAAGAGAGGGAAGCATGTGTCTCCTCAATAGTGAGAGCTCCCTCTTATCTGTATAGATGGCATTCAATCCATCATATCATGCTGTATGGTCCTGATGGGATCAGCTATTGGTGCAACCAGGACAATGAAATAAAATAGTTACACTTTAAGACCAGGGTGTCTGATTGTGATCAGGTTCTCTAGTTATATTAAATTAAGTTGATTCAAAGTCATCCAGGATGTACCAAACATGGTTGTACATAAGTTAGGTTGTGGTAGAGGCATGATGGGATTAAGGTAAAGGTATATTGTGATGAAAGTGGGTGGAACTAGATGCCTACTATGGTAGATGCATGGGAAAGGTACATGTAGTGACACTTCCTAGTAAGCCAGAGATAGGTTGAGACTGTTGCTTGATAAGACAGGGTGTGTTGAGATGGATGTAAGTTGAGTTAATGGTCAACCTTATAAAATCATCATCATCACTGTCATCATCAGGTGTCTGTAAATAAGCTCATACTATTTTCTCTGGGTTCAGCTTAGATCTCCAATGCCTATCACCATCATCATCATCCTCAAGTGTTGAGAGTTAATTGTCCACCATATAATCTCATCAACATCATCATCATCATCATGTATTGATATAACTGCCTTTATACGCGTTATGTATTTAGCATACGCACCGGTTTAAACAAAACAAGTATGGTCATTCCCCGCGGTCTCTTCTAAACAAAGGCTGGGGGCGACATTGTTAAACCATCCAAGAGTGTGTGCAATGTCCGGCTAACATCTGGGTATATGGTGCAACTCTTATTAATGAGCATTTATTCTCAGAACAAAACATGACAATTTCACAAAACATATTCAGGGGGGAAAATGTGAATAAAAGAATAAGAAGATATATACATCCCTACAGGTGTGAGTCAGTGTCAATGGTTTTAAAGAGATCTACATCTACATCTTGATCTACATTTACTCTGTGAAAGCATCAATGTTCAGCAAGTACATTTGAAAAGCACATTATTCATATATTGAGAAAATGTAAATATACATAGATTGTAACATAATATAATGGAATATTCTTCATTGGCATATTGTCACAAAATATACAGAAATCTTCTTTTATTCGCATATGTAACCGACTATAAAGAGATATAGTGATATACTTTAGTAGCACGTGTTAACAAAATAGAGATATTCTTTGGCCAGCACATGGCAACAGAATGAAAATACTCTTTAGCCGCCTGTGTAAAAGAATGTAAAGAATGTAAAGAAATCTCCTTTAGCCGCCTCTCGTAACTATGTACGAAAGTATTCTTTAATAGTAGATTGCAACAGAATGTAAGGAAATATTCTTTAATAGTCAATGACAATAGAGTGTCTAGCTGAAGTTTCTACTAATAAGTGCAGTAAACAGAACATGGCACTTGTTTTCAATCTCACAGGAACACAAAGTTAGACTATGATCATTTGTAAACATTTTAAACAGTACATCAACATTATAATAAAGATAACCATTGTATTACCTTACTTCAAGAATCAATTGGTCACACAATGAAGCTTTGCCTGTCTGAGGACCCAGAACACCTGCTTGGCTTCAACACAACATGTGAACTAACAATCTTAAAGTGAGAGCCATCATTTCCTGTTCCCCTCCATACAGATGTCTTTCAACACATCTTTCTCATATCTCTGTCTCTCACACTATCTTTGTTATCTATCTCCCTCCTCTTTCTTTTCAACCTGCTTCACATATATCAGGTTTTCCTGCACTTTATGTGCATACCATTTCCTTGTTTATTTGTTAATTCATCAGGCCAGTAAGTCGGAAGCCTGGTGTTTGAATTGCCTAATCATGCCTAGAGGGCTTCCGCTCGCTGTTTCCGGCTGTAGGCCACCGCCTGCATAATGTTTATTATGTCTGTATCGGCTGCTAGGCGATGTGGGTGTATGGAAGTGCCGTTTTGGTCAGAACTATGAAGTCGAAGTCTGTGAGTTGGCTGAGAATATCTCACAAAGAGAAACCTTAAAATGTGATGATTGTGGTGCATCTTTAACTACAGCTGGCAATCTGAAGCTCCACTGAAGAATAAACCTTACATGTGATGAGTGTGATGCATCATTTACTCATACTGTCAGGCAAAAGCACTACACAAGAATGCACACATGAGAGATACTTTACAACTGTGATTATTGTGATGCATCCTTTTTTCCAAGCTCACTATATGAAGTGTCAAAAGAGGGCATACACTTTAGAGAAACCTTACAAGTGTGATGGTCATAGTGCATCTTTTACTCAACCAGGCAGTGTCAAGAAACACTTGAAAACACATATATGAGGGAAACCTTACAAATGTGATGATTGTGGTATGTCAATCTCTCGGGTTGAATGTCTGATGTGTAGCAAGTATGATTGTTGTGCATCTCTTACATAAGTTCTTTTGTGAAATACCACAAGAGAACATTTACTCGAGTGAAGTCTTATAAATGTGATGCCTGTGGTGTGTTCTCTTATCTGTGTTCATGCTGGCCCATTGATGTACCATGTGAGAACACAGACAGGAGGATAGCTTATAAGTGTGTGATGATTGTGGTTCATCTTGTACTCAAGCTGGCCTTGTCCTGAATCACTTGTTGAAACCTTAGTGCAACAAGAGGCCACATACTGGAAACATTTACAAAAGTGGTGAATGTATTGCATATTTTACTATGCTGGTGGTTTGATGCAGCACATGAGATACACATATAAGAGAAAACTTAACAATGTGGTTATTGTGATGCATCTTTTACTCATGATCAGGGGTGGCAGGAGTTTCCATGGTGAAGTGGTCAAGCCGTCTGACTCTGGCTCTGAAGGTTGTGGGTTTGATTCTGGGTCACGTACCTTCAGATCACGAGTGAATTTTTTCGGAGACGCCTGGGGGTCGACGCTGGAGCAATGGAGTTTGTGCTTTGTGTGACACTTTTCACGCTGCGGAAAGAGACTGGGCCATGAGGGATAAAAACCTGGTGCAATGAAGTTGACCCTCTCGACTTTTAAGCGACTTCTTTTTTTACTCATGATCACAATCTGAAGCTTCAGAAGAGAATATATACAGACAAGAAGTCTTACAAATATGAAACTGTAGTTTATCTCATCTTCTTGTGCCCTCAGCTGGGGGATATTAGGGATCCCCGGATGAGAGGGCCTGGCCGTCACTCACTCTCTGATGCATGGAGGTAGTGTGCTAAGCCGGCAGCACATGAAGCTTACCTCGTGAGCAATACTTAAGATGGCAAAGCTGTCCAGTCATGCGAAGTGGTTACGATGAAAGTCTGTATCAACACTCATAGAGTGATCGTAGTCAAAGGTGGAAAAACATCTCAAGAACATCTCAAAAACATGAAATAGAAAGCTTGGCTATCGAACCCATGACATGGAAGACCGGAGCAAAAGCTTAATGAGTGGATGTTGTCTGCAGACTGTCTGTCCCTGGTTTGTGTGGGAAGTGACCAGTGGCAAAATGAAATGCCCAATACATGGAAGTGAGAAATTGAAGCAGCCATGAGCAAGATGTGGTGATTCCTTGGGTGAGCCCAGTCTCAGAGCATTATGTAACGGCTCTGCGATTATGGAAGCCTCTTTGGATAGCGGGGAATGCCCATGGACTGCCCCTGCCTTCCCTTGAGGGTTGACCGTGATGTCTTTGACCGTTCTTCCTTGACCAGCTGAGATCTGAGCGACACCACAAAAAATGTCTCTTGAATCCTAGGACAGTTAACCTGATCAAAAATGCCCGCCGAAGTCGGATGTGCATGCCTAGGGGTGGCAAATTAAAACTGACATAATGCAAATACGTCCGAGTGAAATGTCTTATGTGCCCGGAACTCTGACTATCTTGTTTTCCAAATGTCCTTGTGACCGGAACAGCTCTGACTAGCTAGTTTTCCAAATGTCGGTTGTGCCCGTAACAGCTCTGACAGTATGTCTTCTGGGCACAACGAACAACACATGTCGGAATCAAAAGCTTGCTGAGAGCATACTGTCTGCAGACCGGCCTGGTTTGTGCGGGGAGCGGCTCGTAGTGAACGAAATGCCCAATATATTGAAGTGAGGAATTAAAGTAGCCATGAGCAAGATGTGGCGATTCCCCTGTGAGCCCAGCACCAGAGCACTATGTGCTGGTTCTGCAACTATGGAAGCCTCCCTTGGGTGGCAGATAATGCCCATGGACTGTCCCTGCCTTCCATTGAGGGCTGCTCATGAAGTATTTGACCATTCTAACTTGACCAGTTGAGATGTGGACAGCACCACAAAAGTGAGAGTCTCCCACGAATGCTAACCTGGTCAAAAACGTACGCAAAAGTCGGATGTGATGGCCTAAGGGTTTCAGCTCAAGGGTACATACAAATACACCGCAATTACATCTGAAATGAACGCATCACTCTGGATGAACGCAGAAGAGGAAGAAGAAGAAGAAGAGTGCAAACCTGTAACCAATTTGTATCAAGCCATCCTAACCTATGCTATCATTTTCAGCTCCCTCCATGTCCTCCCCATATTATTCTCTTCTGCTTGTGTTTTAGGCATCCTTCTATTTCATTGGTCCTGTTGGTTATAGACAAGGGACTTGTATTATTCCATTATCAGATGTTATTAATGTGTCCAACCCAGTGTCAGTATCTCACCTGTTGATTGACTAGAATGTGGTTAGTTCTCTCCATGAGCTCCACATTGGTGATTCTGTCATGCCACTTTATTCCTATTCTGCACAGGCACCAGTTAATACATGTTTGTTGTTTATCAGTAATGTTGTTAGTTATTCTCCATGTGTTTGATCCATAAAGTTAGTTGCATGTCCTTTACAGCACAACCCAGTCAACCCCAACATTTATTGGCTGTTTGTGATTGTCTAGGCAATTTTATGTTCAGCAGTTTGCCATTGTTTTCTGATTGGCTGAGACTCGTACCATTGTGAACATGAATGCCAAGTGATCTGCCATGACTTTGAAGCTGGTATGTCAGGACTGTGAGACTATCAACTACCCCTAAACCCTGACTTTGAAGCTGGTATGTCAGGACTTGTGAGACTATCAACTACCCCTAAGCCCTGACTTTGAAGATGGTATGTCAGGATTGTGAGACTATCAACTACCCCTAAACCCTGACTTTGAAGCTGGTATGTCAGGATTGTGAGACTATCAACTACCCCTAAACCCTGAGTTTGAAGCTGGTATGTCAGGATTGTGAGACTATCAACTACCCCTAAACCCTGACTTTGAAGCTGGTATGTCAGGATTGTGAGACTATCAACTACCCCTAAACCTGAGTTTGAAGCTGGTATGTCAGGATTGTGAGACTATCAACTACCCCTAAACCCTGACTTTGAAGCTGGTATGTCAGGATTGTGAGACTATCAACTACCCCTAAACCCTGAGTTTGAAGCTGGTATGTCAGGATTGTGAGACTATCAACTACCCCTAAACCCTGAGTTTGAAGCTGGTATGTCAGGATTGTGAGACTATCAACTACCCCTAAACCCTGACTTTGAAGCTGGTATGTCAGGATTGTGAGACTATCAACTACCCCTAAACCCTGACTTTGAAGCTGGTATGTCAGGATTGTGAGACTATCAACTACCCCTA
Organism: Cepaea nemoralis; assembly: GCA_014155875.1. Lineage (NCBI taxonomy): Eukaryota > Metazoa > Mollusca > Gastropoda > Stylommatophora > Helicidae > Cepaea > Cepaea nemoralis. The sequence continues at coordinate 257,153 of JACEFZ010023859.1, forward strand.
AACCCTGACTTTGAAGCTGGTATGTCAGGATTGTGAGACTATCAACTACCCCTAAACCCTGAGTTTGAAGCTGGTATGTCAGGATTGTGAGACTATCAACTACCCCTAAACCCTGAGTTTGAAGATGGTATGTCAGGATTGTGAGACTATCAACTACCCCTAAACCCTGACTTTGAAGCTGGTATGTCAGGACTGTGAGACTATCAACTACCCCTAAACCCTGAGTTTGAAGCTGGTATGTCAGGATTGTGAGACTATCAACTACCCCTAAACCCTGAGTTTGAAGATGGTATGTCAGGATTGTGAGACTATCAACTACCCCTAAACCCTGACTTTGAAGCAGCTGGTATGTCAGGATTGTGAGACTATCAACTACCCCTAAACCCTGAGTTTGAAGCTGGTATGTCAGGATTGTGAGACTATCAACTACCCCTAAACCCTGAGTTTGAAGATGGTATGTCAGGATTGTGAGACTATCAACTACCCCTAAACCCTGAGTTTGAAGATGGTATGTCAGGATTGTGAGACTATCAACTACCCCTAAACCCTGAGTTTGAAGATGGTATGTCAGGATTGTGAGACTATCAACTACCCCTAAACCCTGAGTTTGAAGATGGTATGTCAGGATTGTGAGACTATCAACTACCCCTACGCCCTGACTTTGAAGCTGGTATGTCAGGATTGTGAGACTATCAACTACCCCTACGCCCTGACTTTGAAGCTGGTATGTCAGGATTGTGAGACTATCAACTACCCCTAAACCCTGACTTTGAAGATGGTATGTCAGGATTGTGAGACTATCAACTACCCCTAAACCCTGACTTTGAAGATGGTATGTCAGGATTGTGAGACTATCAACTACCCCTAAACCCTGACTTTGAAGATGGTATGTCAGGATTGTGAGACTATCAACTACCCCTAAACCCTGACTTTGAAGATGGTATGTCAGGATTGTGAGACTATCAACTACCCCTAAGCCCTGACTTTGAAGCTGGTATGTCAGGATTGTGAGACTATCAACTACCCCTAAACCCTGACTTTGAAGCTGGTATGTCAGGATTGTGAGACTATCAACTACCCCTAAACCCTGAGTTTGAAGATGGTATGTCAGGATTGTGAGACTATCAACTACCCCTAAACCCTGACTTTGAAGATGGTATGTCAGGATTGTGAGACTATCAACTACCCCTAAACCCTGACTTTGAAGCTGGTATGTCAGGATTGTGAGACTATCAACTACCCCTAAACCCTGACTTGAAGCTGGTATTGTCAGGATTGTGAGACTATCAACTACCCCTAAACCTGACTTTGAAGCTGGTATGTCAGGATTGTGAGACTATCAACTACCCCTAAACCCTGACGTTTGAAGCTGGTATGTTCAGGATCTGTGAGACTATCAACTACCCCTAAACCCTGAGCTTTGAAGACTGGTTTATGTCAGGATTGTGAGACTATCATACGTACCCTACGCCTGACTTTGAGAGGTATGGTCCGGATTGAGACTATCCAAATACCCCTAAAACCTGACTTTGAAGCTTGGTATGTCAGGACTTGTGAGACTATCAACTACCCCTTAACCTGACTTTGAAGCTGGTTAATGTCAGGATTGTGAGACTACCCTTCAACTACCCCTAACCCCTGGACTCTTGAAGCTGGTATGTCAGGATTGTGAGACTATCAAACTACCCCTTAACCCTGAGTTTGAAGATGGTATGTCAGGACTTGTGAGATCTATCAACTACCCACCTAAACCCTGACTCTTGAAGCTGGTTATGTTCAGGATTGTGAGACTATCAAACTACCCCTAACGCCCTGAGCTTTGAAGAATGGTATGTCAGGATTGTGAGACTATCAACTACCCCTAACCCTGACTTTGAAGCTGGACATGTCAGGATTGTGAGACTATCAACTACCCCTAAGCCCTGACTTTGAAGCTGGTATGTCAGGATTGTGAGACTATCAACTACCCCTAAGCCATGACTTTGAAGCTGGTATGTCAGGATTGTGAGACTATCAACTACCCCTAAGCCCTGACTTTGAAGCTGGTATGTCAGGATTGTGAGACTATCAATCTATCCCTAAGCCCTGACTTTGAAGCTGGAATGTCAGGATTGTGAGACTATCAACTACTCCCTAACCCTGACTTTGAAGCTGGTATGTCAGGATTGTGAGACTATCAACTACCCCTAAACCCTGACTTTGAAGCTGGTATGTCAGGATTGTGAGACTATCAACTACCCCTAAAGCCCTGACGTTTGAAGCTGGTATGTCAGGATTGTGAGACTATCAACTACCCCTAAACCCTGACTTTGAAGATGGTATGTCAGGATTGTGAGACTATCAACTACCCCTAACCCTGACTTTGAAGCTGGTATGTCAGGATTGTGAGACTATCAACTACCCCTAAACCCTGACTTTGAAGCTGGTATGTCAGGATTGTGAGACTATCAACTACCCCTAAACCCTGAGTTTGAAGCTGGTATGTCAGGATTGTGAGACTATCAACTACCCCTAAACCCTGAGCTTTGAGATGGTATGTCAGGATTGTGAGACTATCAACTACCCCTAAACCCTGAGTTTGAAGATGGTATGTCAGGATTGTGAGACTATCAACTACCCCTAAACCCTGAGTTGAAGATGGTATGCTCAGGACTGTGAGACTATCAACTACCCCTAAACCCTGACTTTGAAGCTGGTATGTCAGGATTGTGAGACTATCAACTACCCCTAAGCCTGACTTTGAAGATGGTATGTCAGGATTGTGAGACTATCAACTACCCCTAAACCTGACTTGAAGATGGTATGTCAGGACTTGTGAGACTATCAACTACCCCTAAACCCTGACTTTGAAGATGGTATGTCAGGATTGTGAGACTATCAACTACCCCTAAACCCTGAGTTTGAAGATGGTATGTCAGGATTGTGAGACTATCAACTACCCCTAACCCTGACTTTGAAGCTGGTATGTCAGGATTGTGAGACTATCAACTACCCTAAACCCTGACTTTGAAGCTGGTATGTCAGGATTGTGAGACTATCAACTACCCCTAAACCCTGACTTTGAAGCTGGTATGTCAGGATTGTGAGACTATCAACTACCCCTAAACCCTGACTTTGAAGCTGGTATGTCAGGATTGTGAGACTATCAACTACCCCTAAACCCTGACTTTGAAGCTGGTATGTCAGAGATTGTGAGACTATCAACTACCCCTAAACCCTGACTTTGAAGCTGGTATGTCAGGATTGTGAGACTATCAACTACCCCTAAACCCTGAGTTTGAAGATGGTATGTCAGGATTGTGAGACTATCAACTACCCCTAAACCCTGAGTTTGAAGATGGTATGTCAGGATTGTGAGACTATCAACTACCCCTAAACCCTGAGTTTGAAGCTGGTATGTCAGGATTGTGAGACTATCAACTACCCCTAAACCCTGACTTTGAAGCTGGTATGTCAGGATTGTGAGACTATCAACTACCCCTAAACCCTGACTTTGAAGATGGTATGTCAGGATTGTGAGACTATCAACTACCCCTAAACCCTGACTTTGAAGATGGTATGTCAGGATTGTGAGACTATCAACTACCCCTAAACCCTGAGTTTGAAGATGGTATGTCAGGATTGTGAGACTATCAACTACCCCTAAACCTGACTTTGAAGCTGGTATGTCAGGATTGTGAGACTATCAACTACCCCTAATCCTGACTTTGAAGCTGGTATGTCAGGATTGTGAGACTATCAACTACCCCTAAGCCCTGACTTTGAAGCTGGTATGTCAGGATTGTGAGACTATCAACTACCCCTAATCCCTGACTTTGAAGCTGGTATGTCAGGATTGTGAGACTATCAACTACCCCTAACCCTGACTTTGAAGCTGGTATGTCAGGATTGTGAGACTATCAACTACCCCTAACCTGACTTTGAAGCTGTAGTCGGATGTGAGACTATACTACCCCTACCTGACTTTGAAGCTGGTATGTCAGGATTGTGAGACTATCAACTACCCCTAAACCCTGACTTTGAAGCTGGTATGTCAGGATTGTGAGACTATCAACTACCCCTAACCCTGACTTTGAAGCTGGTATGTCAGGATTGTGAGACTATCAACTACCCCTAATCCTGACTTTGAAGCTGGTATGTCAGGATTGTGAGACTATCAACTACCCCTAATCCTGACTTTGAAGCTGGTATGTCAGGATTGTGAGACTATCAACTACCCCTAACCCTGACTTTGAAGCTGGTATGTCAGGATTGTGAGACTATCAACTACCCCTAAACCCTGACTTTGAAGCTGGTATGTCAGGATTGTGAGACTATCAACTACCCCTAACCCTGACTTTGAAGCTGGTATGTCAGGATTGTGAGACTATCAACTACCCCTAAGCCTGACTTTGAAGCTGGTATGTCAGGATTGTGAGACTATCAACTACCCCTAATCCCTGACTTTGAAGCTGGTATGTCAGGATTGTGAGACTATCAACTACCCCTAACCCTGACTTTGAAGCTGGTATGTCAGGATTGTGAGACTATCAACTACCCCTAACCTGACTTTGAAGCTGGTATGTCAGGATTGTGAGACTATCAACTACCCCTAAACCCTGACTTTGAAGCTGGTATGTCAGGATTGTGAGACTATCAACTACCCCTAACCCTGACTTTGAAGCTGGTATGTCAGGATTGTGAGACTATCAACTACCCCTAATCCTGACTTTGAAGCTGGTATGTCAGGATTGTGAGACTATCAACTACCCCTAATCCTGACTTTGAAGCTGGTATGTCAGGATTGTGAGACTATCAACTACCCCTAAACCCTGACTTTGAAGCTGGTATGTCAGGATTGTGAGACTATCAACTACCCCTAAATCCTGACTTTGAAGCTGGTATGTCAGGATTGTGAGACTATCAACTACCCCTAACCCTGACTTTGAAGCTGGTATGTCAGGATTGTGAGACTATCAACTACCCCTAAGCCCTGACTTTGAAGCTGGTATGTCAGGATTGTGAGACTATCAACTACCCCTAATCCCTGACTTTGAAGCTGGTATGTCAGGATTGTGAGACTATCAACTACGCCTAATCCTGACTTTGAAGCTGGTATGTCAGGATTGTGAGACTATCAACTACCCCTAACCCTGACTTTGAAGCTGGTATGTCAGGATTGTGAGACTATCAACTACCCCTAACCCTGACTTTGAAGCTGGTATGTCAGGATTGTGAGACTATCAACTACCCCTAATCCTGACTTTGAAGCTGGTATGTCAGGATTGTGAGACTATCAACTACCCCTAACCCTGACTTTGAAGCTGGTATGTCAGGATTGTGAGACTATCAACTACCCCTAATCCTGACTTTGAAGCTGGTATGTCAGGATTGTGAGACTATCAACTACCCCTAAACCCTGACTTTGAAGCTGGTATGTCAGGATTGTGAGACTATCAACTACCCCTAATCCTGACTTTGAAGCTGGTATGTCAGGATTGTGAGACTATCAACTACCCCTAAGCCCTGACTTTGAAGCTGGTATGTCAGGATTGTGAGACTATCAACTACCCCTAATCCTGACTTTGAAGCTGGTATGTCAGGATTGTGAGACTATCAACTACCCCTAAGCCCTGACTTTGAAGCTGGTATGTCAGGATTGTGAGACTATCAACTACCCCTAAACCCTGACTTTGAAGCTGGTATGTCAGGATTGTGAGACTATCAACTACCCCTAACCCTGACTTTGAAGCTGGTATGTCAGGATTGTGAGACTATCAACTACCCCTAAACCCTGACTTTGAAGCTGGTATGTCAGGATTGTGAGACTATCAACTACCCTAACCTGACTTTGACTGTATTCTGAGACTATCACTACCCCTAACCCTGACTTTGAAGCTGGTATGTCAGGATTGTGAGACTATCAACTACCCTAATCCTGACTTTGAAGCTGGTATGTCCGGATTGTGAGACTATCAACTACCCCTAATCCTGACTTTGAAGCTGGTATGTCAGGATTGTGAGACTATCAACTACCCCTAATCCTGACTTTGAAGCTGGTATGTCAGGATTGTGAGACTATCAACTACCCCTAATCACTGACTTTGAAGCTGGTATGTCAGGATTGTGAGACTATCAACTACCCCTAATCCTGACTTTGAAGCTGGTATGTCAGGATTGTGAGACTATCAACTACCCCTAATCCTGACTTTGAAGCTGGTATGTCAGGATTGTGAGACTATCAACTACCCCTAATCCCTGACTTTGAAGCTGGTATGTCAGGATTGTGAGACTATCACTACCCCTAATCACTGACTTTGAAGCTGGTATGTCAGGATTGTGAGACTATCAACTACCCCTAATCACTGACTTTGAAGCTGGTATGTCAGGATTGTGAGACTATCAACTACCCCTAATCACTGACTTTGAAGCTGGTATGTCAGGATTGTGAGACTATCAACTACCCCTAATCACTGACTTTGAAGCTGGTATGTCAGGATTGTGAGACTATCAACTACCCCTAATCACTGACTTTGAAGCTGGTATGTCAGGATTGTGAGACTATCAACTACCCCTAATCACTGACTTTGAAGCTGGTATGTCAGGATTGTGAGACTATCAACTACCCCTAATCCTGACTTTGAAGCTGGTATGTCAGGATTGTGAGACTATCAACTACCCCTAATCACTGACTTTGAAGCTGGTATGTCAGGATTGTGAGACTATCAACTACCCCTAAGCCTGACTTTGAAGCTGGTATGTCAGGATTGTGAGACTATCAACTACCCCTAATCCTGACTTTGAAGCTGGTATGTCAGGATGTGGACTATCAACTACCCTAATCCCTGACTTTGAAGCTGGTATGTCAGGATTGTGAGACTATCAACTACCCCTAATCACTGACTTTGAAGCTGGTATGTCAGGATTGTGAGACTATCAACTACCCCTAATCCTGACTTGAAGCTGGATGTCAGATGTGAGACTATCAACTACCCCTAATCCTGACTTTGAAGCTGGTATGTCAGGATTGTGAGACTATCAACTACCCCTAATCACTGACTTTGAAGCTGGTATGTCAGGATTGTGAGACTATCAACTACCCCTAATCACTGACTTTGAAGCTGGTATGTCAGGATTGTGAGACTATCAACTACCCCTAATCACTGACTTTGAAGCTGGTATGTCAGGATTGTGAGACTATCAACTACCCCTAATCACTGACTTTGAAGCTGGTATGTCAGGATTGTGAGACTATCAACTACCCCTAATCACTGACTTTGAAGCTGGTATGTCAGGATTGTGAGACTATCAACTACCCCTAATCACTGACTTTGAAGCTGGTATGTCAGGATTGTGAGACTATCAACTACCCCTAATCACTGACTTTGAAGCTGGTATGTCAGGATTGTGAGACTATCAACTACCCCTAATCCCTGACTTTGAAGCTGGTATGTCAGGATTGTGAGACTATCAACTACCCCTAAGACCTGACTTTGAAGCTGGTATGTCAGGATTGTGAGACTATCAACTACCCCTAATCACTGACTTTGAAGCTGGTATGTCAGGATTGTGAGACTATCAACTACCCTAATCCTGCTTTGAACGATGTCGATTGTGAGACTATCACTACCCCTACCTGACTTTGAAGCTGGTATGTCAGGATTGTGAGACTATCAACTACCCCTAAGCTCTGACTTTGAAGCTGGTATGTCAGGATTGTGAGACTATCAACTACCCCTAAGCTCTGACTTTGAAGCTGGTATGTCAGGATTGTGAGACTATCAACTACCCCTAAGTCCTGACTTTGAAGCTGGTATGTCAGGATTGTGAGACTATCAACTACCCCTAAGCTCTGACTTTGAAGCTGGTATGTCAGGATTGTGAGACTATCAACTACCCCTAATCCCTGACTTTGAAGCTGGTATGTCAGGATTGTGAGACTATCAACTACCCCTAAGCTCTGACTTTGAAGCTGGTATGTCAGGATTGTGAGACTATCAACTACCCCTAATCACTGACTTTGAAGCTGGTATGTCAGGATTGTGAGACTATCAACTACCCCTAATCACTGACTTTGAAGCTGGATGTCAGGATTGTGAGACTATCAACTACCCCTAATCACTGACTTTGAAGCTGGTATGTCAGGATTGTGAGACTATCAACTACCCCTAATCACTGACTTTGAAGCTGGTATGTCAGGATTGTGAGACTATCAACTACCCCTAATCACTGACTTTGAAGCTGGTATGTCAGGATTGTGAGACTATCAACTACCCCTAAGACCTGACTTTGAAGCTGGTATGTCAGGATTGTGAGACTATCAACTACCCCTAATCACTGACTTTGAAGCTGGATTGTGAGACTATCACTACCCTAATCCTGACTTTGAGCTGGTATGTCTGGATTGTGAGACTATCAACTACCCCTAACCTGACTTTGAAGCTGGTATGTCAGGATTGTGAGACTATCAACTACCCCTAAGACCTGACTTTGAAGCTGGTATGTCAGGATTGTGAGACTATCAACTACCCCTAAGACCTGACTTTGAAGCTGGTATGTCAGGATTGTGAGACTATCAACTACCCCTAAGACCTGACTTTGAAGCTGGTATGTCTGGATTGTGAGACTATCAACTACCCCTAATCACTGACTTTGAAGCTGGTATGTCAGGATTGTGAGACTATCAACTACCCCTAAGTCCTGACTTTGAAGCTGGTATGTCAGGATTGTGAGACTATCAACTACCCCTAATCCTGACTTTGAAGCTGGTATGTCAGGATTGTGAGACTATCAACTACCCCTAATCACTGACTTTGAAGCTGGTATGTCAGGATTGTGAGACTATCAACTACCCCTAATCCCTGACTTTGAAGCTGGTATGTCAGGATTGTGAGACTATCAACTACCCCTAATCACTGACTTTGAAGCTGGTATGTCAGGATTGTGAGACTATCAACTACCCCTAATCCTGACTTTGAAGCTGGTATGTCAGGATTGTGAGACTATCAACTACCCCTAATCACTGACTTTGAAGCTGGTATGTCAGGATTGTGAGACTATCAACTACCCCTAATCACTGACTTTGAAGCTGGTATGTCAGGATTGTGAGACTATCAACTACCCCTAAGCACTGACTTTGAAGCTGGTATGTCAGGATTGTGAGACTATCAACTACCCCTAATCACTGACTTTGAAGCTGGTATGTCAGGATTGTGAGACTATCAACTACCCCTAATCACTGACTTTGAAGCTGGTATGTCAGGATTGTGAGACTATCAACTACCCCTAATCACTGACTTTGAAGCTGGTATGTCAGGATTGTGAGACTATCAACTACCCCTAATCACTGACTTTGAAGCTGGTATGTCAGGATTGTGAGACTATCAACTACCCCTAAGCCTGACTTTGAAGCTGGTATGTCAGGATTGTGAGACTATCAACTACCCCTAATCCTGACTTTGAAGCTGGTATGTCAGGATTGTGAGACTATCAACTACCCCTAAGTCCTGACTTTGAAGCTGGTATGTCAGGATTGTGAGACTATCAACTACCCCTAAGACCTGACTTTGAAGCTGGTATGTCAGGATTGTGAGACTATCAACTACCCCTAATCACTGACTTTGAAGCTGGTATGTCAGGATTGTGAGACTATCAACTACCCCTAATCCTGACTTTGAAGCTGGTATGTCAGGATTGTGAGACTATCAACTACCCCTAATCCTGACTTTGAAGCTGGTATGTCAGGATTGTGAGACTATCAACTACCCCTAATCACTGACTTTGAAGCTGGTATGTCAGGATTGTGAGACTATCAACTACCCCTAATCACTGACTTTGAAGCTGGTATGTCAGGATTGTGAGACTATCAACTACCCCTAATCACTGACTTTGAAGCTGGTATGTCAGGATTGTGAGACTATCAACTACCCCTAATCACTGACTTTGAAGCTGGTATGTCAGGATTGTGAGACTATCAACTACCCCTAATCACTGACTTTGAAGCTGGTATGTCAGGATTGTGAGACTATCAACTACCCCTAAGCTCTGACTTTGAAGCTGGTATGTCAGGATTGTGAGACTATCAACTACCCCTAATCACTGACTTTGAAGCTGGTATGTCAGGATTGTGAGACTATCAACTACCCCTAATCACTGACTTTGAAGCTGGTATGTCAGGATTGTGAGACTATCAACTACCCCTAAGACCTGACTTTGAAGCTGGTATGTCAGGATTGTGAGACTATCAACTACCCCTAATCACTGACTTTGAAGCTGGATTGTGAGACTATCAACTACCCCTAATCCCTGACTTTGAAGCTGGTATGTCTGGATTGTGAGACTATCAACTACCCCTAAGACCTGACTTTGAAGCTGGTATGTCAGGATTGTGAGACTATCAACTACCCCTAATCCTGACTTTGAAGCTGGTATGTCAGGATTGTGAGACTATCAACTACCCCTAAGACCTGACTTTGAAGCTGGTATGTCTGGATTGTGAGACTATCAACTACCCCTAATCACTGACTTTGAAGCTGGTATGTCAGGATTGTGAGACTATCAACTACCCCTAAGACCTGACTTTGAAGCTGGTATGTCAGGATTGTGAGACTATCAACTACCCCTAAGTCCTGACTTTGAAGCTGGTATGTCAGGATTGTGAGACTATCAACTACCCTAAGCACTGACTTTGAAGCTGGTATGTCAGGATTGTGAGACTATCAACTACCCCTAATCACTGACTTTGAAGCTGGTATGTCAGGATTGTGAGACTATCAACTACCCTAATCACTGACTTTGAAGCTGGTATGTCAGGATTGTGAGACTATCAACTACCCCTAATCACTGACTTTGAAGCTGGTATGTCAGGATTGTGAGACTATCAACTACCCCTAATCACTGACGTTAAGCTGACATGTCAGGATTGTGAGACTATCAACTACCCCTAAGCTCTGACTTTGATAGCTGGTAGTTCAGGATTGTGAGACTATCAACTACCCTAATCACTGACTTTGAAGCTGGTATGTCAGGATTGTGAGACTATCAACTACCCCTAATCACTGACTTGTGAAGCTGGATGTCAGGATTGTGAGACTATCAACTACCCCTAAGCCTGACTTTGAAGCTGGTATGTCAGATTGTGAGACTATCAACTACCCCTAATCACTGACTTTGAAGCTGTATGTCAGGATTGTGAGACTATCAACTACCCCTAATCACTGACTTTGAAGCTGGTATGTCAGGATTGTGAGACTATCAACTACCCCTAAGACCTGACTTTGAAGCTGGTATGTCAGGATTGTGAGACTATCAACTACCCCTAACACTGACTTTGAAGCTGGTATGTCAGGATTGTGAGACTATCAACTACCCCTAATCCCTGACTTTGAAGCTGGTATGTCAGGATTGTGAGACTATCAACTACCCCTAATCACTGACTTTGAAGCTGGTATGTCAGGATTGTGAGACTATCAACTACCCCTAAGACCTGACTTTGAAGCTGGTATGTCAGGATTGTGAGACTATCAACTACCCCTAAGTCCTGACTTTGAAGCTGGTATGTCAGGATTGTGAGACTATCAACTACCCCTAAGCACTGACTTTGAAGCTGGTATGTCAGGATTGTGAGACTATCAACTACCCCTAATCCTGACTTTGAAGCTGGTATGTCAGGATTGTGAGACTATCAACTACCCCTAAGTCCTGACTTTGAAGCTGGTATGTCAGGATTGTGAGACTATCAACTACCCCTAATCACTGACTTTGAAGCTGGTATGTCAGGATTGTGAGACTATCAACTACCCCTAATCACTGACTTTGAAGCTGGTATGTCAGGATTGTGAGACTATCAACTACCCCTAATCACTGACTTTGAAGCTGGTATGTCAGGATTGTGAGACTATCAACTACCCCTAAGTCCTGACTTTGAAGCTGGTATGTCAGGATTGTGAGACTATCAACTACCCCTAATCACTGACTTTGAAGCTGGTATGTCAGGATTGTGAGACTATCAACTACCCCTAAGTCCTGACTTTGAAGCTGGTATGTCAGGATTGTGAGACTATCAACTACCCCTAAGACCTGACTTTGAAGCTGGTATGTCAGGATTGTGAGACTATCAACTACCCCTAACAGCCCTGACTTTGAAGCTGGTATGTCAGGATTGTGAGACTATCAACTACCCCTAATCACTGACTTTGAAGCTGGTATGTCAGGATTGTGAGACTATCAACTACCCCTAATCACTGACTTTGAAGCTGATATGTCAGATTGTTGAGACTATCAACTACCCCTAATCACTGACTTTTGAGCTGGTAATGTCAGGATTGTGAGACTATCAACTACCCCCTAATCACTGACTTTGAAGCTGGTATGTCAGGATTGTGAGACTATCAACTACCCCTAATCACTGACTTTGAAGCTGGATGTCAGGATTGTGAGACTATCAACTACACCTAAGCTCTGACTTTGAAGCTGGTATGTCAGGGATTGTGAGACTATCACTACCCCTAATCACTGACTTTGAAGCTGGTATGTCAGATTGTGAGACTATCAACTACCCCTAATCACTGACTTTGAAGCCTTGGTATGGTCAGATTGTGAGACTATCAACTACCCCTAAGTCCTGACTTTGAAAGCTGGTATGTCAAGGATTGTGAGACTATCAACTACCCCTAATCACTGACTTTGAAGCTGGTATGTCGGATTGTGAGACTATCAACTACCCCTAATCCCTGACTTGAAGCTGGTATGTCAGGATTGTGAGACTATCAACTACCCCTAAGCCCTGACTTTGAAGCTGGTATGTCAGGATTGTGAGACTATCAACTACCCCTAAGCCCTGACTTTGAAGCTGGTATGTCAGGATTGTGAGACTATCAACTACCTCTAAGTCCCTGACTTTGAAGCTGTATGTCAGGATTGTGAGACTATCAACTACCCCTAATCCCTGACTTTGAAGCTGGGATGTCAGGATTGGTGAGCCTATCAACTACCCCTAGACCACTGACTTGAATGCTGATATGTCAGGATTGTGAGACTATCAACTACCCCTAAAGTCACTGACTTTGAAGCCTGGTATGTCAGGATTTATGAGGACTATCACTACCCCTAATCACTGTACTTTGAAGCTGTGTATGTCAGGATTGTGAGACTATCAAATACCCCATGATCCCTGACTTTGAAGCTGGTATGTCAGGATTGTGAGGACTATCAACTACCCCTAAGCCCTGACTTTGAAGCTGGTATAGTCAGGATTTGTTGAGACTAGCACTACCCCTAATCACTGACTTGAAAGCTGTGTATGTCCGGAATTGTGAGGACTATCACTACCCCTACGTCACTGACTTTAAAGCGGACTATGGCAGGACTGTGAGATCATATCAACTACCCCTAATCCCTGACTTTGAAGCTGGTATGTCAGGATTGTGAGACTATCAACTACCCCTAATCCTGACTTTGAAGCTGGTATGTCAGGATTGTGAGACTATCAACTACCCCTAATCCTGACTTTGAAGCTGGTATGTCAGGATTGTGAGACTATCAACTACCCCTAACTCTGACTTTGAAGCTGGTATGTCAGGATTGTGAGACTATCAACTACCCCTAATCCCTGACTTTGAAGCTGGTATGTCAGGATTGTGAGACTATCAACTACCCCTAAGCTCTGACTTTGAAGCTGGTATGTCAGGATTGTGAGACTATCAACTACCCCTAATCACTGACTTTGAAGCTGGTATGTCAGGATTGTGAGACTATCAACTACCCCTAATCCCTGACTTTGAAGCTGGTATGTCAGGATTGTGAGACTATCAACTACCCCTAAGCCTGACTTTGAAGCTGGTATGTCAGGATTGTGAGACTATCAACTACCCCTAATCACTGACTTTGAAGCTGGTATGTCAGGATTGTGAGGACTATCAACTACCCCTAATCACTGACTTTGAAGCTGGTATGTCAGGATTGTGAGACTATCAACTACCCCTAATCACTGACTTTGAAGCTGGTATGTCAGGATTGTGAGACTATCAACTACCCCTAATCACTGACTTGAAGCTGGTAATGTCAGGATTGTGAGACTATCAACTACCCCTAATCCCTGACTTTGAAGCTGGTATGTCAGGATTGTGAGACTATCAACTACCCCTAATCCTGACTTTGAAGCTGGTATGTCAGGATTGTGAGACTATCAACTACCCCTAATCCTGACTTTGAAAGCTGGTATGTCAGGATTGTGAGACTATCAACTACCCCTAATCACTGACTTTGAAGCTGGTATGTCAGGATTGTGAGGACTATCACTACCCCTAATCACTGACTTTGAAGCTGGATATGTCAGGATTGTGAGACTATCAACTACCCCTAATCACTGACTTTGAAGCTGGTATGTCAGGATTGTGAGACTATCAACTACCCCTAATCACTGACTTTGAAGCTGGTATGTCAGGATTGTGAGACTATCAACTACCCCTAATCACTGACTTTGAAGCTGGTATGTCAGGATTGTGAGACTATCAACTACCCCTAATCCCTGACTTTGAAGCTGGTATGTCAGGATTGTGAGACTATCAACTACCCCTAATCACTGACTTTGAAGCTGGTATGTCAGGATTGTGAGACTATCAACTACCCCTAATCACTGACTTTGAAGCTGGATTGTGAGACTATCAACTACCCCTAATCCCTGACTTTGAAGCTGGTATGTCAGGATTGTGAGACTATCAACTACCCCTAATCTCTGACTTTGAAGCTGGTATGTCAGGATTGTGAGACTATCAACTACCCCTAATCACTGACTTTGAAGCTGGTATGTCAGGATTGTGAGACTATCAACTACCCCTAATCACTGACTTTGAAGCTGGTATGTCAGGATTGTGAGACTATCAACTACCCCTAATCACTGACTTTGAAGTGGTATGTCAGGATTGTGAGACTATCAACTACCCCCTAATCCCCTGGACTTTGAAGCTGGTTATGTCAGGATTGTGAGACTATCAACTACCCTATATCACTGACTTGAAGCTGGGTAATGTCAGGATTGTGAGACTATCAACTACCCCTAAGCACTGACTTTGAAGCTGGTATGTCATGGATTGTGAGACTATCAACTACCCCTAAGTACCTGACTTTGAAGCTGGTATGTCAGGATTTGTGAGACTATCACTACCCCTAAGACCTGACTTTGAAGCTGGTATGTCAGGATTGTGAGGACTATCATACTACCCCTTAAGTCCTGACTTTGAAGCTGGTCATGTCAGGATTGTGAGACATCAACTACCCTAATTCACTGACTTTGAAGCTGTATGTCAGGATTGTGAGACTATCAACTACCCCTAGATCACTGACTTTGAAGCTGTACTGTCAGATTGTGAGACTATCAACTACCCCTAAGACCTGACTTTGAAGCTGGTATGTCAGGATTGTGAGACTATCAACTACCCCTAATCACTGACTTTGAAGCTGGTATGTCTGGATTGTGAGACTATCAACTACCCCTAATCACTGACTTTGAAGCTGACATGTCAGGATTGTGAGACTATCAACTACCCCTAAGCTCTGACTTTGAAGCTGGTATGTCAGGATTGTGAGACTATCAACTACTCCTAATCCTGACTTTGAAGCTGGTATGTCAGGATTGTGAGACTATCAACTACCCCTAAGCTCCTGACTTTGAAGCTGGTATGTCAGGATTGTGAGACTATCAACTACCCCTAAGCTCCTGACTTTGAAGCTGGTATGTCAGGATTGTGAGACTATCAACTACCCCTAAGCTCCTGACTTTGAAGCTGGTATGTCAGGATTGTGAGACTATCAACTACCCCTAAGCCTGACTTTGAAGCTGGTATGTCAGGATTGTGAGACTATCAACTACCCCTAATCACTGACTTTGAAGCTGGTATGTCAGGATTGTGAGACTATCAACTACCCCTAATCCTGACTTTGAAGCTGGTATGTCAGGATTGTGAGACTATCAACTACCCCTAAGCTCTGACTTTGAAGCTGGTATGTCAGGATTGTGAGACTATCAACTACCCCTAATCACTGACTTTGAAGCTGGTATGTCAGGATTGTGAGACTATCAACTACCCCTAATCACTGACTTTGAAGCTGGTATGTCAGGATTGTGAGACTATCAACTACCCCTAAGCACTGACTTTGAAGCTGGTATGTCAGGATTGTGAGACTATCAACTACCCCTAATCACTGACTTTGAAGCTGGTATGTCAGGATTGTGAGACTATCAACTACCCCTAATCACTGACTTTGAAGCTGGTATGTCAGGATTGTGAGACTATCAACTACCCCTAAGACCTGACTTTGAAGCTGGTATGTCAGGATTGTGAGACTATCAACTACCCCTAATCACTGACTTTGAAGCTGGATTGTGAGACTATCAACTACCCCTAATCCTGACTTTGAAGCTGGGATGTCAGGGATTGTGAGACTATCAACTACCCCCTAAGACACTGACTTTTGAAGCTGATATGTCAGGAACATTGTGAGACTATCAAACTACCCCTAATCACTGACTTTGAAGCTTGTACTATGTCAGGAGTGTGAGACTATCAAATACCCCTAATCGCTGACTTTAAAGCTGGTATGTCAGGATTGTGAGACTATCAACTACCCCTAATCACTGACTTTGAGCGGTATGTCAGGATTGTGAGACTATCAACTACCCCTAAGTACCTGACTTTGAAGCTGGTATGTCCGGATTATGAGACTATCAACTACCCCCTAATCCTGACTTTGAAGCTGGTATGTCAGGATTGTGAGACTATCAACTACCCTAATCACTGACTTTGAAGCTGGTATGTCAGGATTGTGAGACTATCATCTACCCCTAAGTCACTGACTTTGAAGCTGGTATGTCAGATTGTGAGACTATCAACTACCCCTAATCACTGACTTTGAAGCTGGTATGTCAGGATTGTGAGACTATATCAACTACCCCCTAATCACTGACTTTGAAGCTGGTATGTCAGGATTGTGAGACTATCAACTACCCCTAATTCCTGACTTGAAGCTGGTATGTCAGGATTGTGAGACTAATCAACTACCCCTAAGCCCTGACTTTGAAGCTGGTATGTCAGGATTGTGAGACTATCAACTACCCTAAGCCCTGACTTTGAAGCTGGTATGTCAGGATTGTGAGACTATCAACTACCTCCTAAACCTGACTTTGAAGCTGGTATGTCAGGATTGTGAGACTATCAACTACCCCTAATCACTGACTTTGAAGCTGGTATGTCAGGATTGTGAGACTATCAACTACCCCTAATCACTGACTTTGAAGCTGACATGTCAGGATTGTGAGACTATCAACTACCCCTAAGCTCTGACTTTGAAGCTGGTATGTCAGGATTGTGAGACTATCAACTACCCCTAAGCTCTGACTTTGAAGCTGGTATGTCAGGATTGTGAGACTATCAACTACCCCTAAGCTCTGACTTTGAAGCTGGTATGTCAGGATTGTGAGACTATCAACTACCCCTAAGCTCTGACTTTGAAGCTGGTATGTCAGGATTGTGAGACTATCAACTACCCCTAATCCCTGACTTTGAAGCTGGTATGTCAGGATTGTGAGACTATCAACTACCCCTAAGCTCTGACTTTGAAGCTGGTATGTCAGGATTGTGAGACTATCAACTACCCCTAATCACTGACTTTGAAGCTGGTATGTCAGGATTGTGAGACTATCAACTACCCCTAATCACTGACTTTGAAGCTGGTATGTCAGGATTGTGAGACTATCAACTACCCCTAATCTCTGACTTTGAAGCTGGTATGTCAGGATTGTGAGACTATCAACTACCCCTAATCACTGACTTTGAAGCTGGTATGTCAGGATTGTGAGACTATCAACTACCCCTAAGCTCTGACTTTGAAGCTGGTATGTCAGGATTGTGAGACTATCAACTACCCCTAATCACTGACTTTGAAGCTGGTATGTCAGGATTGTGAGACTATCAACTACCCCTAATCACTGACTTTGAAGCTGTCATGTCAGGATTGTGAGACTATCAACTACCCCTAATCACTGACTTTGAAGCTGGTATGTCAGGATTGTGAGACTATCAACTACCCCTAATCACTGACTTTGAAGCTGGTATGTCAGGATTGTGAGACTATCAACTACCCCTAATCACTGACTTTGAAGCTGGTATGTCAGGATTGTGAGACTATCAACTACCCCTAAGACCTGACTTTGAAGCTGGTATGTCAGGATTGTGAGACTATCAACTACCCCTAATCACTGACTTTGAAGCTGGTATGTCAGGATTGTGAGACTATCAACTACCCCTAATCACTGACTTTGAAGCTGGTATGTCTGGATTGTGAGACTATCAACTACCCCTAAGACCTGACTTTGAAGCTGGTATGTCAGGATTGTGAGACTATCAACTACCCCTAAGACCTGACTTTGAAGCTGGTATGTCAGGATTGTGAGACTATCAACTACCCCTAATCCTGACTTTGAAGCTGGTATGTCAGGATTGTGAGACTATCAACTACCCCTAATCACTGACTTTGAAGCTGGTATGTCAGGATTGTGAGACTATCAACTACCCCTAATCCTGACTTTGAAGCTGGTATGTCAGGATTGTGAGACTATCAACTACCCCTAAGTCCTGACTTTGAAGCTGGTATGTCAGGATTGTGAGACTATCAACTACCCCTAATCCTGACTTTGAAGCTGGTATGTCAGGATTGTGAGACTATCAACTACCCCTAATCACTGACTTTGAAGCTGGTATGTCAGGATTGTGAGACTATCAACTACCCTAATCACTGACTTTGAAGCTGGTATGTCAGGATTGTGAGACTATCAACTACCCCTAAGCACTGACTTTGAAGCTGGTATGTCAGGATTGTGAGACTATCAACTACCCCTAATCACTGACTTTGAAGCTGGTATGTCAGGATTGTGAGACTATCAACTACCCCTAAGCTCTGACTTTGAAGCTGGTATGTCAGGATTGTGAGACTATCAACTACCCCTAATCACTGACTTTGAAGCTGGTATAAGAGACAGGGATTGTGAGACTATCAACTACCCCTAATCACTGACTTTGAAGCTGGTATGTCAGGATTGTGAGACTATTCAACTACCCCTAAGCATCTGACTTTGAAGCTGGTATGTCAGGATTGTGAGACTATCAACTACCCCTAATCCCTGACTTTGAAGCTGGTATGTCAGGATTGTGAGACTATCAACTACCCCTAATCACTGACTTTGAAGCTGGTATGTCAGGATTGTGAGACTATCAACTACCCCTAAGCACTGACTTTGAAGCTGGTATGTCAGGATTGTGAGACTATCAACTACCCTAATACCTGACTTTGAAGCTGGTATGTCATGGATTGTGAGACTATCAACTACCCCTAATCCTGACTTTGAAGCTGGTATGTCAGGATTGTGAGACTATCAACTACCCCTAATCACTGACTTTGAAGCTGGTATGTCAGGATTGTGAGACTATCAACTACCCCTAATCCTGACTTTGAAGCTGGTATGTCAGGATTGTGAGACTATCAACTACCCCTAAGCCTGACTTTGAAGCTGGTATGTCAGGATTGTGAGACTATCAACTACCCCTAATCCTGACTTTGAAGCTGGTATGTCAGGATTGTGAGACTATCAACTACCCTAATCACTGACTTTGAAGCTGGTATGTCAGGATTGTGAGACTATCAACTACCCCTAATCACTGACTTTGAAGCTGGTATGTCAGGATTGTGAGACTATCAACTACCCCTAATCTACTGACTTTGAAGCTGGTATGTCAGGATTGTGAGACTATCAACTACCCCTAAGCTCTGACTTTGAAGCTGGTATGTCAGGATTGTGAGACTATCAACTACCCCTAAGCTCTGACTTTGAAGCTGGTATGTCAGGATTGTGAGACTATCAACTACCCCTAAGCTCTGACTTTGAAGCTGGTATGTCAGGATTGTGAGACTATCAACTACCTCTAATCCTGACTTTGAAGCTGGTATGTCAGGATTGTGAGACTATCAACTACCCCTAAGCTACTGACTTTGAAGCTGGTATGTCAGGATTGTGAGACTATCAACTACCCCTAATCACTGACTTTGAAGCTGGTATGTCAGGATTGTGAGACTATCAACTACCCCTAATCACTGACTTTGAAGCTGGTATGTCAGGATTGTGAGACTATCAACTACCCCTAATCACTGACTTTGAAGCTGGTATGTCAGGATTGTGAGACTATCAACTACCCCTAATCACTGACTTTGAAGCTGGTATGTCAGGATTGTGAGACTATCAACTACCCCTAATCACTGACTTTGAAGCTGGTATGTCAGGATTGTGAGACTATCAACTACCCCTAAGCACTGACTTTGAAGCTGGTATGTCAGGATTGTGAGACTATCAACTACCCCTAATCACTGACTTTGAAGCTGGTATGTCAGGATTGTGAGACTATCAACTACCCCTAATCACTGACTTTGAAGCTGGTATGTCAGGATTGTGAGACTATCAACTACCCCTAAGACCTGACTTTGAAGCTGGTATGTCAGGATTGTGAGACTATCAACTACCCCTAATCACTGACTTTGAAGCTGGTATGTCAGGATTGTGAGACTATCAACTACCCCTAATCACTGACTTTGAAGCTGGTATGTCAGGATTGTGAGACTATCAACTACCCCTAATCACTGACTTTGAAGCTGGTATGTCAGGATTGTGAGACTATCAACTACCCCTAATCACTGACTTTGAAGCTGGTATGTCAGGATTGTGAGACTATCAACTACCCCTAATCACTGACTTTGAAGCTGGTATGTCAGGATTGTGAGACTATCAACTACCCCTAATCACTGACTTTGAAGCTGGTATGTCAGGATTGTGAGACTATCAACTACCCCTAATCACCTGACTTTGAAGCTGGTATGTCAGGATTGTGAGACTATCAACTACCCCTAATCACTGACTTTGAAGCTGGTATGTCAGGATTGTGAGACTATCAACTACCCCTAATCACTGACTTTGAAGCTGGTATGTCAGGATTGTGAGACTATCAACTACCCCTAATCACTGACTTTGAAGCTGGTATGTCAGGATTGTGAGACTATCAACTACCCCTAATCACTGACTTTGAAGCTGGTATGTCAGGATTGTGAGACTATCAACTACCCCTAATCACTGACTTTGAAGCTGGTATGTCAGGATTGTGAGACTATCAACTACCCCTAATCACTGACTTTGAAGCTGGTATGTCAGGATTGTGAGACTATCAACTACCCCTAATCACTGACTTTGAAGCTGGTATGTCAGGATTGTGAGACTATCAACTACCCCTAATCACTGACTTTGAAGCTGGTATGTCAGGATTGTGAGACTATCAACTACCCCTAAGCCCTGACTTTGAAGCTGGTATGTCAGGATTGTGAGACTATCAACTACCCCTAATCACTGACTTTGAAGCTGGTATGTCAGGATTGTGAGACTATCAACTACCCCTAATCACTGACTTTGAAGCTGGTATGTCAGGATTGTGAGACTATCAACTACCCCTAAGCTCTGACTTTGAAGCTGGTATGTCAGGATTGTGAGACTATCAACTACCCCTAAGCTCTGACTTTGAAGCTGGTATGTCAGGATTGTGAGACTATCAACTACCCCTAAGCTCTGACTTTGAAGCTGGTATGTCAGGATTGTGAGACTATCAACTACCCCTAAGCTCTGACTTTGAAGCTGGTATGTCAGGATTGTGAGACTATCAACTACCCCTAATCCCTGACTTTGAAGCTGGTATGTCAGGATTGTGAGACTATCAACTACCCCTAAGCTCTGACTTTGAAGCTGGTATGTCAGGATTGTGAGACTATCAACTACCCCTAATCACTGACTTTGAAGCTGGTATGTCAGGATTGTGAGACTATCAACTACCCCTAATCCCTGACTTTGAAGCTGGTATGTCAGGATTGTGAGACTATCAACTACCCCTAATCACTGACTTTGAAGCTGGTATGTCAGGATTGTGAGACTATCAACTACCCCTAATCACTGACTTTGAAGCTGGTATGTCAGGATTGTGAGACTATCAACTACCCCTAATCACTGACTTTGAAGCTGGTATGTCAGGATTGTGAGACTATCAACTACCCCTAATCACTGACTTTGAAGCTGGTATGTCAGGATTGTGAGACTATCAACTACCCCTAATCACTGACTTTGAAGCTGGTATGTCAGGATTGTGAGACTATCAACTACCCCTAATCACTGACTTTGAAGCTGGTATGTCAGGATTGTGAGACTATCAACTACCCCTAATCACTGACTTTGAAGCTGGTATGTCAGGATTGTGAGACTATCAACTACCCCTAATCACTGACTTTGAAGCTGGTATGTCAGGATTGTGAGACTATCAACTACCCCTAATCACTGACTTTGAAGCTGGTATGTCAGGATTGTGAGACTATCAACTACCCCTAAGACCTGACTTTGAAGCTGGTATGTCAGGATTGTGAGACTATCAACTACCCCTAAGACCTGACTTTGAAGCTGGTATGTCAGGATTGTGAGACTATCAACTACCCCTAATCCCTGACTTTGAAGCTGGTATGTCAGGATTGTGAGACTATCAACTACCCCTAATCACTGACTTTGAAGCTGGTATGTCAGGATTGTGAGACTATCAACTACCCCTAAGCACTGACTTTGAAGCTGGTATGTCAGGATTGTGAGACTATCAACTACCCCTAAGTCCTGACTTTGAAGCTGGTATGTCAGGATTGTGAGACTATCAACTACCCCTAAGCACTGACTTTGAAGCTGGTATGTCAGGATTGTGAGACTATCAACTACCCCTAATCCCTGACTTTGAAGCTGGTATGTCAGGATTGTGAGACTATCAACTACCCCTAATCCCTGACTTTGAAGCTGGTATGTCAGGATTGTGAGACTATCAACTACCCCTAATCACTGACTTTGAAGCTGGTATGTCAGGATTGTGAGACTATCAACTACCCCTAATCACTGACTTTGAAGCTGACATGTCAGGATTGTGAGACTATCAACTACCCCTAATCACTGACTTTGAAGCTGGTATGTCAGGATTGTGAGACTATCAACTACCCTAATCACTGACTTTGAAGCTGGTATGTCAGGATTGTGAGACTATCAACTACCCCTAATCACTGACTTTGAAGCTGGTATGTCAGGATTGTGAGACTATCAACTACCCCTAATCACTGACTTTGAAGCTGGTATGTCAGGATTGTGAGACTATCAACTACCCCTAATCACTGACTTTGAAGCTGACATGTCAGGATTGTGAGACTATCAACTACCCCTAATCGCTGACTTTGAAGCTGGTATGTCAGGATTGTGAGACTATCAACTACCCCTAATCACTGACTTTGAAGCTGGTATGTCAGGATTGTGAGACTATCAACTACCCCTAATCCCTGACTTTGAAGCTGGTATGTCAGGATTGTGAGACTATCAACTACCCCTAAGACCTGACTTTGAAGCTGGTATGTCAGGATTGTGAGACTATCAACTACCCCTAAGTCCTGACTTTGAAGCTGGTATGTCAGGATTGTGAGACTATCAACTACCCCTAAGACCTGACTTTGAAGCTGGTATGTCAGGATTGTGAGACTATCAACTACCCCTAATCACTGACTTTGAAGCTGGTATGTCAGGATTGTGAGACTATCAACTACCCCTAATCACTGACTTTGAAGCTGGTATGTCAGGATTGTGAGACTATCAACTACCCCTAATCACTGACTTTGAAGCTGGTATGTCAGGATTGTGAGACTATCAACTACCCCTAATCACTGACTTTGAAGCTGGTATGTCAGGATTGTGAGACTATCAACTACCCCTAATCACTGACTTTGAAGCTGGTATGTCAGGATTGTGAGACTATCAACTACCCCTAAGCCTGACTTTGAAGCTGGTATGTCAGGATTGTGAGACTATCAACTACCCCTAATCACTGACTTTGAAGCTGGTATGTCAGGATTGTGAGACTATCAACTACCCCTAATCACTGACTTTGAAGCTGGTATGTCAGGATTGTGAGACTATCAACTACCCCTAATCACTGACTTTGAAGCTGGTATGTCAGGATTGTGAGACTATCAACTACCCCTAATCACTGACTTTGAAGCTGGTATGTCAGGATTGTGAGACTATCAACTACCCCTAATCACTGACTTTGAAGCTGGTATGTCAGGATTGTGAGACTATCAACTACCCCTAATCACTGACTTTGAAGCTGGTATGTCAGGATTGTGAGACTATCAACTACCCCTAATCACTGACTTTGAAGCTGGTATGTCAGGATTGTGAGACTATCAACTACCCCTAAGTCCTGACTTTGAAGCTGGTATGTCGGGATTGTGAGACTATCAACTACCCCTAAGTCCTGACTTTGAAGCTGGTATGTCATGATTGTGAGACTATCAACTACCCCTAATCACTGACTTTGAAGCTGGTATGTCAGGATTGTGAGACTATCACCTACCCCTAAGTCCTGACTTTGAAGCTGGTATGTCAGGATTGTGAGACTATCAACTACCCCTAAGCTCTGACTTTGAAGCTGGTATGTCAGGATTGTGAGACTATCAACTACCCCTAAGTCCTGACTTTGAAGCTGGTATGTCAGGATTGTGAGACTATCAACTACCCCTAATCACTGACTTTGAAGCTGGTATGTCAGGATTGTGAGACTATCAACTACCCCTAATCACTGACTTTGAAGCTGGTATGTCAGGATTGTGAGACTATCAACTACCCCTAATCTCTGACTTTGAAGCTGGTATGTCAGGATTGTGAGACTATCAACTACCCCTAATCACTGACTTTGAAGCTGGTATGTCAGGATTGTGAGACTATCAACTACCCCTAATCACTGACTTTGAAGCTGGTATGTCAGGATTGTGAGACTATCAACTACCCCTAAGCTCTGACTTTGAAGCTGGTATGTCAGGATTGTGAGACTATCAACTACCCCTAATCACTGACTTTGAAGCTGGTATGTCAGGATTGTGAGACTATCAACTACCCCTAATCACTGACTTTGAAGCTGGTATGTCAGGATTGTGAGACTATCAACTACCCCTAATCCTGACTTTGAAGCTGGTATGTCAGGATTGTGAGACTATCAACTACCCCTAATCACTGACTTTGAAGCTGGTATGTCAGGATTGTGAGACTATCAACTACCCCTAATCACTGACTTTGAAGCTGGTATGTCAGGATTGTGAGACTATCAACTACCCCTAATCACTGACTTTGAAGCTGGTATGTCAGGATTGTGAGACTATCAACTACCCCTAATCACTGACTTTGAAGCTGGTATGTCAGGATTGTGAGACTATCAACTACCCCTAATCCCTGACTTTGAAGCTGGTATGTCAGGATTGTGAGACTATCAACTACCCCTAATCACTGACTTTGAAGCTGGTATGTCAGGATTGTGAGACTATCAACTACCCCTAAGCACTGACTTTGAAGCTGGTATGTCAGGATTGTGAGACTATCAACTACCCCTAATCACTGACTTTGAAGCTGGTATGTCAGGATTGTGAGACTATCAACTACCCCTAAGCACTGACTTTGAAGCTGGTATGTCAGGATTGTGAGACTATCAACTACCCCTAATCACTGACTTTGAAGCTGGTATGTCAGGATTGTGAGACTATCAACTACCCCTAATCACTGACTTTGAAGCTGGTATGTCAGGATTGTGAGACTATCAACTACCCCTAATCACTGACTTTGAAGCTGGTATGTCAGGATTGTGAGACTATCAACTACCCCTAATCACTGACTTTGAAGCTGGTATGTCAGGATTGTGAGACTATCAACTACCCCTAAGCACTGACTTTGAAGCTGGTATGTCAGGATTGTGAGACTATCAACTACCCCTAATCACTGACTTTGAAGCTGGTATGTCAGGATTGTGAGACTATCAACTACCCCTAATCACTGACTTTGAAGCTGGTATGTCAGGATTGTGAGACTATCAACTACCCCTAAGTCCTGACTTTGAAGCTGGTATGTCAGGATTGTGAGACTATCAACTACCCCTAATCACTGACTTTGAAGCTGGTATGTCAGGATTGTGAGACTATCAACTACCCCTAATCACTGAC
This sequence comes from Cepaea nemoralis, assembly GCA_014155875.1. Lineage (NCBI taxonomy): Eukaryota > Metazoa > Mollusca > Gastropoda > Stylommatophora > Helicidae > Cepaea > Cepaea nemoralis. The sequence goes on from JACEFZ010023859.1 coordinate 283,271, forward strand.
TTTGAAGCTGACATGTCAGGATTGTGAGACTATCAACTACCCCTAAATCCTGACTTTGAAGCTGGTATGTCAGGATTGTGAGACTATCAACTACCCCTAATCACTGACTTTGAAGCTGGTATGTCAGGATTGTGAGACTATCAACTACCCCTAATCACTGACTTTGAAGCTGGTATGTCAGGATTGTGAGACTATCAACTACCCCTAAGACCTGACTTTGAAGCTGGTATGTCAGGATTGTGAGACTATCAACTACCCCTAATCACTGACTTTGAAGCTGGTATGTCAGGATTGTGAGACTATCAACTACCCCTAATCCCTGACTTTGAAGCTGGTATGTCTGGATTGTGAGACTATCAACTACCCCTAAGCTCTGACTTTGAAGCTGGTATGTCAGGATTGTGAGACTATCAACTACCCCTAAGCCTGACTTTGAAGCTGGTATGTCAGGATTGTGAGACTATCAACTACCCCTAAGACCTGACTTTGAAGCTGGTATGTCTGGATTGTGAGACTATCAACTACCCCTAATCACTGACTTTGAAGCTGGTATGTCAGGATTGTGAGACTATCAACTACCCCTAAGACCTGACTTTGAAGCTGGTATGTCAGGATTGTGAGACTATCAACTACCCCTAAGCTCTGACTTTGAAGCTGGTATGTCAGGATTGTGAGACTATCAACTACCCTAATCCCTGACTTTGAAGCTGGTATGTCAGGATTGTGAGACTATCAACTACCCCTAATCACTGACTTTGAAGCTGGTATGTCATGGATTGTGAGACTATCAACTACCCCTAATCACTGACTTTGAAGCTGGTATGTCAGGATTGTGAGACTATCAACTACCCCTAATCACTGACTTTGAAGCTGGTATGTCAGGATTGTGAGACTATCAACTACCCCTAATCACTGACTTTGAAGCTGGTATGTCAGGATTGTGAGACTATCAACTACCCCTAATCACTGACTTTGAAGCTGGTATGTCAGGATTGTGAGACTATCAACTACCCCTAAGACCTGACTTTGAAGCTGGTATGTCAGGATTGTGAGACTATCAACTACCCTAATACCTGACTTTGAAGCTGGTAATGTCAGGATTGTGAGACTATCAACTACCCCTAATCACTGACTTTGAAGCTGGTATGTCAGGATTGTGAGACTATCAACTACCCCTAAGACCTGACTTTGAAGCTGGTATGTCAGGATTGTGAGACTATCAACTACCCCTAATCACTGACTTTGAAGCTGGATGTCAGGATTGTGAGACTATCAACTACCCCTAAGTCCTGACTTTGAAGCTGGTATGTCTGGATTGTGAGACTATCAACTACCCCTAAGACCTGACTTTGAAGCTGGTATGTCAGGATTGTGAGACTATCAACTACCCCTAGATCCTGACTTTGAAGCTGGTATGTCAGGATTGTGAGACTATCAACTACCCCTAAGACCTGACTTTGAAGCTGGTATGTCAGGATTGTGAGACTATCAACTACCCCTAATCACTGACTTTGAAGCTGGTATGTCAGGATTGTGAGACTATCAACTACCCTAATCCTGACTTTGAAGCTGGTATGTCAGGATTGTGAGACTATCAACTACCCCTAAGTCCTGACTTTGAAGCTGGTATGTCAGGATTGTGAGACTATCAACTACCCCTAATCACTGACTTTGAAGCTGGTATGTCAGGATTGTGAGACTATCAACTACCCCTAATCACTGACTTTGAAGCTGGTATGTCAGGATTGTGAGACTATCAACTACCCCTAATCACTGACTTTGAAGCTGGTATGTCAGGATTGTGAGACTATCAACTACCCCTAATCACTGACTTTGAAGCTGGTATGTCAGGATTGTGAGACTATCAACTACCCCTAATCACTGACTTTGAAGCTGGTATGTCAGGATTGTGAGACTATCAACTACCCCTAATCACTGACTTTGAAGCTGTATGTCAGGATTGTGAGACTATCAACTACCCCTAATCACTGACTTTGAAGCTGGTATGTCAGGATTGTGAGACTATCAACTACCCCTAATCACTGACTTTGAAGCTGGTATGTCAGGATTGTGAGACTATCAACTACCCCTAATCACTGACTTTGAAGCTGGTATGTCAGGATTGTGAGACTATCAACTACCCCTAATCACTGACTTTGAAGCTGACATGTCAGGATTGTGAGACTATCAACTACCCCTAAGCTCTGACTTTGAAGCTGGTATGTCAGGATTGTGAGACTATCAACTACCCTAATCCCTGACTTTGAAGCTGGTATGTCAGGATTGTGAGACTATTCAACTACCCCTAAGCACTGACTTTGAAGCTGGTATGTCAGGATTGTGAGACTATCAACTACCCCTAATACCTGACTTTGAAGCTGGTATGTTCAGGATTGTGAGACTATCAACTACCCCTAATCACCTGACTTTGAAGCTGGATGTCAGGATTGTGAGACTATCAACTACCCCTAATCCCTGACTTTGAAGCTGGTATGTCATGGATTGTTGAGACTATCAACTACCCCTAAGACCTGACTTTGAAGCTGGTATGTCAGGATTGTGAGACTATCAACTACCCCTAAGCCTGACTTTGAAGCTGGTATGTCAGGATTGTGAGACTATCAACTACCCCTAAGACCTGACTTTGAAGCTGGTATGTCATGGATTGTGAGACTATCAACTACCCTAATCACTGACTTGAAGCTGGTATGTCAGGATTGTGAGACTATCAACTACCCCTAAGACCTGACTTTGAAGCTGGTATGTCAGGATTGTGAGACTATCAACTACCCCTAATGCCTGACTTTGAAGCTGGTATGTCAGGATTGTGAGACTATCAACTACCCCTAATCACTGACTTTGAAGCTGGTATGTCAGGATTGTGAGACTATCAACTACCCCTAATCACTGACTTTGAAGCTGGTAATGTCAGGATGTGAGACTATCAACTACCCCTAATCTCTGACTTTGAAGCTGGTATGTCAGGATTGTGAGACTATCAACTACCCCTAATCACTGACTTTGAAGCTGGTATGTCAGGATTGTGAGACTATCAACTACCCCTAATTCACTGACTTTGAAGCTGGTATGTCAGGATTGTGAGACTATCAACTACCCCTCATCACTGACTTTGAAGCTGGTATGTCAGGATTGTGAGACTATCAACTACCCCTAAGACCTGACTTTGAAGCTGGTATGTCAGGATTGTGAGACTATCAACTACCCTCTAAGACCTGACTTTGAAGCTGGTATGTCAGGATTGTGAGACTATCAACTACCCCTAATCACTGACTTTGAAAGCTGGTATGTCAGGATTGTGAGACTATCAACTACCCCTAAGACCTGACTTTGAAGCTGGTATGTCAGGATTGTGGAGACTATCAACTACCCCTAATCACTGACTTTGAAGCTGGGATTTCAGGATTGTGAGACTATCAACTACCCCTAATCCCTGACTTTGAAGCTGGTATGTCTGGATTGTGAGACTATCAACTACCCCTAAGACCTGACTTTGAAGCTGGTATGTCAGGATTGTGAGACTATCAACTACCCCTAAGACCTGACTTTGAAGCTGGTATGTCAGGATGTGAGACTATCAACTACCCCTAGACCTGACTTTGAAGCTGGTATGTCTGGATTGTGAGACTATCAACTACCCCTAATCACTGACTTTGAAGCTGGTATTGTCAGGGATTGTGAGACTATCAACTACCCCTAAGACTGACTTTGAAGCTGGTATGTCAGGATTGTGAGACTATCAACTACCCCTAAGTGCTGACTTTGAAGCTGGTAATGTCAAGGATTGTAGAGACTATCAACTACCCCTAAGACGTGACTTTGAAGCTGGTATGTCAGGATTGTGAGACTATCAACTACCCCTAATCCCTGACTTTGAAGCTGGTAATGTCAGGATTGTGAGACTATCAACTAACCCTAATCCCTGACTTTGAAGCTGGTATGTCAGGATTGTGAGACTATCAACTACCCTAATCACTGACTTTGAAGCGGTATGTCAGGATTGTGAGACTATCAATACCCTAATCACTGACTTTGAAGCTGACATTCAGGACTGTGAGACTATCAACTACCCCTAATCCTGACTTGAGCTTGTATGTCAGGATTGTGAGACTATCAACTACCCCTAAGTCCTGACTTTGACGCTGGTATGTCAGGATTGTGAGTACTATCAACTACCCTAATCACTGACTTTGAGCTGGTATGTCAGGATTGTGAGACTATCAACTTCCCTAAGTCCTGATTTGAAGCTGGTATGTCAGGATTGTGAGACTATCAACTACCCCTAAGACCTGACTTGAAGCTGCATGTCCAGGATTGTGAGACTATCAACTACCTCTAATCACCTGACTTTGAAGCTGGTATGTCAGGATTGTGAGACTATCAACTACCCTAATCACTGACTTTGAAGCTGTATGTCAGGATTGTGAGACTATTAACTACCCCTAATCACTGACTTTGAAGCTGTATGTCATATTGTGAGAACTATCAACTACCCCTAAGACCTGACTTTGAAGCTGGTATGTCAGGATTGTGAGACTATCAACTACCCCTAATCACTGACTTTGAAGCTGGATGTGAGACTATCACTACCCCATAATCCCTGACTTTGAAGCTGGTATGTCTGGATTGTGAGACTATCAACTACCCCTAGCTGACTTTGAGCTGGTATGTCAGGATTGTGATACTATCAACTACCCTAAGACCTGACTTTGAAGCTGGTATGTCAGGATTGTGAGACTATCAACTACCCCTAAGACCTGACTTTGGAAGCTGGTATGTCTGGATTGTGAGACTATCAACTACCCTATCACTGACTTTGAAGCTGGTATGTCATGATTGTGAGACTATCAACTACCCTACGACCTGACTTGAAGCTGGTATTCGGATTGTGAGACTATCAACTACTCCCTAATGACCTGACTTTGAAGCTGGTATGATCCGGATTGTGAGACTATCAACTACAACTACCCCTAAGTCACTGCTTTGAACGCGGTATGTCAGGTTGTGAGACATATCAACTACCGCCTACTACTCACTGACTTTGAGCTGGTAGTGTCAGGATTGTGAGACTATCAACTACCCCTACTCACTGACTTTGAAGCTGGTATTCAGGTTGTGAGACTATCAACTACCCCTATCACTCCACTGACTGATTGAAGCTGGTATGTCAG
>JACEFZ010023860.1:0-26632 GCA_014155875.1 Cepaea nemoralis
TTTTTTTCTTGTGGCCCCGCCTGTTCATTGTGCCTCCAAAATTTTAACCTGTTTATTTATTTTGGTTATATTTTTTTTTCCCCAATATATATTTATATTTATTGTATTTCATATTTTAAATTAAATTTTTTCTTCTTCAGCATTCCGAGCCATTGAGGTTCTTTGCTGCAGATACAAGCCGTCTCCATTCATCTCTCTGGTGAACCTTCTCTTGCCAGTCGTTGATTCCAAGTGCTTGTAGATCTGTATGTATATTATCTCTCCACCGTCTTCTTGGTCTACCTTGGGGTCTACGGTCATTTATTTCTTAAGTGTAAGCCAGTTTTGTTTCCCTATTATCTTCCATTCTTTCTATATGTCCCAGCCATTGCAGCCTATTAGCCTTCATGATACCAGTGATTAGCGGGGACTTAAACAGATCATAAATGTCTTTGTTGCTTCTTCTTTTCCACTCTCCACTTTGTGTATACCTAATGGGCCTAAAGTTGCGTCTTAAGACTTTGTTCTCAAAGGTTTGTAACAAGGCTTCGTCTCCTTTAGTTGTACTCCAAGTTTCACAGCCATACGGCACAACTGGTCTGATCAGTGTTTTGTATATTGTGATCTTGGTGTTACGAGATAGCACATTTGATTGTAGCAGATGTTGTAGTGCATAGTATATCTTATTTCCAGAGTTGATTCTAGCTTGTATTTTTTCCCTTATTATGTTGGAGCAGTTGAAGATTGTACCCAGGTATTTGTATGTTTCCGTTCTTTTAATGGTCATATTATCTATTTGTATTTTGTATATGACCAGAGGCTTTTGCCGTTCCTTCTCTTGAAATTACCATATATTCTGTCTTACCAGCCCATTTGTTGAGCTTTTTCCTTTAAGTGAGTCAATATTTCCACTGTCTTTTGTTCATTTTCCCCTATTAATATCTATATCATCTGCGTAACCAAGCAGTCTGTATGTTCCTCCAATAGCACATTCCTCCTTTACCTTCCTTACAACTTTCTCTAGAGCCAGATTAAAAAGGAGTGACGATAGTGCATCACACTGTTTCAAGCCAGATGTTATTTGGAAAGGGTCTGATTTCCTGCCTTAATATGTTACTATATTATAAGTATCTTCCATGCATAGTCTGGTCATGTTGATTAACTTCCTTGGTATTCCAAATTCCTGCATAGCATTCCATAGACTATTCCTATGGACACTATCATAAGCCTTTTTAAAATCCACATAAATTTTATTGAGATCTCTTTTATATTCCCAATTTTTCTCGGCTATTTGTCGTAAGATATATATCTGATCTATTGTTGATCTGTTTTGTCTGAAACCCGCCTGGTAGACACCTAATTTGTTTTCTGAATATGGTTTTAGTCTATTTAGTAATACTGCGGATAGTATCTTATAGCTTGTGGAAAGGAGTGATATTCCTCTATAATTTTCACGTTGGAACTTGTTTCCTTTCTTAAAGATTGGTATCAATAATGACTCTTTCCAGTCATGGGGTAATTCTTCTGTCCTCCAGATTTTTATTATTATTTCGTATAGCTTTAGGTGTAATGCGTGGCTGCCTGCCTTTATAAATTCAGCAGCAATTCCATCAGCCCCAGTTGCTTTATTGTTTTTAAGTCGTGTTATTACATATATATATATCAGAGAACAACTAGGGTTAGAATTAAATTGTAAAAAGACACAGATTATGATTGTCACTAGGAAGAACGAAATACCACAATGTAATATACAAGTAAATGGGAATATTCTTCAACAAGTGAATAGGTACAATTATCTCGGAACAGTAAAACCATCTGATGGGAGAATACTTGAAGAGATTAGAACGAGAATCGCCATGGCAAAAGTAGCCTTTAGAAAGATGAAAAACATATTGACCAATAAAAAGATGTCAATTGAAACGAGAAAAAGAGTGTTCAGATGCTACATAGAACCTGTACTTTTATATGGATGTGAAGCTTGGACAATGAGCAGAAAATGAGATGAAAAACATTTGATGGCTGTAGAAATGTGGTTTCTGAGGAAAATGCAAAGAATACCACGGACAGCCAGAAAGACCAATGAACAAGTCCTTCAAGAAACAAATGAAGATAGTAAACTGTTTAGAGACATTAGACGCAGACAGTCACAATTTTTTGGGCATGTTATGAGAAGAAATGATTTGGAGAACTTGGTGACAACTGGTAAGATCGAGGGGAACAACTGAATAACTGATTATTAACATATGCGAAAACCATATGATAAATTTCGCTGTCAAAGAAGGGATAAGTCCATCCCAATTAAACATGGAATGGCACAAGGTGGTTTGCTATCACAAGAACTGTTCAATGCTGATTCTGAAGCGATGGTGGACCAAGTGACTAGAAAACATCAGATGGGGATTGTTACAATAGGTGAGATAATATGTGCCATCAATTGTACAGAAGATTAAACCATCACAAAGAGGACATAAAAATATAACAACTAATCAGCAAAATTAGCGAAACAACTAAAGTATTTACCGTGAAAATAAATGTTAGTAAGACAACAGTGATCGTAGTGGGCAAACAAACACAGAATATCGTTGTAACTATCAGTAACGAGCAAAAGAACAAGTGCAGACGTTTCCCCGTTGGGCTAAACAGTGACAGGTGATCCATTAAACGCTGAAATAAGATCAAGGAATGTAGTAGTTCAACAGGCGTTTCAAGAGAAACAAGAATTACAGCAGCAAGGAACATCAATGGTGAACTGCGGAAACAAATGATCACCACGAATATATGGTCCATGTCACTATACTACTCTGAAACATGGACTCTAAGCAAAGGGGATAACAAGAACTTGGAAGCTTTTGATATACCACGAGGAGACTGTAACACTTGTGTGTTCAATGAGATATATCTGGGAAATACTTGTTTTAGATATACACAAGGGGACAGCAACACATGCGGTGAGATGCGGTCATTGTACATAACTCAGAGAATAAGTTGAACAGAAAGCAGATTAAGTGACCAGGTTTTTAAAGACACTGGAAACAATAGACAGCTATTGAAGATCATACAAAAACAGAAGGTTATCTTTTCTAGGTCACAGTATGATATATAGACCTATATTACATAACATACTGAAGAGTGCAAGACACAGGGTGTACAGCACAAACTACACACACACACACACAAGCATGAAGGGACGTTGGGGTACATATTTCTGCTGAGCTGGAGAGAGCTAGTGAAAATATGAAACAGTGAGGGGACAAGATCAGACGGATCAACTGCTAATGAATGAGTGACTAGTCAGAATACAAAGAAATATATCGCCGAATTAAGATGAAATTTGGTTGTGTTTATGAACGTTAGATAACTGTTATGGCTGCCTCTTTCAACGAAAGAGGCAGACATCGTTTTTTGACCACGTTATGAGAAGACAAAAACAAGAACGTATTGTGACAACCGGAAAGATTTGCGGAAAGAGCGATAGAGGAAGACAGCGTGAGAAGATTCTTGACAGTCTTGTGTCATGGCAGGGAAGGGAATCAATACACGAATTGATCATGACGTCGGTGATCGTAATTTGTGGAGAGGCATGATTGCCGAATGTCAGCTGGCAAGGCACTGGTAGATTATGTTAATGAGATAACTGCGACAAATTGAGTTATCTGCTTTCTACCCAATGAACACTTCTGGTGGCACTGAACAATGTTTTGTTCTGATATAATTTGTGAGTTTTTGCGTGACACAGACATTATTATGTGGGGCTAAAATATCTAAATTATACATATATTCTTTAAATATTTAGCGCTAGTTATTTTTAAATTAATGTTTTACTTAAACGCAGTGTTTTATTCACATGCCACATTCCTGCTATTTTATGCCTGCACATTCCTCACGGTAAAATGTTATTGAGTTCTCTTGTTGACATGTTGCTAATTTGTGTTAGAGTGGCCGAATGGAGGGAAATCCACTGTCCATACTAGAGCAATAGCTTCTGGTATAATATGATCACTAGTATATGTTAAGCAGAAAAGTATATTACAAGTCGCTGGAAAATGGAGCGAAAACATAAAGCATGGATAACGTCCCGAACTCAGATACAGCTAACAACAGAAGAAATGAAAAACAAAAATAGATTTCAACAATAGCAAACCAGAGCCACTAAAGTCAAAGCGCCTGAAAAATATATAAGAAGCTAATAAAGAATTTCGAATGCGGGTAAGGGCAGATGAAAGACAATATTCAGAGCAAGAACGGCAGAATTAGCAGCAGCTAAAGTAAACACCACAGACCTTTACAGCACCACAAGTAAATTATTAGGGATATATAATCAAACAACTGGACTAATCAAAAATAGTAATGACAAAAATCTCATCAACATTAAAGATCAAATAAACAGATGGTTGCAATTCTTGTAGGACCTTCTGAACGGGCTAATTCCGAAATACTCCCTCCCCAGATATCCAATCTGCAGAAATAGAGCTGGATATCAGCTGTGCGACACCATCTATAGAAGAAATTATCACAGCTATCAAACTTTTGGGGAAGAGAAGATTGCTGGTCTAGTTGGTATCTCAGCACAAGCTGTTGTCAATATATACACGTCGAGTGAATTACTGTACGAATTATATACGTCTTAGAGACTGAATAAATAGCCGCAGACTGGAGAGAAGGGTAACTGGTGGCGCTGCCAACACTGGGGACCTGCAGGAGTGTGACAATTATAGAGATATAATGTTATTGTCGGTTCCGTGACAAATATTGGGTCTAAAAATGCATAGAGAAAAGATTTGAAGACAAAGATAATGAGAATAAATCAGAAAATGACAACCTAATCCCTCCAGGTAAACCTCACTTCACGAGGCAGAATCATACACATATTTAGGTAACACATGGGGAAGAAACCGAGATATTAAATAGGAATATAGTAGGCAAAATACTTTTATAGTACTAAGAAATATATGGAATTCAAAAGTTATTAAATCTTGTAGCAAACGTAGATATTTAACTCTGTATATCATCAAATCAGTTCTTTGTAAATTAGAATAATGGAGAACAGTTAAATTAATTATCAATAAACTACGCACATTCATTAACTCCAATTCTCACAGAAAAAAAAGTAGTCCTATAGCACACACTGCAGATGGGTTGTGAACAGAAACCTTTCATATAATTTGGGGCACGATAAAAAAAAGTCGCTTAAAAGTCGAGAGGGTCGACTTCATTGCAACGGGTTTATCCCATCTGGCTCGGTCTCTTTCTGCAGCGAGGAAAGAGTCGCACAAAGCACGAACTCCGTTGCGCTAGCGACGACCCACATGAGTCTCCGAAAAATTTCACTCGTGAACCGAAAGACGCGGCCCGGAATCGAAACCCCAACCTTCGGAGCCCTAGTCAAACGGCTTGACTATTTCGCCCAGGAGACTCAGTGCTCAGTTGCCTTTCTTGTCGGCTTCCCGATACAGACAATTCCAAGAAAGTTATGCTAATGATCTCGTACCCATTTTTATGAGACTGGGCCAACTCCAGAGCCATGCTGGGCGGAAAAAAATAATCCTGCCTCTGATGGGTATTGAACCCAAACCATCGTCTTGGTAGACAAGCCCGCTAACACCATAGTGGCTCTGTGTTAACGGTGCAACTTGGTAGATAAGCCCGCTGACGACCACACCATGGTGGATCTCTGTTAACAGTACAATGAAAGGTCCTTTCTCTGGAACCCACGGGACAAAAGAACTCTAGAGACCCATAATTCCCACGGAGAACAGGATGAGAGACAGCGATGACTAATATATGGAGGGCCTGGGCGAGCTGCGGGATATGACAACAGAATTCCCATGGAGAACAGGATGAGAGACCGATGACTAATATATGGAGGGTCTGGGGCAGCTGACAACAAATGGAGGCCTTGGTACGAACTGGCTTAGGACTTTTGCCTCATTGGCGGATAAGAGATAAAAGAAGAAGACAATGCAGCGTCTTAACGAGTGTGCCAGCGGGGATGTTAGGTTTACTCGTACTTCCATGTTCTATAGTTTACCGGAGTGGCATTTAGTAAACTGAGAGCCGGTTTGTTTAACTGTCCCACACACACCACCACATACGTGCGCGCGCGCACACACCTACACTTCCATTTGGGTAGGTGTTAGAAATTCAAATTGCCAGGTCCCAATCAAATTGTTTGTTTTTTTTAACACGGTGTAACAGTGAAGTTGTTTGTATTGTATCAAACCATACAGTGATTTTTAGTACATGTACGGACACTGGAACAGCTTGTTTGCCTGTGTGTCAGCAGTCGACATCTGCTATAAAGAATGCAATTTCAAAAGACATGATGGCACGAGACATGCAGCAAATTTCGGCAGTCTTCAGGGTCAAGCACCCACGGAACCTGTTCAGGAAATAATTACAATTGTAGCAATTCCTTTTTTTTTTTTTAGAAATATCCTAGGAGGCTGAGAGTTATTTCACAGCTGATCATACAATGCTGAGAATTTGCCACAAGATCAATACAACTTGTGATGGAGAATTTGCCCTAAATGCTGATACCCTAATACAGGATGTATTGTTTCGAGTGCTTAGTACTAGAAGAATTTAAGAACTTTATGCCCTTGAAAAGGTCAAGAGGAGAACAACAGCTGGGAGGTACACAATCGACTCTCCCTAGACATGACAGCACTTGGAAGAAACCTCCCTGCAATGGATTCCGGCTGTAGCTCATTCGGAAGATGAATTACTATCATCGTCACACCAAAACAAAACCCCACAGAAATGTATAGATGGTAAGAGATTGACCAGATGCCGTAGTATTACTCAACGTAATTTGCCCAGTATGACTGATGGCATGAAAAGAGATACTTCGCGTGCATTTTATAGTAGCAATCTCTCCTCCCCCCCCCCTCACACACACACCCACCCCTTCAAAATCAACACACACACACACACTCACACACACACACACACGCACACACACACGCGCGCGTGTTTTCAGTTCTCGGCTTTGAACATCTCATATTGGGAGTTTGATCATGTCAAAGAGTTTTATTCAACGGCCGTTTCAACATGTCTACCAACACAACGCTATGCCGTTCATGACAATAGTATCTGCTTGTCCGCCCTAGTTTGATTAAGCGGTTAAAAAAGCATGCACGGAATCACAATAGACGGAAGGCATCCAAGAGGTCATGGCAGTGAAAAGTAAAACAATATCAGCGTTTTGACCTGTTTGATTTGATTGAGTAATATCTTCAAGACAGGAAAGTGACTAATTCCCAAAGAATGTGGAAATCTCACTTTGTGAAAGATGCTTGCCAGTGCCCGGCTGCGATAAAGTAGCTTGAGGCTGAGTTCCATTAGAGACTCCAATGCTCAAGAAAGGACAATGAACTTGACCAATAGCCAACTTCTTGTGGATGTAATGGGTGTTCCAGGGGAATTCTAACTGGCAATGATGTACTTTCAGTGTCTATCATTTAATGTTTGGTCCACGATGTAAACTAGGCGTCAATCTTGGGTCGCGACTTCTAAACGGGTAGACATCCCTGATTTAAATAAAACGTTAGTGGGGTTGATTTGATGACCCAACATCAGCGAATTCACACCCCACACCAAAACAACAACCCTGAGTGCATGCGGACATCATCGATAGGTTTACTGTGACTTTATCGATTCACAATCCTCTCTGCAAGCAAACATCGTGACAGTGTATTGATCTTGTCATTTCGCAACTCTGAGTATAGATGCTGCTATTGTGGTCAAATTTACTTGTTTTTATCACTTCGAAAGTCTGGGGGTAATAGTGCGTGATGATGGGGTTTGGCTGTATCATTCCGCATATCTGAAGGTAATCTAGCGTTGTTATCAGGTTTTGTTGGATCCTTCCACAAACCTGAGCATGACCTCGTGACCAACTTTTATTTAGTTGGACCACTCCACAAGTTTGGGTTGGCCGCTTGAACGTATGTTAGAGATTGTATATGCGTTGTGTGTGATCCAGCCGCTAGATGCTTGTGTTTATTGCTCTCGTCAGAAGCTTTTCTATTACATAAATTGTGACGCATTTTGCGGGTTTATTTTTTGAAGTAAAGTCATGAATGGTATTAGTGACGTGAAGCTCATCGCTTGCAAAAACATTTTACTGACAATTCCACCACATGTTAACACACAGATGACCAGAGATTACTTGTGCAAATACTGGAACGATTGCGAATATACATTTTACTGAATATAAACTTGTATCGTTTCAACTAAAAAGTTAGTTGCATATAATTTACAGGACGTTGCAGTCAACACCAGCATTTTTTGCTGTTGTGATCTCTTGGCATATATACGTTCAGCAGTTTGCCATTGCTTTCCCAGCGACTGGCTTAGTAGAAAAACCAACGCAACTGCGGTTTGCTGCCAAATCGAGCGCAACTGCGTTTCGAACGCGGGTATGCGGGATCACGAACTACATCTGTTACTCCTCCTGCCACGGAGTCGGCAGCATTTCAACTACTGGAACCATTTTAATAAGTGCAAACTGATCAATACAGGGTGACCTTTGGGTCAATGCAAATGGTTGACACTACAGTCATAGTCATGATATTCCTCCATAATATATACGGTTTAGTAATTTCTTTATGTCACAACCACTTTGTATCATACCTATACGTTTTAAGCATATCTTTATGCCAAGGTAACCTTGAATTATACCCCTCTTCATCTGCTTCTAAAATATTCGTTTTAGTCACATCGTTATGTCTGTATAACCTTGAATTAAACCTCTTGCCGTCCCCGCTGTCTTTAACTCTAACACTTCCTCCTCTCAACCCTTCCTGTGATACATTAATTCGGTTATACAGACCTGCCATGACAGCAGAGCAGACACATATGTGCTTGAGCTCACTAGCACATGTTGATGAGTTTGAGCAGACACATATGTGCTTGAGCTCACTAGCACATGTTAATGAGAGCAGACACATATGTGCTTCAGCTCACTAGCACATGTTGATGAGTTTGAGCAGACACATATGTGCTTGAGCTCACTAGCACATGTTGATGAGTTTGAGCAGACACATATGTGCTTGAGCTCACTAGCACATGTTAATGAGAGCAGACACATATGTGCTTGAGCTCACTAGCACATGTTGATGAGAGCAGACACATATGTGCTTGAGCTCACTAGCACATGTTGATGAGTTTGAGCAGACACATATGTGCTTGAGCTCACTAGCACATGTTGATGAGTTTGAGTCTGGATCTTTCCAATACCACACTGACTGTATGCGTGCATGAGTCGTCCACAAATGCACACCCTCCTGCAGAACCGCAGATAAATGCACTTTCCCAGAGCAATGAACAAGTCTGTTCACGTATTGTCTAGCTGGAATTCTGACATGATCAGCTAACGTACAGAAGTACTGTATAAAGTTTACAATAGCAAACAATCATGTACATTTCTCTGCGCAATTTCTGTATTATCGTATGCGAACATTTGATCCATTGATGTATATTTTATTGTCTAAATATTTTTCTTGTCTAATATAAGCTTGCTGACATTATATCCATCTGTATATTGTTCATTTGATCAACAATAGCAAGCCGTGTTTTAATTGCACCATTACTTTGTCATAAGTAAACTCCAGGGATCAGGTATAAACACTAATTGGCTGTTTGCGATCTTCCAAACGAGGATTACGACGGAAAGCAAGACAGGACAGTGATGAATCATGGGAAACTCTGAGACCCAAACGAGCTTTCCTATGTCACAGACAGAAGAGATCAGCGCGCACCGTCCATTTCAAGACAGCCCATAGGGAGATGAAGAATCAATGGCAGAAATAAGTTTCCCGAGCTGCGAAATCCTTCCTCTTGGAGTGAACGAAGTTCTTCCTCTTGGAGTGAACGAAATGATATGTTAAGAAAACTATTTTTCTTAACATATAAATATTTGGGCGACGAATTTCTAAACTTGAAAGGGATGATGTTTATACCACAGAAAAACGCAATATCACACTAGGGTTCATTTAGTATCACATGTTTTGTAAACTCTGTCACGTGTCGTAAGTCTTCCTTACTTACTTTCGTGTTGTCCCTGGAGTGGGGGGAATCAACACTACATTTTTATTACCCCAATATTATTGTCCTAGAGAAACCACCAGACTCCGTCCACAAAACTCCGTCGGTCTGCAAACCCCTTTTTCTTACTCTCACTCACCCTTAGATCATGCCCCCTCTCACTCCTCCCCAACATAACATACTCCACAACTCTAGCTTTAACAAATAAATACAAAATAATTTATTAAGCAAAGAGTATAAGTGTGAGAAGTGTGTGTTAGTAATGTGTAGAATGTGTGTCGAATATTCTAGTGGGTGCAGACTTAGACCAGGTAGCTGAAGAGCCCAGCCCGATCATCCCAGAAAGGATCACACCACATCTTCATTCAGTCCACGAAGACCTCACCCAGGTATGTGTCCATCCTGCTAGATGTAGATTTCCACCGGTGGCTGTTTTGATCACTCAAAAGAACTAGTCACAGTCCGACCCTAAATCCTGTCTGGATCACACAGTTAATATATGTCTAATTTGTTCCTATACTTATAACACCCTTGTCTAGTGAGGACACGAACATACTGTTCTTTGTAATAAATGTACTTCCTGTCTCAAGTGTCTACTGTTCATAAGACCATTGTTATACTAACTTCCTAATAAGTTTATACTGATTTATTCCCATGTGATGGGGAATAACTGTATCTCTTTGTTTGTTCACCTGTCGTGTAAAACATACTGCCACTGGGCTGTTCCCAGGTGGTGTAAAAGAAATTCACTTTTTACTATTCTGTTCCCAAGTGATGTTTGAAACATTAATTTGACGATTGGTCTTCCTCCAAAATGGTGTGGAGAAAACAATTTCTTGTATTCTGTTAATGTGTGACGTTTGATAATCCCTCTTATACTTGTTTCCGTAAACCCTTTTTATCATGGGCTAAGTGCAAAAGATGTTGACCAACTGCCTGCACCAAGGTCTCCATTCTCAGTGACTTGAGTGACCTAAAGGAACCTGTCAACGAGAGAACAACACATTGGGTGATAGCAACTGTCCCCAACCTCCATTGGATTGGGGGGGGGGGGGGGGTGTCCGCCTCACTCAGATACATGACAGTGAACATTCTCTGTCATGGGCATAGGAGTTCTTCACTCCGGTCTGCAGTGGGTTAAGATCAGGACAGAGCAAAATGTAAAGTGTAGACCCCTAGCAGACATCACTAGAAGATCCCATCATTGTACATTCTCCCCATCCCCAATTTCCCCAATATCACCCCACTACACAATTCTCACTAGCAGAGCTAATTCTATTCATTACTCTAGCAAGTTTTACCGAGGCTACTGCTTATATTAACTAGGCTTAAATATACTCTCTACAATACCTTAAGCACAACTGCATCAATCCTGGATGACATCTATAACTTGCCATTAAGGCATATGTTATCTAATGTTACTTAAATCTAACACAATAGATGTTCTCCGAATTTCCTAACTGCAGCACACACACAAACACGTCAATCTTAGTCACAATCCTTGGCCACACTAATTTATCCCAGTCATGTTTATTCACAGCGCCAGGAGTGTTCCCGAGAAATCTTTGATGTTCCGCGGTTGTCGCTCAAGGGCCCTAACCTAGTTCAAAATCTTAATGCAGGAGTTAACTTCTCCTGTCCTGACAGCTTCAACAAGCCAGCGTGTTAAAACCACGTGTCCACAATTCCCCGACATATCTTCTGTCTATCCAAGACTTAATCAAATGTACGAGTGGTCTTTTCTTGGTTTGACACCCAAACAAGCCCGCGTTGCTGCATTGTCTCAACAACAAGCCGCCAATTCCTTTTGATGTCAGAAACTTCTCAAGGTCTCCCGACCGCTCCCAACAAGTTGTAGCTGCCAACATAGACTGTCTTTGATCTAACTGGTAAACAACTGCAGCTGTGCAGTCCGACTTTATTGTTTTTCTGTCCCGGTTAAAAAAAACAAATGTAGCTTTGCACACAGGCCATAATTATGATCGTCTGTATTGTTATTATCAGGTTGATACACAGTGAAATCATGACATAGGCCCCCTCTTAAGAGAGTAGTCCATCTCACTCTTCTCCACTGTGAATTCAATCCAGATGATTCATTCCTCTTCTTCAGGAGCTGGGTGTCTTGATAAGAAGTCCGCTCCAACATTTTCCTTCCCAGGAATATACTCAACTGTGAAATTGTAGGGTTGAAGTAACAACGACCACCGCATCAAACGGGCGTTGAGCTTCTGAGAAGTAGCCAGGAACATCAGGGGCTGATGATCTGACTGGACCCGAAACTTAACTCCATACAAATAGGGCTGGAATGTTTGCACGGCCCATACGAGAGACAAACATTCTCTCTCGACGGTCGAATAATTCCTCTCAGCCTGGAGTAGTTTCTTGCTTGCGTATGCCACAGGTTTCAAAACCGAAGCATCGTCTTTCCCTTCCTGTAACAACGCTGCCCCAATCCCAATCCCACTTGCATCCGTTCTCAACACAAATGGTTTGGAAAGGTCCGGGAGCTGTAATACAGGTTTACTGACCAAGGCCTCCTTTAACTGACTATAGGCAGTCTCACATTCTGGTGTCCAAATGATTTGGTCCGGGAATCCCTTTTTCAAGGTTTCCGTCAATGGAGCTCCCAGTTCAGTGAAATGTGGGATAAATTTCTGGTAGAATCCACACAACGAGAGAAAAGATCGCACGTCCTTCTTCGTTTTTGGCCTTGGGGCATTTCTGATTTTCTCTAGGTTCTTCTCTTCTGGGACAATGTGTCCTGGAGTGATGGTGTGACCTAGAAATTCCAGAGTCTGGTAACCAATCATGCACTTGGTTGGACGAGCGGTAAGCCCTGCTTCCTTGAGTCTATTAAACACTCTCTCCAAGGATTGCAAATGGTCATCCAAGCTGCCACTGGAAATCAGAATATCATCCATGAAGGAGATGATGGCCGGATCCTGTAAAGGATCTAGTAAAGTCCTCATCATACGTGTAAACACACTAGGTGCGTTGCTGAGACCAAAGGGCATGACCTTGAATTCGTAGTGTCCACTGGGTGTACTGAAGGCCAGCAGTGGTCGAATCTCCGGTTTGACTGGTATTTTATAGTACCCCCGACTCAGATCCACCTTTGAAAAGTACCGAGCCTTATGGAGCCTAGCGAATAACTGCGTTGGATTCGGCAAAGGTTCCACCTGAAATTGTGTATGACTGTTCAGATGTCGGTAGTCTATACACAACCGGTGTTCTCCACTTGGTTTCCGTAACAAAACTACCCCCGCATTGTATGGGGATGTGGATGGTGCAATCACGTCATCCTCCAGCAGTTTTTGTATTTCCTCCTCCAGGGCCTTTTCTTTAGAGAAGGGCACTGGGTAAACCTTCTGGCGAACAGGCTCCCGTGTAGTCAACGTCATCTCGAACTCCACCAACCTCGTTCGTCCTGGTTTATCAGTCAGTATCTCCTTATGAGACCTGAGAACCTGGGTTATCTTCTCCCTCTCCTGGGAGGTCAGATCAGGGTTCACCTGCACATCCTTGTAGGTTTCCTGGTGTACCAGGGGATATTCCCTGCCCTCGCTGGTTCCCACTTCTGTCTCCACTGCAACTGCCATTGCCATGAGGTGAGCTGCTTTTTCTCCGGGTCTCTCTTCGTATTTCCGCAAGAGATTGATATGGAAAATCTTCGACTTTCCCCGGATCCGGATCTGATAGTTGGTTCTGGATATTACCCTTTCCACGGGAAATGGTCCTTGCCCAACCTATCTCCAGTTTGTTGTTTCCCGTTGGGAGTAGCAACAAAACTTTGTCTCCCACCTCTAGAGATCTGTCTTTAGACCTACGGTTGTAGTAAGCCGCATGTCTTTTCCTGGCCTTTTTCAAGTTTTGATTTGCCAGAGTCCATCCTTTGTGGAGTTTTTCTTTCAGTTCCTCCACGTATTGATAGGATGAGATTACTTC
Organism: Cepaea nemoralis; assembly: GCA_014155875.1. Taxonomy (NCBI): domain Eukaryota; kingdom Metazoa; phylum Mollusca; class Gastropoda; order Stylommatophora; family Helicidae; genus Cepaea; species Cepaea nemoralis. The sequence continues at coordinate 13,972 of JACEFZ010023860.1, forward strand.
TTCTGACGTCCCCTCTTCAGTCCAACTCCTCAACATGGCTTCCAACGGTCCTTTGATTGGACGACCAAACAGCAACGTAGCGGGTGGTAGTCCTGTTGAGCCATGAGGAACTTCCCGATAGGCAAAGAGTGCTGCAGGGATATATTCATCCCACCTATCAGGTTTTTCCTGCGCTAGTTTCCTGAGCATTGTCATCAACGTGCCGTTGAAACGCTCTACTTGTCCATTGGCTTGAGGATGGTAAGGGCTGGTATGTATGTGGTTAGAGTGAAACACTCTAAATACCTCCTCCATGAGTTTTCCACAAAACTGGGACCCATTGTCCGTCAGAATTTGATCTGGGAAGCCTAATCTTGTAAAGGCCTCCATCAGTGCATCCGCCACTCGTTTCGAGTCAATCGTGGTCAACGGTATGGCTTCACCCCACATTGTACAGCAATCCACCATTGTGAGTATATACATGTTCCTCTTCCTAGTCCTAGGAAGTGGACCCACGATATCGATGGCTACCCTCTCGAAAGGAGAGTTCATGATGGGCATCTCACCCAGTACCACCGGTGCTGTCCAGTGTTTCGGTGCCACCCTCTGGCACTCAGGGCATGACTTCACATACCGACGCACATCCTCTGTCATTCCCGGCCAATAGTAGTGGCAGGAAATCCGCTGCATGGTGGCGGCAATACCCATATGTCCACTAAAGGAGATGGTATGCCCCATATGAAGAATCTGGGACCGGTGAGCTTTTGGGACGACCAACTGACCGTATAGGTTGTCTCCCCTTCCTGCTCTCCTGTAGAGTATCCTATTCTTCATGTAGTACTGCCCCCGTCCTGGTGGATCAGCACTTTTCTGCAGCTTTTTGTAGCAAGGACGTAAAGTATCATCCTCACTCTGGACAGTTCGTAGCTCCCCCGGCATTGGGTTAGTCACAATTGCGTCTGCCTCTTCCGTTCTCGTCTGAGAGCGAGTCTGTATTGCTCCCATATGGATTGGCTCCCTGGGCATTCCCAGAAAGACATACCGGCAACCTAGGATTACTGGGAAAATGGGATCGGTCAATACAGCAGCCTTGATTGTGCCGGTGACATATCTTGACCGAATCTCCACGTTAGCAATGGGCAACTTCATGGCCACAGCACTCTTCTGTGCAGGCTGTATTTCCATGGTCTCACCTGTGAATTGTTCTGGGTGTACCAGATCCGCAGAAATCACGGCCTCCCCGTCCAGTCCTGTGTCGTACAAACACTCCACTTGACGACCGTTAACCTCTACCAATTCCACTACAGGTGGTTTTTCCTGGTCTGGAGTTTCTTCGTCGGCCTCGACCTGTTCAGTGGGCTCCACCTTAGGTCTCCCGGGGCACACGATGAATTTAGATTCTCCTGACTTTTCTCTTGCAGTCAATAGCATTGTGCGTGTTTGACTTGCATTGGTTGCACCATTTCTCTGTCCTAGATTTTCTTGTGCCGGACTTGAGTGAGCTCTCCTGATGGTGAGCTATCTTGCTGACCTTGGCATTCTCCGTGACAACCTCCTTGGAAGTCACTTGACATGCTGCGAAGTGAGGGCTCTTAGCCTTCGATTTGCAGTCCCTCGTATTGTGAGTGGGTGACTTACAAATTGAACACCACTTTCTCCGACCACGGTCGTTTTGGTGTAGAGCTCGAAGAGCTCTTGCTTCCCTCCTTCGTCTTCTCTGAACTATCCTCTGATTTTTGCACATAAGGTTCCCCCTTTTTTGTTCCAGAGCTTTGGCTTTCTTCTTGTCATGTTTCTCCTGACTTTTGGTGTTGGTGGAAGGTTTTCCCCGGCCTCCCCATGTACCTCTACGAACCGTTCTGCTAATTTTGTCACGAGGTCAATACGTTTCCGCTCCTTGTTCTCCCAGGAATGTCCTGAGAGGTTTTGACATTTGCTTCTTCAGCTGGTCGACCACCATGAGTTCTTCCAGACTCTCATAGTCATGTGCGAACCCAGCCAAATCCATCCACTTATGGAGATAAGATTTAAGACGCAAACTGTAGGCGGCAAACAACTCCCCCGGTTCTCGTTTCGCTGCTCGAAATTTTTTTCCGGTAGGTATGTGACGTAACCTCGAATCGTTTCAGCAGAGCCGTCTTTAACTCATCATAATTGTTCTCATGTCCTGGTGGCAGGCGAGTATAAACTTCGTATCCCGTCCCGCGTAATCCCTGGGATAGCTTAAGATTCCATTTGTTACGCTCCAGACCCATAGCAACTGACATAGCCTCGAAGCGTTGAAGGTATTGGTCAATCTTCTCTTTGTCCTCCTCGTAGACCGCCAAAGGAAACTTCATAGCATGGTACCCCTGTCCACCTACTGGTGTTGAGCCTGGGACTGAGGAACCTCCAACTGCTCCCTCAGTTTCCCCATTAGATTGACTCTTGAGCTCGAGTTCCCGCATCCTGTACTCGTGCTCCCTTTTCTGAGCTTCTTGTTCAGCTCCAGTTTCCTAGCTGCTTGCTCAGCTTCCAGTTTCCTAGCTGCTTGCTCAGATTCTAATTTCTTAGCTGCCTGCTCAGCTTCAAGTTCCATCCCTTCTAGTGGCTTGCTCAGCTTCTATCCTCTTAGTTTCTAACTCCATCTTCCTCAATTCCAATTCGGCCTTCCGATCGTCTCTTTCTGATTGACGATACTCTCTCTCCACTTCCTGTATGTAATCCGTTAAAGCTGAACCAGACAAACCCATTCCTTCCCCCTTTGCCCTTAGTTCTGCCCCAGTTAATTTAGGAGTGGCCATTTTTCAGACAGGTAAGTCAGCAGATAGGGTGCAGATTATCTCCAAGAGGAATATATATATAATGAACAATCACTGTTAATCTAATAATTAAGACCACACACAACACAATCACTCAGTGACAAGAGAAGAATCAGGACCACAGACCTATGCAGACGTGTGAGGTGTGAACAGGTAAGATATGTATCCTAACCCCTATCCACATTCACTCTAGCTGGATTCTCTCTCCAACAATATCACCGTCCTCTTAGTAAAGATCCCGTGTCAAAAGACCCCGTTGTCAGGAGATCCCCCTGTCAAAAGATCCCGCTTCCAAGAGATCCCGCTTACAAGAGATCCCGCTGTCCAAAGATCACGTTTACGAGCCCCCAATAAATGTCGTAAGTCTTCCTTACTTACTTTCGTGTTGTCCCTGGAGTGGGGGGAATCAACACTACATTTTTATTACCCCAATATTATTGTCCTAGAGAAACCACCAGGACTCCGTCCACAAAACTCCGTCGGTCTGCAAACCCCTTTTTCTTACTCTCACTCACCCTTAGATCATGCCCCCTCTCACTCCTCCCCAACATAACATACTCCACAACTCTAGCTTTAACAAATAAATACAAAATAATTTATTAAGCAAAGAGTATAAGTGTGAGAAGTGTGTGTTAGTAATGTGTAGAATGTGTGTCGAATATTCTAGTGGGTGCAGACTTAGACCAGGTAGCTGAAGAGCCCAGCCCGATCATCCCAGAAAGGATCACACCACATCTTCATTCAGTCCACGAAGACCTCACCCAGGTATGTGTCCATCCTGCTAGATGTAGATTTCCACCGGTGGCTGTTTTGATCACTCAAAAGAACTAGTCACAGTCCGACCCTAAATCCTGTCTGGATCACACAGTTAATATATGTCTAATTTGTTCCTATACTTATAACACCCTTGTCTAGTGAGGACACGAACATACTGTTCTTTGTAATAAATGTACTTCCTGTCTCAAGTGTCTACTGTTCATAAGACCATTGTTATACTAACTTCCTAATAAGTTTATACTGATTTATTCCCATGTGATGGGGAATAACTGTATCTCTTTGTTTGTTCACCTGTCGTGTAAAACATACTGCCACTGGGCTGTTCCCAGGTGGTGTAAAAGAAATTCACTTTTTACTATTCTGTTCCCAAGTGATGTTTGAAAACATTAATTTGACGATTGGTCTTCCTCCAAAATGGTGTGGAGAAAACAATTTCTTGTATTCTGTTAATGTGTGACGTTTGATAATCCCTCTTATACTTGTTTCCGTAAACCCTTTTTATCATGGGCTAAGTGCAAAAGATGTTGACCAACTGCCTGCACCAAGGTCTCCATTCTCAGTGACTTGAGTGACCTAAAGGAACCTGTCAACGAGAGAACAACACATTGGGTGATAGCAAACTGTCCCCAACCTCCATTGGATTGGGGGGGGGGGGGTGTCCGCCTCACTCAGATACATGACAGTGAACATTCTCTGTCATGGGCATAGGAGTTCTTCACTCCGGTCTGCAGTGGGTTAGATCAGGACAGAGCAAAATGTAAAGTGTAGACCCCTAGCAGACATCACTAGAAGATCCCATCATTGTACATTCTCCCCATCCCCAATTTCCCCAATATCACCCCACTACACAATTCTCACTAGCAGAGCTAATTCTATTCATTACTCTAGCAAGTTTTACCGAGGCTACTGCTTATATTAACTAGGCTTAAATATACTCTCTACAATACCTTAAGCACAACTGCATCAATCCTGGATGACATCTATAACTTGCCATTAAGGCATATGTTATCTAATGTTACTTAAATCTAACACAATAGATGTTCTCCGAATTTCCTAACTGCAGCACACACACAAACACGTCAATCTTAGTCCACAATCCTTGGCCACACTAATTTATCCCAGTCATGTTTATTCACAGCGCCAGGAGTGTTCCCGAGAAATCTTTGATGTTCCGCGGTTGTCGCTCAAGGGCCCTAACCTAGTTCAAAATCTTAATGCAGGAGTTAACTTCTCCTGTCCTGACAGCTTCAACAAGCCAGCGTGTTAAAACCACGTGTCCACAATTCCCCGACATATCTTCTGTCTATCCAAGACTTAATCAAATGTACGAGTGGTCTTTTCTTGGTTTGACACCCAAACAAGCCCGCGTTGCTGCATTGTCTCAACAACAAGCCGCCAATTCCTTTTGATGTCAGAAACTTCTCAAGGTCTCCCGACCGCTCCCAACAAGTTGTAGCTGCCAACATAGACTGTCTTTGATCTAACTGGTAAACAACTGCAGCTGTGCAGTCCGACTTTATTGTTTTTCTGTCCCGGTTAAAAAAAACAAATGTAGCTTTGCACACAGGCCATAATTATGATCGTCTGTATTGTTATTATCAGGTTGATACACAGTGAAATCATGACATCACGTACTAACGTTGAAGTGCGCATAACAAGTACCAAGGCAGTATTTTCAATGAAAATTGTGCAGTCCTTTTATTTTGTGTGTGCATCTAAATATTAGTTCCTTCAGAATGTAGTAAAACAGAGTGGCGATGATTGCCAAAGAAACACGGGAGAGCATATATATTAGCATCAAGGGTAAAGCAATTGAACAAGTGCAGAAGGTTTGATATCGAGGTCACAAAACTGCAGAGGATGCTCATTGTGAAGTACAAACTACATCAAGTATCACATTAACCAACAGGAATTCCAGAAGAAAGAATTCTAACAGCAAGTGGCATAAATACGTAGCTTGGGAACAAAATAATTATCTTCTTTCTGAAATATGGACTCTAAACACAAGTGATGACAAGAATATGAACATTATTTTGAGCTGTGGGGATATGGATGCAAACAGTATGCAAAAAGTGGGCTGGACAGAAATGAGATCATATGAACAGATTCATATAAAAACATACATAAATGTTCCACTATTGGAAAAATAGATAAAACATTTGGTTGTCTTGACGTGCGCTCAATATGAGGCATGCAAGTCTAGTTTTGAAACTAATGGATGTTTGGCTTGGCACACCATGAGACATAAAAGTATTGTGTTGAAACTACTGGAGATTTGGCTATATATCACTTCACACATGGAATGGAAAGTAAAGAATATATCACTTCACACCAGGAATGGAAAGTAAAGAATATATCACTTCACACCAGGAATGGAAAGTGAAGAATATATCACTTTACACCAGGAGTTAAAAGTGAATAATGTATCACTTCACACCAGAAATGGAATCTGAAGAAAATATCACTTCATACCATGAATGTGATGTGAAGAATATATCACTTCACACCAGGAGTAGAATGTGAAGAATACGTCACTTCACACCAGGAATGGAAAGTGAAGAATATATCACTTCACACCGTGAATGTGATGTGAAGAATATATCACTTCACACCAGGAGTAGAATGTGAATAATACGTAATTTCACACCAGGAATGTAATGTGAAGAATATATCACTTCACACCAGAAATGTAATTTGGGGAACATATCACTTCACACCAGGAAGGAATGTGAAGGCATTTAACATATTATTTAACATATCACTTAACACTAGAAATTGAATGTGAAGAACATAGCACTTCACACCAGACATGGAATGTGAAGAATATATCACTTCACACAAGGAATGAAATGTGAATAATATATCACTCACAAGGAATGTAATGAATTAAATAACGCATTACGTAGAACTCGAGCAAGACACTGGGTCCTATAAGCAAACATCATCAGGTAGTTAGAAGAAAGATATCGAATCTACAAGCACGCACCTTTCTAGAGCAGGGAGCGATACATCTGACCTATAAACATGTAATTTCTGAAGCCGGTGGCGAAAACTTTCTCTTAAAAACAAATATTGTCTGGACATGTTACACGTTTCGACCTGTATTCAGAGGGTTCAAATGTTTGTATACTAGAATCACGTGATATGACATATATTATGACAGTTGGTTTCTGATCTTGCAATGTGGCTCGGGTAGAGGTTAGATACTTACAATTGCCAGGGATTGTTAGCTTGCGCAACATGTACACCAACCTGCGGCTTGTTGGCCCTTATCCGCACAGGCTAAATATCCTATACATTATCTGAGGATCCGGTTGGGTCTAGCATCGTTTACTTATTTTGGAACATGGTAAGTCTACACCGGGAGTGGAACCAGATGTGGAGGTCGATGCTGCCGAATGGATTAAATCTCGAGCGCTTAAACTTCCAGCACGCTGATTGTGGTGTTGTGGATTCAAGCCACACCGGTCAGTTGGCCTAAAATGTTGTCTTTTCGTCCTTGACTTGGGGACGTAAATAACTAATACCTCTGATGTCCCGTATCAGTGAAAATTCAGGCATTCACATATTCAGTGATCAGAAGACGTATAACTTCCTCGATGTCATTGTTAACAAAGATCTAAATCTGGGTGAGCTGATTAAATGCTTGACCAAATAATAAAAAATTTAAAAAAATTAATTACATGCCCTTTACAGGACGTATCAGTCAACCCCGGCATATTTTGGCTGTTCGTGATTCCTAGGCAAGTTTACGTTCAGTAGTTTGCCATTGTTTTCTGAACGACCGGCACCCGTACCATTTCATAAAAAAACATGACAGCTGTATTTTTCAGGCTTGGCCATGAGAATCCCATGTGGAAAAAAGGGGGATTTTCTGAATAGTATAGGGATGGGATGGGACGGGATGGGACAGGCATAAATTACCATTGGATGGGACAGAAAAACATGTCCCATGGACAAGCCTGCCGGGTAATTGCGTGGTAATTTATGCATAAATTACCACGCAATGTAAATTATGTCCCATGGACAACCCTGGTGTTTTGAACGCGGGTATGCGAAATTACCAACTGCGTCAAGAACATTTTCGCCAGGGACCAAATATAGCAGGTTCATTTTTCAGCTGAACATTGAGACTCGTCCGCGAATAGTGTTATAAATATACAAATGGCCATTGGCGGAAAAATGTTCCCCGCCCTTAGTTAGTTAGTTAGTTAGTTATTTAGTTAGTTAGTCGCGCTACTAACTTCAGGGCAAATGGTCGCCGCATAATGCTCTGTTCCTGTGTTAATGAATATAGCACAAATTACTCCTCACTGCCCCATGTTAAAGATGGAACATATAGGAATCTCTACAAACCAACTCGTACAGGTGTTTAAAAAAAAAAAAAAAACCTCTGCTAGAATGCTAACACAAAAGTCTGCCACGAAAAATACAGTTCCTTGTCGATGGAAGCGGCAATCACTAGAAAATCATGAGCCACACATTACCGCATAAGGCAAACCCAGTTAGTTCCACAACCGGCCGGTCGCGATACAAACAACCGCGGACAGATGTAAAAACACTCCACACGAAATCCGCAGCTCGCTGTGTCTTCCACGCACTTAATTCAGTAGCTGGGCGACGGAACCATGCATTACCAGTACAACATGAGAAAATGCGAAAAAAAAACCGTAGCCGCAAGCATAAACACTCCAGAGGCCTTAGCAGCTATACCGCATATCCTCCAATTTGGACCGGAAGCTCTAACCTTGATCTAGATTACAACAAACGTTAAGTAATATTTTGTCAACGACGAAGAGAGGCAAAGAGACGTTCAAGAAGGCACATGTAGTTCTTGCAAGCAAACAATGTCGGCTCTTGTTAATAAAAAAAGTTAGTTGCATATCCTTTACATGACGTTTGCAGTAAACACCAGAATTTTTTTATTTTTGCTGTTGTTGATGTCTTTGCAAGTTTACGTTCAGTAGTTTGTCTTTGCTTTCTGAACGACCGGCACCCATGCCATTTCGTTAAAAACCAGTGCAACGCAGTCTGTTGCTAAATCGCGCGCAGCTGTGCATCACGAACCGCGTCCGTAACGCCTTCGCCACGTAGACGGTATTGTTAATAAAGCTTTAAATAAATAATCTGTCTTCTGTAGGAAGTGGGATTATGAATGTCCGATTTCCATACTGACAGCTGATGTGTTGACTTCTAGCAATAATAGATTTGTGTTTTGTAATATAATCATAAATAATCGCACGGCAGGGGTTAGTTTCTCAGAACCTTTCTCGTATGTACAGACATAAAACAAAGCGGTTATAAATCACACATTATTGATAGTAAATTATTAAGCTTACTGCAGTTTTCATAGAAGACATCTAAGCGATTTGACATTGTCGTGTATGTGTGTGGCTAACTACGTTGTGGGATATTTGCAGTCAGGCTCGAAAATGACACGTTTAATGACTTCTTTAACTTGGAATACGGGAGGCAATCGCACAGTGATTAGTGCGCTTGTTTATTCAATAAGTTCAATTCTCAGCAGTATCAGGATTCCGTCTTCTCTCTAGTACGGCTCTGAAATCGGCCCATCCTCATTAAATGGGGACCGGATACTTTTGAGAATCTTCTCATAATTGGATGGAGAGGAAAAGCAAGAAAGGAAGCTTATGACTGCTCTAGAATATCTGAGGGTCTAACTCTTCGCATCCCATTGGCATGATCTGCCATGAAAGTACCTTAAAGTGTTAGTCAGCCATTATGTGCATGCAGCCTGCATGTCTCTCTAGTGCGCATGTCTGTAAATATACCAGAGACAGGCTGGTAGGCTGGTCAACAGCTGCTCTACCAGTGGCGGAGAGTCGAACACTTTCCTCGTTTGGTCATGTTATATCTCAGAGTCTCCCTCCCCATCAAAACTGATTCTGCCATGGACAGAGGCAATCGAAGAACAGAAGAAAGAAGACAATTGCGAGGACTGAGACCATGTAAGACTGGACAGATCACGATCATCATGTGCGAGTATCGCTGAACATAGGCAACAATGGAGGAGCCTGGGTGTATTGCTCCAGTCAATGATTCCCTTAAGACCCACGAATGTGGTTGCGGATTGATGATGATGGTGATTATGGTAATGATGGTGGTAATGGTGGTCGTGTTTTTATATATGGTTTAAAAGTTGGATTTCAATTATGGTAAGAAATGGAAGGAGTGTATGTATCTCACATAGACGTTAACTCCAAAGAGTGTATGTATCTCACATAGACGTTAACTCCAAAGAGTGTATGTATCTCACATAGACGTTAACTCCAAAGGTAAAACATATACATCAAGAGAAGAGCATGAACAGTAACAGCAGCCTGATATATCACAGATAGGAGCATAGAAACTGCATGAAGGCCTCACAAGAACAACACACAACGACGGTCGCATAAGGCTGGGAAAGTGCCAGGAAGAATACAAAGTGCTGATTGTGAAGGGAGAAGGGCGGCGTGAGAGATTCACTTTGAAGAAAATGAGGAATTTGTCTCAGGTCACTTGCCATCCATTTTCTTGGCGCTACTCATTTGTGCTCATTCAAATGATGATCAGTTAGCGAGGCGAGATGGCTTCCATTTTGACACATTACACTAAAACGTAATATAAAATGCAGCTTTTATTGAGTTTGCATTCATTTTATATCAAACTCGTTTCAGTTTCTTTTCGCAGGGCATAACCGTGTAACCCCGAGTAGATGTGTATGTTGAAATCCTTCTATATCATTCTAATAGCTTACCGAGTGGCAGTTGTCACTTTAGCTTACTCGTTCCTAACTACGCGTTACTTTATGGCATTTTAAGCTATTGTTCTCATATTTAACTCCCTATGTTCGAGAGTTATCATGTTAATTCCCTCGCTCAGAGATAGTTATCACTTTAAGTCTATCTATCGGATACAGCAATCACTTTAACTCCCGCTGTTCGAGATATTTAAAACTGTTATTACTTCCCTCCAAGACAGTTATCACTGGGACCCCTCTATCCGATATAATAATCACTTTAACTTACTCTGTTAGAGGTAATTATCATTTTAAAAGTTTATGTTAGGGAAGTTATCACTTTAACTCCCTATCGCCGAGCGATACTTTAACTTCCTCTTACCGAGACAATTATCACATTAACTTCCTCGCTCGAGACACAGTTATTACTTGAACGTCCTCGCTCGAGACACATTATCACTTTAAATTCCTCGCTCGAGACACTTATCACTTTAACTTCCTCGCTCGAGACACAGTTATCACTTTAACTGCCTCGCTCGAGACACATTATCACTTTAAATTCCTCGCTCGAGACACATTATCACTTTAACTTCCTCGCTCGAGACACAGTTATCACTCCCTCAATCGAGACAGTTTTCACTTTAACTTCCTCACTCGAGACAGTTATAACTTTAACTTCCTCGCTCGAGACACGGTTATCACATTAACATCCTCGCTCGAGACACAGTTATCACTCCCTCAATCGAGACAGTTTTCACTTTAACTTCCTCGCTCGAGACAGTTATCACTTTAACTTCCTCGCTCGAGACACAGTTATCACATTAACGTCCTCGCTCGAGACACAGTTATCACTTTAACGTCCTCGCTCGGGATATTTATAATTTTAACAATATCACCCAGAGTCATTACTTTAACCCCCCTCTTACCGAGACAGTTATCACTTTAACTTCCCCCGGTCGAGACAGTGATCACTCTAGCTCTCTCGCACTCAGAGTATTAGTAATTGTCAATAACAGTTCCAGGGAAGGAAAGAGTGAATGATCTTGGGAGCAACTTTAGGCTGAGCTTGTCTTATTGTTTTTGTGCTCTTTATCGGAATACAGGCGTACAGCAAACTCACTTCAGACCGTCCTTTCTGTTGCTAACTCAGGCAGCTTGTGCATGTCGCCTCCATATTATACATCTGTCTCTAATTCTCTTCACCGTGTGTGTTAAGTCTCCCTATGTTTTTAATGCAACGTGAGTCATATACAAATGACTTTCTGGCTATACATTTCTCATGCGTTCTCAATGTGTGTCTATCGCCAGCGTTTTTTTCCTCAACTCATCATTTACTCTTATTGTTTATTTCTCTCCATTCGTAGCGATTCTGTCATTCCATGGTAGTCCATCTATTCTGCGCAAGCAGTGGTCAATGAATATTTTCAGTCTATAAGATGTTTATGTTTTCTAGTTAACATGCATTTATAACACACTGGAATTCGAGCCGATGCGCCAATTAGAGACCTCTGAATAAAGCTGTCTTTGAACAACATGGGTACCCCCAGCAGGGGAAGGTTTTGGGTTGTTTCCTCTTTGTGGGATAAAACTACTTTATAAAACTACCCAGACAATTAAAAAAATTTTCTGAGAATAGACTGAGAAGTAAAGGCGATGAGCAAGGGAACTGGCCACCCAACCTCGGTGAGGATAGCCGCTGTAGGGCAGTGGATAGATGCCAGTTTTCTGACCCGATATGAGGATAACCGTGAAAGGGTAGTGGCTAGACGCCAGCTTGCTGACCCGATACTCATCGGCTGGATCCGCTTCGGGGCGGATTCCAATATTGAAAACTAACCCAATTCTGGGACGGTTATAAATATGGAAAAACAATCTGTACACTTGACTTAAATATAGTCTATCAACAATATTCTGATATTACACTACTGGCAATGAAAGATATGAGTGCCAAATCATCAGGGAATATATATATATATATATATATATATATATATATATATATATATATAATATATATATATATATATATATATATATATATATATATATATATATATATTAGGGCTGCGGAATTTAACGATTAATTAATCGATTAATCGTTAATTTATTTTTAACGATTATTTTTTTTAACGATTAATCGAAAACTTTTCTCCCATCACTTATACAAATGAGCCAGATGTCGAAAAATTGTCTTACATTTTAAACATAGTGCTGCAAACATAACCGAGTTGCAAAATTGTACTGAGTCGCCATTGCGTAAGCTGCAGCAAGATGTACCAACAAGATGAAACAGTATGTTTATTATGCTACAGAGTCTTCTACAGGTCAGAGAAGCATTAACTGTCTGCATGTCAGATGAAAAGAA